>CM061528.1:13593826-13986326 GCA_030068015.2 Neoceratitis asiatica | reverse complement strand
TTCTACGATTGTTCAATACTCCAGGAGTATTTCATTATTATTTTCTTATTAATATGTATATGTTAGAATAAGAAATAGAATAAATAATTTTTTTTTTGCAAACTCCTTTTTTTTAATCGAAGTCGTTTAAGAGTATTTAATCCTGGTATTTTAGGTTGAATTTCACCTATAAGGTTTTTAAACATTTCCAGAATTGTTTTATGTGAATTTTTTTAAATCCTTTTTTAAATCTTGCAGCAGTAACATATTTCCTAACAAATTATAAAAAGAAAAAATTACAAATTTATATAAAATTACAAACATATATACATATAAACCAACAAACATATGCAAATCCATAATCTGCACCAAAGCAAACAAACGAACAAACAAACAAATGTCACTTACATAGATTGACAATTGATAGACGATATTGACTGACAGACGGACAGTCCGATGGACAGAAAGACAGGATTCTTGATGACCGGCTACACTTTAGCCGCCGCTGATTTTCACACCATTTTTGCATGACTCACATGGTCAAGTAGAATAAAAAAAAAATTATAAAAAAAAACAAAAAAATAAAAAATAAAAAATAAAAATTAAAATAAAATTTTAGCAAAAAAAAACTGTGTAAGACTAAAGCGGCAAAATAATGCCAAATAAAGTAAAAAAAGAAGAGAGACAAATGAAAACTAAAAAAATTAAGTAAAAAAATTAAGGAGCACCAACAACAACAACCAACGGCCGGCCGGCCGAGCACGTTATACTTGCCGCTGCTGTCAAATTAGAATGCAAAGTTTGTAGGCGAAAAAGCGACAACAATAACAACAAACACAACAAACATACGCAAAAAGGGTATGAAAATGTATAGCTTAACAGCTATAAAAGCAATAATACACGCAGTAAAGTTGATTTCGGCGGCTTTGATGAAAGACAATTTACATTGAAAAATTTCCAAAACGTTTGCACAACGACGCTGATGGCAAATGTGGATTTCAGTTGCTTGATAGCGTGCCGCACACATACTGATGGAACCATCATGCATGTATTACATGTATATATGTATGCATACATATATAATTCACGTGATTTTTCGCAAGCTAAATGCTACTAAAATGAAAATGTTGTATACTCGTAAAAAGAAAGAGTGAGAATGCGGAAGAGCGTGTATATGATGGGAGAGGAAACGAATGAAAATCACTGCGCTTGCGTCTGTCTGCCACCGGAAAGGTTCAGTGCAATAAGTTTGCAATGAATTAATTGCAGTAATGATTGTCAACAGCGTTGCGTGGAGGTGAATATCACGTGTTGTGTAGACAAGGCAGTAATGGTTACAAACAAATTCTTACATACATATACACGTTACATAGAAATGATTATGTAAATACATGTATGTATGTATGTAATGTGTGTTCATAACCCTGGTATGCACACATCTCGCTTATAATCCAACTCAAAATTTTTTTAAATCCCCACAATGCAACAATGACTACTAGCAACATGCAATAAAATGTAGTTGCAGGCAGCGAAAGGTGAAGGTTTAAGTTGTAAAATGTTGTTGTGCTTCTTACTGCTGAATGAAATTATTGTTGTTATTGCTGTTATTAAAAATTGCTGCTGTTGTTGGTGCGGCTTGAAGTAGTTTTATCACATTAACTGCGCACTACACGTCTATTGTTGTCATTGCTTAGTGTATAATTTTGTTTGTTGTACTTCTAAAGACATGCGGTTTTTTGTTGTTGTGTTTTTTTTTTTCGAGAATGTCAATGTTGTTGGTTGGTCTTCAAAATTCTTAAATTCTACTTGCTTTTTCTAATTAAACTCGACTTAATTATGGCATATGTTGTTGTTATTTTATTGTTGTCATATCTCGTTTTCGCTGCTACAGCACTTGCCACTTGCTAGTTGCCATCAGCGTCAGAATTGAAGTAATTATGTCATTTAATTACGCGGACAGGGAGGCCATCGAAGGCAACAGGCAGCGACATGAAGCGTATAGGCAACAACACTAAATAAGAAATCTCTTATGGAAAACTACAACAAGATCAACATTAACCCACTACTAGCGTTTGCAACAAGCAGAAGTACATATATATGTACACATATGAATATTGCAACAGCAAACTACCAGCATTTCTGCGGCGCCCCCACGCATGCCTGACAAGCTAAGACGAGTTGACTGCTAGAGCGCAGCAGCAGATCAATTAAGTAAATGGAGTCGCTTGTGATGGCAGAAGCGGACAGAGTGTGCTCGTAAAGAGTATGTTGCAAGCAAGAAATGTGTTGCAAGCAGAAGAAATGTATGTAAAAGTGCTAAAATTTCTTTGTGCTCAGTGTTCTAAAGTATGTATATATGTATATTCTTCTGTACATGTATGTGTGTTTTACAACAACGACAAAAGCTGACAATATCATTAAGGAATGTTCTGTGGTTTTTTACTCTGTACAAGTGATTCTTGCTGTTGTTGTTGTTGTTGGCGAGAATGTTCTTACAATAGTTTTTTGCATTTGCGAAAAGATAAAGCAAACTTGCCGCCACAAACAGTATGTTGTTGGGGCTAATAAATGTGCCTCAAATAATTAAAACATCGCACGATGGCTGGCCGGTCGGTCGGGTGGCAGTTGGTGAGGCTTGTAACTGGTCACATAAAGTATAGGAATATCCATTTTGCGGTTTCCATAAATAAACGTAAATAATTTTCGACTACTTTTTGGCTCATATTGAGCGGTATCTCAGCCATAATTCAACGAATGTTGGTTTTCAAGTGTTCAAGAGTTAAAGATTTATCCCAATAAATACGTTCTTACGTGTAGACCCACAAAAAAAAGTTCAACGGTGTCAAATCGCACGACCTCGGTGGCCGATTGACATCGGCAACACGCGAGATTACGCGGCCGGGAAATCTCTCCCATAATAAAGCTATATTCTTGCTTGTGTTGTGTTCTTCAATTGCAGGCCAAAAAAATCGGTTATCATACGATCATATCCAATTGAGAATGGCAGTGTAATAGCTTATTTGCGTATCCACCGAGTAAGAAATGTGCCTCGTCGCTGCAAAAAAATTTGTTGGAAAAATCGCAATCCACTGCTTGTCGCTCAAGCACCCAGTCGACGTAGCTACGGCGTTGTGAATGGTAAGCTGGCTTCAGTTGTTGTGTGAGTTGAACTTTATGTGCCGTAAGAAAGTCCCAGCACTGGAGAACGTCGAGCAATACACACATTCGGGTCTTTGGCTACTCTTCCACTTACAGCAGCGAACTTTCGATACCAACAAATGGATAACCCTTTATATGTACGTACAACAACAACAACAACAAAAGCTATATAATGCACAAAGGCGTTTATGCAACGCCAACAACATACCAACATGCGAGAACAGTGGCGATCAGTGTATATTTTTTTCGAGCTGTGGTTATTATTAATATTATTATTATTATTATTGCCATTTCTCTACGCGCTTTTTATTTGAGCTCGCTTGTATGGCTTGGCTGTTGCAAGTGGACAGATGATTTAGCAATTGCCATGCACATTTTATACACTCACTCGTACATATAAATGCTTTAGATATGCAAATACATACATACATATACACATATGCCTATTAACATCTGTTGCCTTTTGCTGTTGGGGCATGAATGAGCCTCAACTGTTCGCGTATATGGTGTGTGTGTGTGTGTGTGTGTGTGTGTGTGTGTGTGTGGGTATGGGGGTGTGTACATTGCATTCAAAACACGCGTTGCTGTCAATGCGCGATCAGCAACAAAAACGGCAACAACAAACACTATACAACAGCCGCAATCATAATTTAAAAATGCAAAAAGCATTGCCGCATTGTTCGAGTCGTACGATATGCGAGAATTTTCCAAGAATTTGGGCCATAATTAATGTGGCATGATTTTTTTCGCTCGCTTGCTTGTAGTTTGTAATGTTTTTTTTTACTCATATTTCAATTTTCTTTCAACTTTTTTATGTTTTTCATTTTATTTTGCTTATTGATGGAAATATTTTAATCAAAAAGAATTGTGCTGTTGCAACAAGCGGCAATTGCGTTGTAAATGTTGTGTGGAAAAGTGATGTAGAATATATGAGTAATTGACAATTAAAAGGTTGTAATTAGTGAGAATACATTTACACAGATATATGCATAACTTTTATAATATGTGATTGACTACATGCAGCAGCAATAGAAAGTCATTTAGAAAATAAAAAATTTTTCCTTACTTTTTTAATTTTTTTCTTAATTTGTTTTCTTTTCTTATTTTATTTTACTTTATTTCAGTCGTTTTTCCTTTTATTTTATTCTAAAAAATTTGTTTTATTTTATTTTACTTAAGTTGACTTTATTTTTATTATTTGATATAATTCTATTTCATTTCATTTCATTTCATCTTATCTAACACTTGTCTCTTTTATTTTGTGTCATCACATTTTACTTAAATATTCCTTAATTTTTTATTTTTTATTTTTTGCTTTATTTCAATTTCTTTTTTCTTATTTTATTTTGATTAATTTTATTTTATATTTTATTTTACTAAATCTTTTTTATTTTGTTTTAATTATTATTATATGTTATTTTTTTTTTTGTATTTTATTCCACATTCCATTTTATTTCATTATTTCTTAAATTTAATTTTATTTCATTTAATTTTATTTTATTTCATGTAGTTTATTTTATTTTGTTTTGTTTTGTTTGATTTTATTTAATTATATTTTTATTTATTTTTTATTTATTTTTGTTTCATTTTAGTCAATTGTATTATAATTTACTTTAATTTAATTTATATTTTTTTTGTATAATATGATTCAACTTATTAAAATTTTATTTTTTTTCGTTTATTTTATTAATATTTTTACTTAATTTAATTTAATTTAATTTTCATTTCATACAATTTTAAATTATTTAGTATTTTACATTATTTTATTTTATTTCATTTTATTTAATTTAATTTTATTATATTTTAAGTATTAAAATTTTTTATTTTTTATTTTTTATTTTTTATTTTTTTTATTTTTTTATTTTTTCTTCTTTTTATTTAATTTTATTATATTTCTTAATTTAATTTAATTTTTTTATTTTATTCAAATGTTTTTATATTTTATTTTTTATATTACTTTATTTTTTATTATTACTTTTATTTTATTTTTTTTAACTTTATCATTTTAATTTATTGACATTTTATACTTTAATTAATTTATATTTTATTTTATTAATTTAATTTAATTTTCTTTTCATTTATATGTTTAAATTATTTTATTTTATATAACTTTATTTTTCTACTTTTCTTTTATTTTGTTTTAATTTATTTTATTTTAATTTAAGTTTTATATATAATTAAATTTATATTATTCTATTTTAATTTATTTTATTTTATTTTAGTTTTTTACTTTATTTGATTTATTTTTTATTTTTTTTTTTCATTTTGTTTTTTATTTTATACAATTTTTTTATTAATTTCTTTTAATTTATTCATTTCATTTTTATTTTTTTAATTAATTTTACAGTTTATTTTATTGACTTTTTTTACTTTAATTAATTTGTATTTTATTTTATTAATTTAATTTAATTTTCTTTTCTTTATTTTGTTTTATATTATTTTAAATTATATAAATATATTTTTCTTTTTTCTTTTACTTTTTTTAAATTTATGTTATTTATTTTATTTTTGTTTTAGTTTATTTTTTTTTCATTTTTTTAAATTGAATTTTATTGTATTTTAATAAATTTTTATTTTTTTTGTTCATTTCATTTTTATTTTATCTTACTTTATTTTTTTTTGTTGTTGTTTTGTTTTTTGTTTTATTTTTTATTTTTATTTTGTTTTATTCTATAAGTATATAATATTTTTCAATTTTATTTTTTGATTTATTTAATTTAATTTAATTTAATCTAATTTCTTTATTTTATTCAAATTGTTTAATTTTCTTTTATTTGTTTATTTCATTTTTATTTAATTTTATTTTTTATTTTATATTATTTATTTATTTTTTATTTTTTTATTTTTTTTTATATTATTTAATTTTTAAATTTAATTTTTATTTTTTTATTTTTATTTTATTTCAATTTATTTTTTATTTAATTCAAATTGCTTTACTTTTTTTTATTATTTCATTTCATTTTTATTTTATTTTATTTTATTTTATTTTATTTTATAATATTTTATTTTTTTTTTAATTATAATTTTTTTTATATTTATGCACTTTATATAATTTTGCTTTTATTATATTTTCTTTAATTTTTTTTAAATTTTTTTAATGTGTTTAATTTTAGTTTAATTTTTATATTTTATTTTATTTTAGTTTAATGAAATGTTGCTTATATTTATTTTTTTATAAGTTAAGTAAGTATTTGTGCTGCAATTATGCAACAGCATCTTTTTATTTAAATAGTAATAAAAAAATTAAGAAAAAAATATTTTTTATATATATGTTATTTTTTAATTAGTTTGTTTGTGATTTTATAACAAACAGTTCAATGTAATACCTTTTAGTGACTTCCTTAATTTTTAGTAATACATTTGGGAAGCAAAGAAAATTAATAGTTGTAACGTCAAATGACAATAGTGCGTGATATCCACAATTCCACTTTTTCATCTACATAAACGCCAATACAACAAAGCAAAGTGTACGGAAGCAAGAAACAACAAAAGAAAAGTACCAAATATCACAAAAGTGACTGCAAACAAAAAATGTCCCATCAAATTAAAACACAATAACATATTTAAAATCTCATCAATCATACTTCCACATTTAATCCTTTACACGTTGCATTTGTCGAACACCAGCAGCAAGAAGAAGAGATACCTTTCCTCTCGCGGGCACGCATCTTTTGCACCTTTGCTTTTCTTCTAAAATATGTTCTTGTTTCTTTTTTGATTCTTTGTATCCAACACTCATTGCGGGCACTCAATAACAGCAATTCAATACTCCACTCGTAATTCATTATATGGCTCAAGAGCCAACTGGCAACTTCGCGCTGCATATTTGGTCGGCTGGCTGCTGCGACTACCCCCAACCGTTTCAACGCACATTTCGTTGAAAACTTGCGCACCGGGATTGAGATTTGTGTGTGATACTTAGATATTGCAACCATACACACATTCATGCATATACACATGTAAAGCGGAGTGAAGCAGCAAAAGTATCGATTGCCAGCTGGTCAGAGAAAAATAAATAAATAAAAAATAAGACATAAAGGGGTGAGTGGCGGGGAGTGTAGTGGTAACCAAATGGCTAAGTAAATCTTCACTTTGTGTCTACTAAGCTGAACAATTGCTGCTGGTTTAATAAAGTATTTAGCTTTTTTTCGTGCGCGCAAGTGTGTATATTGCGCATTACAACAACTATTAAGAGTTGTTTTCTATACTATCTATTGCATTTTATGTTTGTAGGTTTTATATAAAATATATTTATACGTCAGTATCTATCTATGATTACCCTTCGCTGCTTGGCGAAGGAAGTTCGTTGCTTAAGTCTTTTCTTGTTTTTTTTTCTGTGCATTTTTGTATTTTCTTGAAGCGAGCCAGCGAAATTCTAGGAAATCCATGCTGTATAATTTATTGGTTGTTATGATATGGTGACGATATGCTGCTCGGCTGGTGCTGGTGATGTTGCTGGTGTGTTCTCGTTGTCGTTGCTTATTTTACTTCTTTTATTTTTTTTTTATGTTGCTATTAGTTTTGTTGCCTACTGTTCATTATTTTGTGTTGTTATTGCTTTTATTTTGTCGTTGTTGTTGTTGATTTTTTATGTTGGCCAACACCTGGTGCCTTTTGCTTTGCTTTCTTATTATATATATTTTTTTTTTGTGTGTGTGTATTCTTTGGTGTATGTAAAGGGTCAAATAGTAGCGCGCATTTCATCTGAGATCGATTCTAAATTGAAAATTTCAAACTGGCTTGGTATATATATATATAAGTTCGGTTTATTTAAATTTGGTAAAATTTGAAAATTTTAATAATTAATTTGAATTTATGGATTTCAATTTTTCTATTTAGATGTAGGTCAATATTGTAAATTTATATTTCTTTTTTTATTTATTTATTTAATTTTATCAAAAAAATATCATTAATTTCACTTTCATATATTTTGAATTATTTGATTTTAAATTTATTTTATATCATTATTTTAATTTTCTTTTATTTGTATTAAATTTATTTCTTCGCTTTCATTTTTGTTTTTCTTTCATTTTATTTTAATTTATTTATTTTATTTCATTTTACTTTATTTTATTATAGTTTACTTGATTTTTTTTAATTTGATTTTATTTTACTTTACTCAATTTCATTTTATATTTAATTTAATTTTATTTTATGTGATTTTATTTGATTTTATTTTAATTCAAATTATTTTAATTTTATTTTATATTTAACAACAAATTATTAAATAATTATATTACTAAAAACACCAAACGAAAAATCCTTTCAAAATTATAAAACTTTAAATTATATTATTTTTTAATTTTAATTTTATTTAAACTGATTGCATCTAATTTAATTTAATATGTTGTATTTTGTTTTATTTATTTAATGTTAATCAAATTTAAATTTGTAATTTTTATTAATGTTTTTGTTTACTATTTAATTTTATTGTATTTTATTGTTATTTTCTTATATTATTTGATTTTAATTTATTTTGTTTTAAATTATTACTTTTATTTTACTTTATTTTATTAAAGTTTTAATTTGTTTTTATTTTTTTATTATTATTTCATATTATTATATTTATGTTTATTTTATTATATTTTATTTTATTTATTATTCTTAGTGTTATTATTTTTTAATTTATTATATTTTATTTTATATTATTGTTTTTTATTTGTTTTATTTTATATCATAATTTTTTTTACGTGATTTTATTTATTTTGTTCTTTCTCTCTGTTCTGTTAGTATTTTTGAAAACAATTTTGGTTTATTTTATATTATTTTATTTTATTTTATTTTATTATTTGATATTATGTATTTTATGTTAGTTTAATTTAATTTTTTATTAATTTTATCATTTATTATTATTTTTATTATATTTTTTTTATTTTTTGCTTCATTTGAAAGGGAAGGAGTCACTACATTTTCTTTAGTTTTACTGTATTTTACTTAATATTAATATTTTATGGTTTAATTAACTTAATATGAATAAAAAAAATTAATTTTTTTTATTTTACTTTATTTTATAATTTTTTTTTAATTTTGTATGTAACAATTTTTTTTAATTTGCCGCTCAGGTTTTGCAATAAAAATCTCTTCAATTTAAAAAATTATACAATTTGTGGTCATACCTGTTAGGAATTGGGAAACTGTAAGTAGCTTTATGTTTATAAAAAAAGATTCAGAAATAATGAAAGCATTTATTGCTCTGATTCTGGTTTTGATACTCTAATTCAAGTCATTGTTCATGAAGAACATTTTAAGTGATATTTGTGAATAACATAAATAAACCAATACACAATGAAAATATATGCAAAAATAATTACTTATTAGCTCGTCATTTCAGTGCCGCATTCGTTTGTTATGTTAAGTATGTGTTTATGGCATCTTCATTGCAAATAATTATCAATTTAATTGCAAATCGTTGTTAGAATGTCAAAATTTGAATGAAATATTAAGTGAAAGAATTTTATTTCAGTGCAGGCAACGTTCATATGTATAAATAATAAGATATTTGAAATTTGAGTATAATTTTTAAATTAATATACAATTTTAATACAAAAAAAAACAAGTATTTATGTTCAATAGCACCAAATCACCAACAAAGCCGTTAATTCATCTTAAATGCACACTGAAAGTCATCAATATCACACTTGCACTTAACCTAGCCAACTATAAAACACTAATAAGCTCCATTTAAAACGCAATAAAACTATAAAATAAAAATTAAGCGTTTCATGTCACATGCTGACTGCAGGAGTTTGCAGAACGGTAAGCTCACTGTCCAACTGGGCGAAGCGGAGGCCAAAGCAAGCTGGCCTACGCGCAGCCCACAACCGAAGCCCACGTGAAATATGAAGCCAAACAATGCATAGACATATGTAACTACATATATGTATGTATACTAACACAATTACACTTGGCGCTGACACGCCAGTGACTACATAAAACGTAATGTTCATGTCCTTTTTCATGGCACACACATGCAAATTCTGCATTCCATGTCACTGACTATACGTATGGGTAAACATATTTGAATAGGTGTGTGCATGTATGTGCTTTTATATGTACGTGAATTTGCATAATCCTGCGCGTAACATACACATGCAAACACATCCTGCAGCACGTGAAAATGTTTTAATTCATTAATTCCCTGCCAGTTCATGTCGCGCCTAAAGTTGGCTTTCGCGCACAAAGTAAGCTCAAGCGAGCGAGGAGTAGGACGAATAGCCATAACTGAGGTGGTAGCAAAGTAGTTAAGGCCAACCAACTGGCTACTGTCGACTGTTAGCATAGCTGCTATAGAGTGCCCTGTGCGTGACAAATAGGCATTTTCATTTTGGCCCCCAAAACTTTTATTTATATACTAGCAGAGTACTGCTTTTCATGATATGTATATACATATGTAAGTATGTGTGTGAATATCTTTCTGCTACTTTGCATGCCACATAACGCACGTTGCCAACGAACATGTAAACTTGCACAAACAATTATGGTTATAACTGCAGCACGGTGAGGTGGAGGACGGAATTTCGCAACTGAATTATTGAGTTACAATGGCTAGCATATAAAAATAAAATTAAAATAAAATTAAGCGACAGCAAGTGCATGTAAAGATGTCGGAATGACAGTATCTATAATTTTGTTATTTTTTTTATTTATTTTTTATAAATATTTCTTTTCCATTTTTTCCCCCTATTTTTTATGTTATACTGCTTAAATTCATTTAATTTTTTTTACTAGACTACTTTTTTTATTTATATATATTTTTTTTTTGCTATTATTATTATACATAATTTCATTTATATTAATATTTACATAATTCCATTTTTTAAATTCTATTGCTTTTTAATTAATTTTACTGAAATTATTTTAATTTAATTTATAAAATAAAATTTTTTTTTCCATTTTTTATTTTATCTTATTTTATATTTTATTTTTTAGTTTATTTTATTTTGTCTTATTTTATTTTACTTTTATTTCATTTTATATAAATTATTTTATTTTTTGAATATTATTTTCTTTTAATTAAATTAAATTTAATATAGTTCATTATAATTTAAGTTATTTTTTTTATTTTACGTTATTTTATTTGAAGAAAATTATTTTGTTGAACTTTATTTTTGTTATATTTATTTAATATAACGTAATATCATTAAAAGGATTTTATTTAATTAATTTTTTTGTCCTGTTTTATTTTTATTACTTTATTTTAATTCATTTCTTTATTTTTTATTTTAGTTTATTTTTTATTTTTTTATATTTTTTTATATTTTTTTATATTTCATATTCTTTTCTTTTCATTAAGCTTTAATTTATTTTATTTGACATATTTTAACATAATTTAATTTAATTTAAATTAATTTAGTTTAATTTAGTTTTTTTTTGTTAATGAAATTTATGTTATTAAAAATAATTTTATTTATTTTATTTTATTTTTATTTATTTTCTAGCTCACTATATTTATTTTTTATTAATTTATTTTATTTTTTATTTAATTTTATTTTATTTGTATTCATATTTATTTTATATTAATTATTTTGTTTTATATAATAAATTTTTGTAATTTTATTTTAAATTAAAATATTTTGACGATCAACAAAATAAATTTTAACATCCATCAATTACAAATCATCAACTAATTGCATTAACAAGTCAATCTGTGAAGTATAAATATCGTCACATAATCAGAAATTCTTCTAAAATAAAGAATAAATATTTAAAAACAAGCAATAATAACAACAACAACAGCAAATATATCCAATCGGCTTGCAAAATCAAAGAAAAAATTTAAATATGATCAGTAAAAATGCGTCAATGTCAGTGACAACTTGCCGCAGCTAAACACACATATCTGCACACATTCATATACGTTATATGTGTATGTTCGCAGAGGCCTGTGACTATATGCTAATATGCATCAAATAACAGCATCATCATCAATAATAACATCAAAATCAATTTTTGACATTTCTTACGCTTTCAATCAGGCTCAGCCGTAAAGCCAAGTGAGTCAGATACAGACAACACCAACAAACAAACGAACAAAAACAACAATAAAATCATCAACCAAATGACATATGCAGACTAATGAATTTTAAAATATTTCCATATATGATCCTCCCAACTCTTCACCGCTTGATAACCACCGAAAATCAGCTCAGCAGCCAAAATCATTTGAGATGCAAAACAAACAGCAAGCGAGTGGGAATGAAGAGAATCAGCGGGGAGGTTTATGGATACCGGCAATGATTTTTGATTCTGAGGCAGCAGGCTGATCGATTTGACAGGCGCACCGACATTAAGAAGCGACAGGCGGCTGCGACGGTGGCTACAACAACGATGGCAGCGATGATTTAGCGGGCAGTATTGGTATATACTTATACATACATACATAGTGATTGTCAGGCAGTAAGCGACCAGCAAACCAGCAACCAGCAACCAGCAGCCACCATGTCTATCAAAGCTTTGCAATAACAAAAGCAAAAAGGAAGCGCACAATGCTGGCTAGCAAGCATCAACTGTTAAATGAAACAACAACAATGTAAAATAAGCTACAGTCGTTGTGCTGCTGTTGTTATTGTTTTTCTACATATAAAATTTTGTGAAATCGATTGTGCGCAAACATGAGTGATCATTTTTGAATGATTTTGAATGAAAATGCGCGCATGAATGAATTACGTACAATTGTATGCGTGTACGTATGTAAGAATGTGTGTATGAACGACAAAATAAGCATAAATGTGAAGCTGGTGCCAACGATGGCATAAATTTGCAGTATTCCAATGATATGACAGTAAGCCAAAATGTGTGAAATGAGCTTCAAAAGTTAGCTTTTATTTAAGTGAAAGCTTAATTGCTAGTGAAAGCATAATTTAAAAATTTTCCCAATAATAAAAAGCACATTAGTTTAGAATAAAAAGTTAAGTTGGGAATAAGTTGGCTATGAACCAAAACAGCTTTCGAAAGCTTTTGCAAGTTTAAAAGCTTTAATTACATAAATTAAAGGTGATTAAAATCATGTTTAGCTATATTTATTGAACTGAAAAAATTGATGAATATTGCACAGGAGGGGTTAATTTGTACTTTTTCCAATATTTAATTTCACTGTAAAAAATAGTGTTTGATAATGTACTGAAAACTTTAGCTTCTTAAATATTTGTCACGACCAGCATTATCAAAATTTTAATTATAAGGAACTCTAAAGCCCAGTTAATATAAATCCAAATTTGAAAGTTTTTGCCATAAAGCAAAAAAAGTTTATAAGTTCTATTTTATTAAGAGTTAATATTTTTCCATGAAAGCATTAGAAGCATTAGTTTTTTAACAATACGTCGAAAGAGCTTTCACTGTTCCACATGCAAGAGCTTTACTGGGTTAATCACGCAGAGCAGAAAATTACTACCCTCAGAAAAATCTATATGAATTATGCAAAATAAATGCGCGTACGCCAACCAAAACTGATTGATCACTTGAATGGTAACAACGACAATGAATGAAAAGGTTCGTTATTTTTAAAAACTTCGATCAAAGTGGAGAATTTCAGTTTATGAGGGAATACCTTCTGTCCGAAAAAAATGCAAAATTTCTCAAAAACGAGTAAAATTAAGGATAAAAAATGAAAAAGAAAATGCGAAATTCAAATTAATTGTGTTTGTAGTGCAAAGTAGAGGTACTTAAGTGGAACTGTCGCATTAATGGGTTGAGAAATAAAAGCAAAATGGATCATATGTATTTTTTCTTCTCGCTGATTACACTTAATTTCGCATTAAACGGTAACAAGTTGTTCGGAAATGTGAAAGAACAACAAAAAGTGCACCACTTTTTCTCACCATTTGCATTGCAGCTATACCATTCGCAGGCAGAAGCAGTAGACCCAGCGGCAAAGACCTGCTGTTGAGGAAGTGCTATGGTTCAAGCAACATCCCATCCACTCTACACTGCGCGTATTCCACAACATGACAGTTAATTTTTAAAGAAAAAGGAGGAAGCAGGAGAATATGTGAAATGTAAAAATAGTGTGGAAAAAATTTTATATGGCCACACAATGCAAATCACGTCGCGAGAAAGGAGGAAAAATAAATGAGTTGGCATTTTGGTAACTGGAATTGAGAAGAAAATAAAAGAAAACATATATGTATATATATATATAAGTCATATAAGTACAAGAACAACATATATATGTAAGTACAAGAATATGTACCACATTTATACATACCATATACGAGTATATGTGTGTATATATTTGCATGTATTTCTTTTTTAAGCAGATCACTCAAGCGCATATACCTTGGCATTTCCGCGCGAATGAATACTGCTTCATACTCCAACATTATACATATATGCATACATAGGCATGTGTATGTGACATTAAACATATACATGTACATATTTATATATGCCAAATATGAGTAATACCTTCACATGCAAATAACACTCCGGTGTGTGAAAAGTGAAAAAATGTGGGTAGTTTTCCACCACACTTAACGGTTAACAGCGCCAGCAATGACAATTGCAGTTAGTGTTGCTGACAATTGAATATTTTTAAATGCCCTTTTCGTAATTTAGTTCTTTCTATCCAATTTTTTTTTCTCAAAATTCTATTTACAACCGCGCAAAGCGTCAAATTTGCCAGCAGCGCCCATTTTTTCCGCTTCACCGCCATTTTGCTTCTCAAAGTGAGCGCGACTAACGTTTTGAATGAAGCTGCTGCTAATAATGGGTGTTGCTGGTGCGGCAATTCAATTTGTACTGTCCAATTTTGTTTTCATACGGAATTTGGGAGCATTTAGGTAGTTATTATTATTATTATTTTTTTTTTTTTTTTGGTAATTCTTTTTGTATATTTTTTTATAAGAATTATTTCTCCGCCTCCACAAATCATAATTTGGTTGTAATTTGTGGGAATTTTATGATATATGCACTTATATATGTGTGTATTTTCGTCTTGATAGCCAGCTAACATTTTCCCGCTAATTTGTGTCAACCGTTAGATACTCGAAAATAATAGTTGGATTTTTTTTGTTTAATTATTTAGTTAATTGTCTACAAACAAAAAGCTGGAAAATTGTTTTACGACTAAATTTGAATATATATTAAGTCATTATAAGAGTCGAAACTTCAATTACATAAAATAAAAATAATTTCATTTCTCTAGATAATATAATAATTAAACAAAACAAAAAACGGAGTATAATATTGAAATGAAATAATACAGATTCTTTACGAGAGAAGCGTAAGTCCATGTGTAAGTTTAGGCACCTTATGGTCGAGATCAAATATCTTATTATTTCATCTGTTTTTTGCATCTTACCATCCCTGCTGTCTTGAGAGATTCGCGAATAGCGTCTGAGCAGCGTCAGATTTCAGGCATTGGGTTCAAGACAGTTTTTTCTAATGAGCCTAGTGTTCAACGAATAAATTGAATCATTCTTCTCAACCCGCATATTCACAGATTGTAAAAGGACAATATGAAAAATTTCGTTATATATTAGCATTATTACACTGGCCTACACTTATTTTGGTGCCTACGATTTTAGAGCTGATTTTGGGTATATTTTGTGATCTGATACGAGAAAACTAGTCACATTTTTCATATCAGCTCTTGTTTTTTTTTTTAATTTCAATACCAACGTATGCAGAATACAAGCGAATTACCGTGTCATTAATCGGTTTCCGTTGATCTTTCATTATATACTCACCACATATGTAACAAAACATATCAGGATCGTTAATGCAACATCTCGACTTACTTGCCATACTTAATTTATACGATTAATGTCATAAAAGTCGTTATAACATTGACTGATTTCGAATAAAACCGAAAAAAAAAGTTAAAATAAGAATCGTAGGTAAACCGGAGCTGTCAGCTGACATCTAGGAGCAGCAATATAGTTCATAATACCTATCTTACCGACTACAGATGTGAACTGAGCTGCACCAAACCAAAATTTTTGTTTTGTAGGCCAGTGTTATTTATGAAGAAAATTGGATTTACAACACACCTTCGAAAATATAATATATAACAAAATAAAATAAAATTAAATACAAAGAGTTAAATAAATTAAAATTTTACTTTATTTTATTTTACAGTATTTTGATTTTGTTTATTTTGGTTACTTTCCTTTTATTTTTTCTATTTTTTATTTATTTATTTTGAGTGTTGAGTTAAATTTAATATTTTTTTATTATTAGTTTTATTTAAATTTATTTCATTTCATTTTATTTTATTTTATTTTACTTTATTTTATTTTATTTTATTTTAATTTATTTTATTTTATTTTATTTTATTTTATTTCATTTTGCTTTTTAGCTTACTTTATTTTATTTAAATTATTTTATTTTTAGCTTATTTGATTTTATTTTATGTCATGTTATTTCAATTAAAATTTAGTTAAACTTATTTTAATTTATATTATTTTGGATTATTTAATTTTATTTTTTGCTATTTTATTTCGTTTTCGCTTATTTCATTTTATTCTATTTTTTATTCTATTTTAATTTTTTTATTTTTTTTATTTTTTACATTTTATTTAATTTTTTATTTTAATTTACTTTTATTTTGATAAATTATTTTATTTTATTTTATATTATTTTATTTTATTTCATGTTATTTTATTTAATTTTAATTTTGATTTTTTTAATTTTAATTTATTTTGGATTATTTAATTTTATTTTATGCTATTTTATTTAGTTTTATTTTATTTCATTTTATTCTATTTTATCTTAATTTTATTTTTATATTTTTTTCATTTTATTTCATTTAATTTTATATACTTTTATTCCGATAAATTATTTTATTTTATTTTATTTTATTTCATGCTAATTTTTTAAATTTTAGTTTAGCTTATTTTATTTTAAATTATTTTAGATTATTTAAACTTGTTTAATTTAATTTTAGTTTAGCTTATTTAGTTGTTTTATTTTTCTATTTAATTTAATTTATTTTATTTTAATTTTATTTTTTTATGTTATTTTATTTTATTAAATATTTTTGTTTTACTTCATTTTTAAAATTTTTATTTTTTTAATTTATTTTTTAATTTATTCATTTTATTTTATTTTCTTAAAAGATTTTACTTCTAACCCCAAATTCAACGCCATAACGGCAGCCATGCAAAAAAAAATATATATAAAATAAACCTAACAATGCTTAGGGAGTAATATTTGTATATGCAAATAAGTAAACATGTATGTATGTATATGTACATCTTTTCAGCGATGTGCGCACTTAGAAACATTTCTTTGAAAATGGATGTGCATAAGTAGCAGACATGCTCTAACAATAGTGAAGTTCTTAAGTACATGAATATGTACATACTTAAAACGAAAAAAAATACCTATACGCATACCTATCCGCTTATATAATTGTATATAGTATATCCGTGTGCCTATTTGTATGTAAAACTCTATGATGGCGCTATATGACATTTGACAAACAATAACCACTTCATATTTATGCAATGTAAGCGCTGACGTATTTTTTCGAGTGGCAAAAACGACATGCAACAATAAGAAAAAGGAAAATAAGCAAAACAATAACAAAAAATAAAAAAGCTAAAAAAAAAAAAAGAAATTTTAATATAAATACAAATTAAATGCAAGGAGGCGTACATAATAGAATATATATGGTGGCAAATATACTTTTTATATAAATATACCACATATGTATGTATATATGTATGTTTGTATATGTCAATGCGAAAACCACGCTATTGGAAGTTACTTAAAATATTGTAAATATATGTATTTGTTATACAATATTTACAGGCACAATATGCGCCTGCTACCACAATGATGGCGTCAATGGATATAAAAGCAACAACAACTGAAATAGAAAATATGAGCTTTTTTTTTGGTGGTTGCTAACAAAACCACACACAAAGAAATGTGTCTCTAAAAGGAAAATAAAAAATTCTTGGTTTTGCTTTTACTACTTCTTCCCCTTTGCATATGCACATACACTTATTTATATTCATAAGCTTTTTATTTACTTATTGCCCATTCAATAAAATAAATATTTTTTTATTGGAAAACTATTTAAATAATAAAAAGCAAAGCAAAATAAATGAAAATAGCGTCAAAGCAAATGCAAAGAACTAAGGACGTTGGCGAAGTGAGTGAAAAATAAAATCTTTGAAGGTGAAACCACAGCAAGGAGTACATACATAGTTATGTATGCATGTGTAAGGTGAAATGAAATAGGCGTTAACATATCGATTAGTGTGCTAAATAAAAACAAATACATATGTACATATATATATATGTTGTGTATATACTAAAATGAGGTTATGTGCATAAGAGCATATATGTGTGTGCGTATAAACTATTATTGCAGTAATAAATTTAGGCGCCGGCAAAATTGAAGGTCACCCATGAGAATTGTGTTATGTTTTTCAAGAAGAAACTGAGAAGGATGAATTCATGTGTTTCTTTTGGATGCAAATTTTATAAGAAACATAAAATGAAAACAAATACATGAAAGAATTTTGAAAACAAAAATTACTTATACCTCTGACAATATTAAAATATATATGCATGTATGTATATATGTAAGTTTGAATGAAACAACCTTCTGTCCTTCCCGCCAATCAAATGTAATGTATTGTATGTGTATGTATTCGCCTTCATTTGAACGCTAAGTGGGACGACGCATGGACATTGAGGTCGCTGTTCTAAGTCATGCCATTGTGGCTTGGCTGGCTGTCAGCTTTTCACTCGCCAAGAAATACAGCCGTCATTGGCGCCGCTGCCGCCAACGCCATTAAAAACTCATTAGGATTGCGCCCATAATGAGTTCGTTTTTATTATTCTTTATAAATAAGTATGTACATACTTATATATGTATATATATATATATATATATATATATATTGTATATGTAAATATTTATGAAAATGAATTATAGAAATGCAGCTACATACAGATATATGCCAGTATAAAATTATTATTTTATATGTATATACATACATGTGCTCATGATGATCATATTCGTATGTATGTGAATAAATAAAAGTATGGGCATGGTTGAGTTCGAAAGGGAGCGTATAATTTTTCCATTCGGTTGTTTAAAAAAAATTTTATAATAATTATCCTCTGTATGTAGTTATGTACAATTAAATCCAATAAATACATACATATGAGTATTGTGTGCTTATCCTGCTGCACTTCAGCTGCCTTTTTTTATGATTAACTGACGCAGCAGAAAAGAAAGTATTTTTATGTACATACATATCTGTACTATATGTATATATAAGACACATATATTCACAATTATGTACAGTGGCGGAAAAAAGTTTACAAACATCCGCTTTTTTCGTTGAATTGAAAGTCCAAAAGGTTTATTGGAAAATTTAACGACACAATTTATTTTAACTACTTTCCCTTATCATAAAAAACCAACAAAAATAATTTTTTAACATAAAATAGTAAATCTATGACAAAAAGAATGTAAATCCAATATTGGCAAAAGTCTACATACTACATACATAACTTATCTTAGCGCAAACACTTTAATATCGGGTACTTCTTTGGTGGTCTTTTTAGTATTTAGTTGGTTCACCGTTTTTATCAATAACAGCTTGAAGTCGTCGTGGCATCGAAGCTACTAAATTTATCAATTCTGAGGAAGTAATAATGTCCCAAGCTTCAATAAGACGCTCTTTGAGTAATGCTGAGCTGGAAATCTGTTTTTTTTTTCTAATTTTTCGCTCAAAAATATCCCAGACATATTCAGTAACATTCAAATCTAGGCTTTTAGGTGACGTGTGGGTGCCTTGGAGCATGATAAAGCAACCAATCCTTAACAATATGGATCATATGCTTTGGATGGTTATCCTGTCCAAAGATCCAGCCTGCGCCAAGCTCCTAACTGTCCATCGAAGGCTTCAGAATGACCAATATTACCCTCAATAAAAACAAGGTCTCCAACTCCAGATGCCGCAACCGCTCCTCAAACCATTACGTTGCCGCCACCACGCGTCACTGTTGTTACTATAATTTTGGAGTTAAGTACAGTGTTTTCTTTTCTCCAAATTTTTGCTCTTCCATCACTGCCAAATATTCTGAACTTCGATTCGTTTGTAAACAAGAATTTTTTCCAAAAATCCATTCCCTTTTCTAAATGTGCTTTAGCGAACTCCAAGCGAAGTTTACGATTTATTCCAGAAATAAAGGGCTTTTTACGAGGCGTTCTACTGTGGCAGCTGTTATCGTTCAGAACTCTGCGAATTGTTCTTGGATGGACACACTTTCTTGATGAGCTTGCGATGTTTTCGGCTAATTTGGTGCAGTAACTTTAGGCTCATCATTCACTTCCTTAAGAATAAAGCTGATGTCTCTTCGAGTTAGTTTCTTCAGGCGGCCAGAGCGCGTCTTTTTTTCGGTGGATCCATTTTTTTCAAAGTTTTTTACAAAGGTCTGTACCTTTGGTGGACTTAAGTTTAAAAATTTTTAAATTTCACCATACGATTTCTTCTCTTTTCTGTGCTGAACAACCAAATTTCTTACGTCAATGGATATTTCTTTTCGTGGAGACATTGTTGATGCTAATGTGTTTAAATCACAACTAAATTCAATACTATCAAATGAGAAAACAAACTTTAAAAAAATAGTAAAAAAAGGGTACCCAACCGCCATAACAACACAGCATATCGACGTAACTGCTAGTAAACCCGTGGTGTATGTCAAGTACATTTTTGCGTATTTTCACCATAATTGTTTTATTTTATGTTAGAGAATGGATTTGTTTTAATACATGTGATAAGAAAAGGATTTAAAATAAAACTGTATAGCTACAATTTTCAGTAAATTGATAGTACTTTCTATACAACGAATACAGGCGGTGTATGTAGACTTTTGTCCGTCACTGTATATTCATAATTATTCATAATTTATGTACAAATTGGAGTTGAATTAAAAAAAAAAATTAAGAAAAAATGTAGCAAAATATAAAAAAAATATAAAAATATATAATTATATGTGAGAATATTTGAAGTGAAAATAGCTCTTTGGTAAGGTTTTTCGGCATTTTCAGTAAAAAATATTTAACATTAAAAAACTTAACTAGTTCTCATATTGCAAAAAAAGCTAAAACTTATATTTAGAGTTTAAATAAATTTATTTAAAATTTAAAAAAATGAAAAGAAAGGAAGTACATGAAAAACATATATAAAAATCTTACGTTAAAAACAAAGATCATTCAATGAAGCTATTTCCATATAAAATTAAATAATTTCTATATATATCATAAATTAACTTAATTTATTTAAATTATTAACCTAATTTATTTAAAAAAAATTAAATAAGGTCTTATTTAAATTTTTAAATAAAATCTAAAAAGAGTTTCCACTTACTGTGCTGATGATAACTCGGGTAGTAGCGTCTGTGATGGCCATTACTTTCGAGCGCATAGAAGGCGCTCATATCGGTGGTGTCCAAGCCGCCCAAACCAACACCGCCACCAGCGCCGCCGCCGCCACCACCACCACCGCAACCAATGCCACCGAGTCCAGCGCCACCGCCCATGCCAGCGCTGCCAGCAGCTGTGAGGGCGTGATGTCCCAAACCGGCACCGGCGCCACCGAGGCCATTCGTTTGCGGAGAGCTGCCTAAACGCGGATTATCATACCAGCTGCGGGCGGCAGCTTCCGCTGTTGAAGTCATATCCATTTCGAGAATAATTTTGAAGGTTTTTTTTATTAACAAACGACGAGGGAAAGAAAGAGCAAATTCTTGCTATCCGTTTGGCTTATTTAGTTTGTCTTTGTGCGCGTAGATTTGTGTAGTGGTTTTGACACTTACTGTGTTGCCACGCACAAATCGGTTTTCTTAAGTTTTGCACAATTAAATTTTTTCAATTATTTTGTTCATTTTTTTCACTTGCAGCAAGTGTGCTTACATTTTGTGTTTGTTTGCTTTTACTGTTCTTTTTTACTATTTTTTTATTTATTTATTTTACACTCATGTTGTTCGTTAAATGCTTTGTTTACTTGAATTTTTACTGCTGTTTTTTGTTTTATTATTTATTTGCTTGTTTTTTTTTTTTTACGGCGTATTAATTTCCGCTTGATTGATTTGTGCTGTTAGTAGTGGAAAAATCGGGCGAAAATATAATTATTAAATAGTTATAAAAATTTAATTACGAACATAAAGCATATTTATTGCCAAAATAATGACGGCAGGCACAATTTGATAAGATTTCCGAACAGTTTGCTTTGCTTTGCTTGAGGCAGCGTTACCAATAAATGCATACAGAAAAATAAATAAATAATGTTACAAAAAAAAAATATTTCAATTCGGATCGATTTTTATCAAATTTCAATTTTCGGACAGTAGCTGCTGCTGAATGCGTTGCTCTTTGCTTATCGAGCGCGGTGGCAGCAAGTAATAAGGGCAATAAATGTTAAAAAAAAAAAACAATTTATTTGGAGGAATGACAAAATTTAAAAAAAAATTTTATACATACATATTTACCGCTAATTTTACTCTTATTACAGAGCGAGTTTCTTAAACGCAAAAAAAAAAATATTTAATATCAACCAACTTTGATATTATTTTATTACTTCTCACATAATAAGACACTTTTATGACATTCTTCTGCATACTTTATTATTGTTTTTTTTTTAACTATTAATTCTTTACTTGTGTCGTCTACAATGAATTTGCTTGTAAATAGAAAGTGAAAATATTGACTTTATTTGAATCATGATAGGTACGTAAGGCTACTTTACTGCAGTGGGAATGTAATATACAGTGGCGGACAAAAGTCTACAAACTCCCCCTATTTTCGTTGAATTGTGAATCCAAAAAGTTTATTTGAAAATTTAACGACACAATTTATTTCAGCTTTTTCCCCTTATCATAAAAAACATAAACAAAAAATAGTTTTTCACTATAAAATAGTAAATCTATGACAAAAAGAATGTAAATCCAATATCGAAAAAGTCTACATACTACATACATAATTTATCTTAGCGCAAAAACTTTGGTTAATATCAGGTAACATGATCTTTTTTGTATTTAGTTGGTCCACCGTTCGCATCAATAACAGCTTGAAGCCGTCATAGCATCGAAGTTACTAAATTTTTCAATTCTTAGGAAGGAATACTGACCCTAGCTTCAATAAGACGTTCTTTGAGTAATGCCGAGCTGGAAATCTGATTTTTTCTAGTTTTTCGCTCAAAAATCTCCCAGACATATTCAGTAACATTCAAATCTGGGCTTTTAGGTGGTGTGTGTTGTTACCTTGGAGCATGATAAAGTAACCAATCCTTAATGGGGCAGTGCACTTTGGATCGTTATTCCAGCCTGCATCAAGCTCCAACCTGCCTACCGAAGACTTCAGATTAGCTTCCAAAAATGACTTATATTTCAAACGATCCATATTACCGTCAATAAAAACAAACTTACCAACTACAGATGCCGCAACCGCTCCACAAACCAATACGTTGCCTCCACCATGCATCCCTGTTGGTACTATATTTTTGGAGTTAAGTGCAGTGTTTTTTTTCTCCAAGCTTTTGCTCTTCCATTGCTGCCAAATATTCTGAACTTCAATTCGTTTGTATACAAGACTTTTTTTCAAAAATTCATTCCTTTGTCTAAATGTACTTTAGCGCACTCCAAGCGAAGTTTACAATTTTTTTTTTATAGAAATAAGAAGCTTTTTACGTGGCGTTCTACTGTGGAAACCGTTATCGTTCAGAGCTCTTGGAATTATTCTTGGGTGGACACACTTTCTTGATGAGCTTGCGATTTTGAAGCAGTAACTTTAGGCTCATCATTCATTTCCTTCAGAATAAAGCTGATGTCTATTCGAGTTAGTTTTTTCGTGCGGAAAATACGCAGTTTGTAAATTTCACCATACGATTTCTTCTCTTTTCTGTGCTGAATAACCAAATTTCTTACGTCGATGGATATTTCTTTTCGCGGAGACATTGTTGATGCTAATGTGTTTAAATCACAACTAAATTCAATACTAGCAAATGAGAAAACATAATTTAAAAAAATACTAAAAAAGGGTACCTAACTGCCACAAAAACACAGCATATCGACGTAACTGCTAGTAAACCCGTGGTGTATGTCAAGGACATTTTTGCGTTTTCTCACCATAATTGTTTTATTTTATGTTAGAGAATGGATTTGTTTTAATACATGTGATAAGAAAAGGATTTAAAATACCTACAAATTTCAGCAAAGTGATAGTACTTTCTATACAACGAATACAGGCGGTATATGTAGACTTTTGTCCGACACTGTATGTATGGATCTTAAAAATACATACATATTTATACATACATACATACATACATACTTGTATAATATATAGTTATGTGTTGGTATATCAGAAGGCACATTTTAGAGCACCCTACACAACACTATCGGTAAAATTTCTTTTCTATTCCCCTTTGGGTAGTTGAGAGTTTTATTACTACTCCTATAACAACAAATATGTATATATATGTTTAAAAAAAAATTAATTTAAAAAATTATCAAAACTTTGTCTACATCTTCAAATATTAGAAACTAAAATAGGAAACGGAAAACATTTTTTTGTTGTTATTTACTTTAGATAAGTGTGAAAATGCTCTGATTGCTATGGGACACTGACTTTTCAAATTGAGACATATTTTTTTATTTTATTATGTATAAACTTAATATTAATTTTTTATTTTTTATTTTTAAATATTTTGAGAGGAAAATTTCACTGAAATATAGCCAAATGTATTTTGAAATATATTTTATATTAAAAAAATTACTCAAGTTATTTAGAAAAAAATTTACTTAAATACACAAAATATTTGAATTTTTCTTTTAGTTGTTAATATGTTTTAGCTATTTGTGCAGGTATCAACTCTAGCTATTGATTACTTTCTCCGGAAGGCAACCACTAAACTCAAAAGGCTGACATTACAGCAACCCGCTATTAGAATGAAGAAAAATAAGTGAGAGAAAAGTGGTTTGCCAAAGAAAGTTTTGACGTATGCACGCTATCTAAAGAAAGTATACACCCCACAGAAAATTGAAATTATAATTAAAAGTGTCATTGAACCTCTTGGCCTTACTTATCAAATGGACCCAAGCCGAGGTAAAAAGAGGAATTCATAAAGTAAAAAAAAACGTCTGGCTAATCACTGGATTCCTTAAACCAATCACCTCATGGAGGCATTACATTTTCAACCGCCCTGTTTAAAGAAGTACTTAAAAAGAAAGTGTCCCAAGTGATAATGATTCCAATTGATGGCCAAGTGATGATTATCTGATAAATGAATCATATTGGAGCACACACATATTTACAAAACGTAAGGTCCACGACCTAAAACTACTATTTCTTAAATCACCAATTACAATTATACTCATATATTAAAATATAATTAAACCAATTCGGATCTATGGGATCAGCTTTAGAGTACTGTAACCAACTCTAACATAAAAAATTCTATAAAGATTTCATTCTAAAACCATCTGAATGATTACAAACTCACACTACTACGTCATAAATGATTAACTCCACAGAAATCTTAAGATCTTATGCCCTTTCAGAGGAAATTAAATAGTACGTCATATCATGTAAACTCAGATTATTAAATCCTTATCATCCATTCATTATAGGGGAACTAACATCCCACTCACACATCTTTACCCGACTAAAGAGAAAGTTAATAGAAACAGATCTGCGGTAGTTATGCCAATGGGCTCGTTCTATAAGTACCTTAAAATTTTCAAGCTTAAAAACATACTAAATATACATATATATAAAGATTGCAATAAATTTTGGATGTTTTAATAAAATATGTTATGCATCTGCATAGAAAAAATTAAAATAATTTTTTTACGAGTATATAACTTTTTTTCATTTAGTTTTCTTAAATAATTAAAATAAAAAATATAAAAAATTTCAAGTATTTAGCTGAACTAACTAAGACTTGATTTGTGCAAAAATTTCATATAATTGCCGAAATAAAAATTACTGTGAGTGACTGCACTCATTTCACTGAAAATTTAATTCTGACATTAAATTTTTCAATTTTTATTTCTCTTGAAAGTGCTGCCAAAGGATTTGAGTATTGTCAGAGAAATTTAATTTCGCATAATGGTCATTCAGACTAATTTCCAAAATTGAAATTTCAGTTCCATGGAATTGTGTATGCTACGTTTGCTATAGAAATTAAATTTTGAAATTTTTCCTTTTGATACAGAATTTGAATTTAATTAATTGCTAGTTCTGACGCAACTTAAGAATTAAATTCTTTTTTGTGGTAAATCCATATCATAAAAGTTCTGAAATCGAGATTATATACTTAAATAAAGCAAAATAAAAATTGCCTTAATTATGGGACTTCTTTTTAAAATAAATTTCTAATTTCTTGGCAATTCGAGACAAAAGTATTTCTATGATTTTGAATTTAAATTGTGAAAGCATCTTTTTTTTTTGTGTGGCTAAACATGCTGTAAGCAACCTTGGTAAACACCATGTTCGTTCATAACCTCTAATTCTCTAACCAAATTCAGATTCATTTCATCTGCTCATCCTAATGGAACTGCCCGTAAAAGTTCTAAATATGACAGATATATTATGGCCTTAAAATTGTTACCCTTTACTGTAAATTAGCTGGATAGCAATTTCGTGTACAATTTTCAAATCGCAATATTTGCCCAACTGCAATGGTGATAAAAGTATCACGATATTTTGATATTGTATTTACGTATATAAAATGCATTTTAGTAAATATACATAACAGTTCATTCGTTTCTCTTTAGTATTTAATATTAAATATAATAAAACACAGAACAAAATACGAAAAAATATTATGCCAGAGAAAATTGAAATTAAATTCATAGTTTACAATTAACAAAATAACTTAAAATATTTTCAAACGAGAAAAATTGGATTGAAAAAGAAATAAAGTGTGATCCAAGTAGAGGTACTTTTTTCAATAGCCTTTTTTTGATGGATCACGCGCGAGTCGTGTCAAGGTGTCATGTTATTTTTGTTCAGTATTGTTTGGCATTTCACCATAGACAGACTTAGGCCTGCACAACGTTTACAAATCATTCAACTTTATTATGAAAATTCACATTCTGTAAATAATGTGTTTCGTGCGCTTCGCTCAAATTATGGTCAACATAATCGGCCTACTGAACGTACTATTCGTACCCATCTTGAGACCCAGCATTCATTATTGGATAATATTCGACCGAATAGACCACGTCAAGCACGCAGTGAAGAAAATATAGCGGCCGTAGTTGAGAGTGTACACGAAGACCGTGGAGAGTCGATTCGGCGCCATTCGCAGCAACACGCATTGACGTATGGAACCACTTGGCGCATTTTACGTCGAGATCTTAAATTGAAAGCGTACAAAATACAGCTTGTTCCAAGAACTGAAGCCGCTCGACCCTCCCAAGCTACATCGCTTCGCTCTTTAGGCTCTTGAAAAGTTCCAAGAAGGTCCGATGTTTTCTAACCAAATTTTGTTCAGCGATGAGGACCATTTCTGGCTCAATGGTTATGTAAACAAGCAAAATTGCCGCATTTGGGACGAATAGCAACCTGAAGAGATTCAAGAGCTGCCATTTCATCCAGGAAAACAACGATTTGGTGTGGTGGAATCATCGATCTATATTTCTTCAAAAATGATGCCGGTGAGAACGTAACCGTCAATGGCGACCGTTATCGCGCCATAATAACCAACTATTTGATGCCTGAAATTGAAGCTCGTGATCTTCGCAACATTTTGTTTCAACAAGACGGCGCCACTTCCCACACATCGAATCAGTTAATAGACTTATAGAGAGAATACTTCGGTCAGCAGATAATTTCACGTTTTGGGCCATTCGATTGGCCACCAAGATCGTGTGATATCACACCGTTAGAATTTTTCCTGTGGAGATATATGTAAAGTTTAAAGCTTATGCGGACAATCCCGCTACGATTTAGGCCTTGGAACAAAACATCACGCGTGTCATTCACCAGTTATCAGTCGAAATGCTCGAACGACTCATCGAAAATTAGAATCAACGGATGGACCATCTGAGACGTGACCGCGGCCAACATTTGAAAGAGATAATCTTCAAAAAATAAATGTCAAAGAATGTTCTTTCGAATGATAATAAACATTCCCCATTAAATTTGAAATTTCTGTGTTTTTTCTTTTTTTTTTTTTGTTTTGTTTTAAGTAGGGACCTCGAAATGAGTCACTCTTTACAATGTTTTCAAATCAGAAAAAAAAACTATTAAAACATTTTTTCACCAGAAAAGTTAAGATGAAAAGAGCAGACTTATTTAAAATAGTAATTTGGTGTAGTTAAAAAATATAATGAAAATGTACAGCAAAGACAAATAAGTAAATAAATGAACCAATAAAGAAGATTTGAGGCATGAAATAATAAATTTAAAAAATGTTGTTTTATCAGTTCGAAAATTACTTTCCTATGCTATAAAATAATAAACTAATACTCGCTCTCGCCCGAAGCTCAAGCCGTCGCAATTATGTAAGTATTTAGTGTATTCATACAGCTTTACTTTTAATGAAATTCCTGACAGGTGATATTGACATTGACGACTTGGTTACAAATGGATTAATTCTGTTACTTCTGCGTAAATTACTTAATTGCTTCTAACTGTTGGTGGTTGATATTTTTCAATGGGTTTTGTTTTTTTAATGTGAACACAAACAAAACTGTGTGAGGAAAATGTGAAAAAATTAGAAATAAAATGCCAAGTCCAGTAATTTGTGGTTAATTGCTGAGCAATGAAGTGTGTCAATGAATATTTTATTGAATATGTATAGATTAGGGGTTAGATACATTAAGTTGTTAGGTTAAATAGAAAATAGTTAACCGAAATGCTAAACAGTATTGAGTTATACTTGAAAAATAAGAAGCGGCAATTACCGGCATAATTTTCATATTTTAAACTATTTTTCATATTTTTTGTTTGCAAAAAGCTGCAAAAACTGACATTGACATTTATCTTAATTTTTGTTTTATTTGTATAAATGTGATTTAAACTATAAATATATATATAATTATAACTAAATATACATTTTTCAAGTCTTTTATTTATTCCCTAATTTGCTATGCTAAAATAATGATTTTGTTTTTGCAATTCGAGTACAATCATTATAATAAAAAATTAAAGTATTATATAAATGTATATTTAAAAATTTGGATTGATTTCAAAGTAATTTTACTAACTTTTGAATTTTTTTATATTAAACCTTTGATATTAAATCTTAATTTTGATTAGTTAACTTTAATTTAATA
The DNA here is from genome assembly GCA_030068015.2 of Neoceratitis asiatica. Lineage (NCBI taxonomy): Eukaryota > Metazoa > Arthropoda > Insecta > Diptera > Tephritidae > Neoceratitis > Neoceratitis asiatica. Next base: position 13,956,935 of record CM061528.1, on the reverse strand, counting down.
GATTTATGTCAAATAAAATTTTATAATTTTTTCAATATTCTTCAGTTTTTGAGACCAAATATTTCTTCTTTTTTTATTTCACATTAAATCAGAAATTTTAGCACTGGAACAAATATGCATAATATTCAAGCTGCACTACATATTTCGAGGAAAACTAAATAAAAAATAAAGCAAGAAATAAAAGTCAAATGCAATCCTAAAAACAAAAAATTAAAAAAAAAAAATTAATTATAAAAGTTTATTTTACTACTTTTAGTCGATTTCGAAGTAAAGCGTTTACTTTAAAAATTTTGTTCTATATAACAGCTTTGATAATAAATCTTAATTTTAATTTCATAGGCTGTTTGATAATATTATTATTTAGTTAAATAATTTCAAATATATTTTTTAATGTCCTTATTAACTTCAGTTTTTAACTTTCAATTAAATTTTCCAATTTTCTTACTTATTAAATATTTTGTAAAATATTATTTTTTAAAACCAGAAAAATATATGCTACATGCAAAATATTCTTTATTTTTAAAGAAATCAAAATTATTTTTAAAAAAAAAGAAATAAATAAAAGCCTGAAAAAATTTGCAAAACACCAATAAATAGAGCTCTAACAGTCGATTTGTCAATAAATTGGCTACAACTGACAAACTATGCGTACAACCGGCAGAAAATTTTGGAGAAAATATTGTAGACAAAAAGGAGGGAAATAGATATATCGCATAGGCATTACATACATACAATAACATATATGCTTATGTAACGGTGTGCTCACTGTACGCCCTCCAAAATCGAAAATTAAAAAAAAAATTCTACCACAGAAACCAAAGACTTATCAAATAACACGCTTCTTCTTCCTTTTCTATATCGTTGTTTGTAATATCTATACATGAATATGTACATATTGACAATTTTGATAAGTAAATGACATTTTTGATGTGTAAACTACAACAATTTTGAAGAACAAATTTGACAAGCAAATGTGAGAGAATTGTGTATGAGGTTAAAGAAACTAGCAAACACTCGCCTATATACATGTATAGTTGAGTATATATGTTACATATATACACATAAGTAAATATTAGAAAAGTTTTGAATATTTTTTTTTTTTGTTTTAACAAATAATCAGTAAGACGCATTGAAGTGTCAATTTAAAAACATGAACTTGCGCAAACAATTTGACAAACAAACAAAAACAAAAAAAAATTATCACGCGTTGTAGGCACATACAGACAAATGTTGAAGAACATATTCTTCGCCGCATAGTTTGGCGTATTTAGTGAACTGGTATTTTTAATTTCATATTTTATGATTTCTTCGAGTATTTTTGATTTGTTATTTTGTATACTTTTCTACCACAGTTATGTGATACTCTCATTTAGTGTTGATAAATTTATGTTTTTTTTTAACATATATGCACTCGTATGTGTATAGACACTTCTTGTCAGTGTCAACTTTGCTACCTGTTCTAATATTTGATTTGTTCTTAGCGGACTTTTGCATTGATGACTGATATATTTATACTATAAACGTATGTATGTTTGTTTGTACAGTGTACCTGTGCTTATTATGGAGTTGACGAAATTTGAAACTTTACCTGTTCGTTTGGCAGCTTGATAGTTATACGCGTAGAAAGATAGCAGAAGTGTCTACGCTGATAAGCGTTGAATTTTCTTGTGCAAATAAATTAAATTATTTATTGAAGCACAATTTTTTTTTTACATTTAAGTATATAGACGAATACTTGTATTGAACAAAATTAAATTTCTTGCCTAGATTGATTTGGTTTCAAATTATTTTTTTTTTTTTGGTGCAGATAAAGTTTTGGATTTTCGATAAAAAAAAAATATATTACTTAATTTTTAGTTTTATTTTTGTTCGCCTATTTTGAAGTGCTGATTTCTTTATATTGAGTAAAATGTTTTAAATTTTTAAATGAAATTAACAAAATATATTATCTAAACGACGCAACACAACAATAACAATTTTTCTGTTATAAAGTGGCGAAAAATTTTCGGTTTTGAAAAATAATATTATTGCATGAAAAAAAACTATTATATATCCGAAATCAAAAAATTTCCAAAAAATTAATTCGTGCTCAAGTTCAAAGTAGAATTTTAAATATTATAAAGGGTTCTCCAATAGGGATGATATGACTTCTAAATGTCGTTTTGGCCATTTTTAATATGTCATAATCTGTCTTTTTTTTCATTGTATTCAGTAATGTTTACAATTTCAATTTCGCCTTGGAACAACTTGAAAACGATAACGTTTTCTTTTTTTTTTTTTTTTTTGAGAAAATCATCTTTTCCGATGAGGCTCACTTTCATCTGAGTGGTGCGGTAAATAAAAAAAACCTGTCAATTCTGGTGCGAAAAAAATCCACAAATTATTCCTGAACAACCATTACATTCACCTAAATTGACAATTTGATTGGACAGTTTTTAGTCTGGTGGAATCATCGGTCCGCACTTCTTTCGAAATGAAGCTGGTAGTACCGTTACTGTCAATGGAGAGCGGTATAGATCGATGATAACAAACTTCTTATGGCCACAATTGGAAGAAATTGATTTTAACAACATCTGGTTCCAACAAAACCGGACTACGTGTCATATAGCACGTGCAACAACGGAATTATTGCGAGAAAGGTTTGGAGATTCGATTATTTTAAGAAAATGTGACATTGAATGGCCTCCAAGAAGTTGTGATTTAACACCATTAGGCTACTTCTGGTGGGGTTATTTGATGTCATTGATCTTTAGCAATAAACCAGTCTCTCTGCAAGCTTTAAAAGTCAATATTGAACGTGCTATTCAAGGCATACGACATGGTTTAGTGGAAAAAGTGCTCAAAAATTGGGTTCATCGAATTCGTTCCTGCAAAAGAAGTCGTGGAGGCCATTTGAATGATGTTATATTCAGAACTTCATTTTATCGATTGTACTTCACATTAAATAAAAAACATTTGAATTTCCTTAACAATTAGCGTTTTTTTTTTTAAAGAAGTCATACCACTCTTAATGGAAACCCCTATATTTAATTAGTGTCCTTTTAAATTTTGAAATTCAATAGGGATATTCTCTGTGCCTAGAGAATGCATGCTATGCAAATATTTCCTATAGAATTTTGCTAGAGAACGAGAGCACCCCGTTGTAGAATTGTGACAAATTCAAGTCAAACAATAACAACAACCCGTCGCAGGTTTGCTTTTTGCTTCTTTCAATCTGTGGAAAATAATTATATATAGATTTGGGTGAAGGATATTTTTCCAATCATAGCAGATTTTTGTGCATGAGATTTGTTGTTTTTGTGCCTTTGCACAGATAGGAAAACTTTGCTATCCGTGCACCATAGCATGCATTTCCTCTACACAGAGAGTCCCCCAAATATTTATTTAATTATATTTAATGATTGCCCTTTTAATATTTGAAAATAAAAGGGTATTTAGTTAATTTTTGGAAATCCAAAAACATGTAAACACACAATTATGATAGATATGCAAGACAGATATTGCGGGTAAAAAAAAAAACGAACGTTGAACACTCCTAAAATCTGGTATTAACTAAAAATACATACAAAAACCGCTATAATTCATTAAGTACCTACATGAGCGGGATATACTATCATAACTATTTGGTTAGAGCATACACTGAAGCAAATTTAAATTTGGGTTAAAGAGCGTGACTTCGTTTACTTTTGCTGAAAAATCATATAATTCAAAAATTTATTAATCAATTTTGCCAAGAGCTATATATATAAATATTTTTTTATATGAGGAAATAAGAGTTTTCTTCCTATGAAAACGGTGGAAATCAAATAACAACAATGCCCACCTGTTTATAACGAAACTCGTGATGGTTCTGCAACCACTAATTCGATTAAGTGCATTAAGTGACTTATTAAAAATGTTTTCATAGCAAGAAGGCCGCCCAAAGCTTACAAGTGAGGAGATGAAATTTAAAATAAAAAGTGAAATTCAAAATTTAATGCTCATATTTTTCATAGTTCTCTACAAGCACGATTAAAATAACATGCCTACATTGCTTTTTACTCGAAAATAACCAAGATACATTTAGTACATTATAATATAAATATTTACATTATTTATATGCATTATTAAACCAATTATGTTACATTAAAATTCATTAAATTAAATATTAATTTTCGTAAATTTTCCAACATTTAAGCGCCTCTCAATGAATTCACTCTCTCGCAAGCATCCTTTGAGTGCGTGGGAACCTGCATTCTCTACTTCCTATTGTTGTGAATAATACATTATAATATTGTTTTGACTGCTATATATACTAATGAAAATATTGTTTTCTTCCCTGGAGACATACAAATATACATATGTATATTTCTAATTGACAGCGGCGGAAAAATGATTAATTGCTCAGCGTCTCGTTTACTGTTTATATGTAGCTTAACTCAAAAAAAAAAAACTCAACTGGCACTGCACTCACGCTCAGTTGCCTCTTATTTGTGCATTTTCTCAGCATGTCTACTTGGAAAATTTCGTTTTTCAAGAACTTGCTAAATTGGAAAACATTTTCTTGCATTGCCTATGGCGATTTTGAGGCGCCTTTCTTGCATTTAAGTGAATGCCATATATGCATACATATTGAGTTGCTGTGACACACTCTAGTCTTTGTGCGCCGCACTGTGGTATGCTATTGTTCGTGCATTCAATATGCAGCCGTTTGGGATCAGTTAATAAAATTTGGCAGAATTTTTATTTTTTGTAAACTTCTGTTTTGAAAACCACACTGCTTTTCATTGTTTATTGCATTGTTTGTCATTTTGGCAAGTGTTTGTTTGTTTCTTTTTTTTTTTTTACAAAATTTCTGCCTTTGTTAAGCAACAAAATGATGCTGTATGCGGTTTGTTTATGAGAGACACCGACAATTGCTCTATCAACTGGGGTGTAATTTTTTTATTTATTCTTTTTTTTTAATTTTTGGAAATTGTGAAATTTGGTGGGAATCTTACAAGGCGTGAGAGCAAAGACAAAGTGTTTAATAAATATTTTGCCATAAATTGAATAAATTAATGAAAAAAAAATATTAGTGTATGTAATTAGGAGATGTGAGCTTTGAGGGTAAACAAATTTGAAAATATTATAATAATAAATTTGTTCACATACGCCAATGCTGCTAGCCAAAAAGTCTATGAATTATATAAATAATAATAAAAATAAACGAAAAGCCAACAAAAAAAAACAGTGATTAATAAATAATATATCTGTTGTTAAAATATAAATATAAACCTTGCACTTGAAATGCTTTATTTTGATATTCCAAGTAATCCAATACACTAACGCAGGGCATGATTGGCAGAGACTAGCGAGTACGTTTGTGCTTTTATTTTTATTTTGATAAGTTAACTCCATCAATTTTGCCATTTTTTGTTTATACATGTGTTATTGTATAAAAAAAAATGCACTTAAGGGGTTAGTCGGAGGACACGATTTCTCAAAAATATGTTATTGTATAAAAAAATGCACTTAATAACAGGAAGAAAACAACTCATTGAACGAAGGATTTTTTTTTATTACAACTAAATTTTTTCGAGCCAATGCATGGCGAAAATTTGATAAAAACATTTTTTTTTTAATCTATTTTTTAAGTCGGTAGACACGATTTCTCAAACATTTATATGGCGATTTTGTTCAAATTTGGCACACATTATACTAGTAATAACATTATCTAGTCATTGAACGAAGGATTTTTTTTATTACAACTAATTGTTTCGAGCCAATGCATGGCGAAAATTTGATAATAAAAAATATATTTTTTTGTTCAGTCTGTCAAAAATTCAAATTTAAAATTTTTGTTTTTCCTTCGTCCAATAACGAAATTTATCCATGTACTAACGAAATATTTTTTGGTTTTTTGATTTTAGACGAACCAATAATGAGTTATGTTGTCCGCGGCGAGAGCATTTTCTTTGGAGACGTCAAGGAAGATGAGGTACCAGCTGCTGAGTTTTCGGAATTTTGGAATAAAAATTTCACAAAATACTGTTTAAACATGTATCTTTTATATGGTGAATTGTATGAATAAAATACATGATTGTATATATAAAAAAAATAGTGAAAATTCCTTTTTTTTAACCTCCGAAATCCACGTAAAAAGAAAAAAGAAAAATTAAAAAATAAAAATTAAGCTTAAATTGGACTTTTTTCATTTTTTTTTTGTTTGATAAAAAATATTTAAATTACTTTAACGCAAATATTTAAATACTACTTGTAAGAAATTTAACCCAAAAAACTTTTTTATTGTAAAAAAAAAATTAAAAAGTTATTTTGAAATTTTTAACAGGCATTTCGAGTTAAAACCTTAAATTTTTAAGTAGTTTGTTTTTATATAAATTGCTTTTAAGCAAATGTTTAAATATTATTTGTAAGAGATTTAGCTTTAGAACTTTTTTTGATGAGTATGGAAACTAAAAAAAATCTAACATTTATTCGCTCTTTATGTAGCCTTAAACGTTAAAACCTTAAATAGAACTTTGTCATTGTTTCCTTTTTTATGTTTGATAATAAATCAATTAATTTTATGCAAATATTTAAAAACAATTTTCAAGGGTTATAGATGGTATCGAGAAAAAATAATATATATATTTTTTTCTGCGGTTGTCGACTTTTTAGACAACAAAAATTTACCAATTTACAAAATTACACAATTTACAATAATTTTATATGTTGTGAAAAGATCCGAAAAAAATAAAAAACTGACCTAAAGGATTATGATTTTAAACGAAAATTATGATATTATATTAAATGATGAGTATTGTGTTTTATGTATTTAATATATTATTTTAGGATGCTATCAAAATTAGTTTTATAATAAATTTCTTTATATAAAAATATATATAATATAATTCAGTGCAATTGTGGAAATAAATTTTAATTTTTTTTTTTCAATTTTGCTAAACCTAAAAAATCTTCAAAATATAATAGAAACTTCTGGTGGCAATAAGATTTAAAAAACTGGAACTCTTCGGAAACAGGCAGTAACTACCTATTTTCAAATCCTCATTAAAGCCCATTTAAAAAAAAAAACTGATGTTAATGGACTTAATTAAAAAAAAAAAAGAGTTTTGCGTAAGTACATACGTATTCTGCTTTGTGCATTTTATTAAAAAAAAAAAATCGAAATTACTGCTCAAATGAATTTTAGTTTTGTTTGAAAAGTCTCATATCTCATTTTACTACATTTTTCACATTTTTTGAGTGCTACAAAAATTAATTACACTAATTAGATAGCCGAGTGATTAGCATTGCGTACTGCCATTCGGAAGGCCTGGGTTCGAGCCCAGATTCGAGCAACATCCAAAATTAAAGAAAATAAATTTTTCGAATTGCGGTCGCCCCTCGGCAAGGAATGTCAAGCCCTCCGAGTGTATTTCTGACATGAAATAAAGCTCCTCATAAAAATCCATCAGCCGTTCGGAGGCGGCTTAGAATAAACAGTAGGTCCCTCCATTTGTTGGTAAAAACAACAAGACGCAAAACCAGAAATTGGAGGAGGAGCTCGGCCGAAAATCGCCTCAGCGGTTACAAAGCGCCAAATACATATATATATATATATAATTAGAAAAAAAGTCAGAGCTAACCATTTCATATTTTTCAAAACAAAAAGTGCTATGATTTTCATAAAGAAAATTTCCATACTGAGTTTAATAATTAATTTTTCTAAAAACTTATTTTCAATCATTTAACTATCTCGGTTTGATATCAAACTACTCAAAACAACTTCAATTGAAAGATATATTGCCAGATTGCATAACTTGTTGTTAATCAAAAATAATTAATATATTAAGAAGTCTAATTCTGTATTTTTATAAATCGCAGAGATGAGTGAATTAAGCCTGAGTACATTTCAAATTTATTTTTGGCCTAACTGTTGATGTTTCTAATACTTTAAAATTCATTATATTTATTTTATATATTATTTATTTTAAAAACAGTAAAATTTTTCAGCGCGTCTTCTTACCAAATTGTGCCATGACCACTATTCTTTATTCATATTTTTTTACAGTGTTTCGCTCTAAACAAAAAAAAAACACATAAAACTTTAACTTTAAATGAAGAAAAAAATTCACAAAATTCTGTGCAAGTTTTTAACATATTTTGTGAAATAAAAAAAGGTTTCTGCATTTTTATTTCTAACGCCGGAGCGTTTTTCGTATTGGACATGTTTTTTTTTTTTGCAATTCAAAATTTTTTGCAGCACATTTTATAATATTACACCAAAAACACCTGTTTCGCTTTGGCAAACTCCAAAGTTTTCATTAACATTTATTTTAAATTTTCTTCAACACACTTACTTTTTATTCTGTTTTCGGTTGATCAACGATTATTGTTATTCACTATATTTACAGTTATTTCGGCAGCACGTTTGATACAATTGCTTGGTCACTTGCACACTTTCTTTTAAAAAAATTTTTTTGAATTAATTATTAATATTCGCTTGTTGTTTTAGGGTAAAAATGTTTATTGTTTTGCTTTCATTTTGTTCTTAATTCGTTCAATTAATTCTTTGCGCACTGTTTACCGTTTAAAAATCTCTTTCTTTACGTAACACTGATAGGCTAGAATAATCGCCGGTCTATTTCGTAGATTGTTATGCGCTTTTATCGCTTCAGCCGTTGTTAGCTTGTGTCCGTATCCGATGCAATTATGCCTAAAAATACCGTCAAATTTACGAAGATAAACTTTTTCAATTGTATGCGCGCGCAAATACACCTACACAAACATGTACGCCAGCATAGATAAACACATATTTTTTACGTTCATTTACATATGTGTAATTTAATCAGTAAAAAAAAGCTTGTACAAACTACAATTTTCGTTGTTTTTTTTCGCACGCCAACAATAACCGTAAGCGTAACGTCGCGTTCTTATGTGCAAGTTTGCTTACAACAAATCGAACCAATTTTTGGCGCCGATCAAAAAGTACCGTCGTTGTTGGCTTTTCAGGCGAAATGTGTTTTCTGCCGACGCATTTGGCTAAAACGTATTACTAAGTATCTGGCTATAGCCAGCAAAGCTTTGTTTTTAATATTTTTATATATAGCACACATACACACTCACACACACGTTAGCGGTACGCCACATTTGTTGTAGGGTGTGAGTGGGACTCTCGGGCGGGAGGTCACTGTACAAAGCTTTTTTTTAGCCGCTTTACGCACTAGTAATGCACGCGTTAGTTTCAAAAATATATTGCATAAAACGCACGGACACACATACGCACGCACGGAATCGACGACGCAAAAGCGGTTAAATGTAAAATAATCCCTTTCAACGTTACATACACGCCACCAACACGCTAGTAAACACGTCAACGGTCGCAGACCAACTAAATTCAGGAAAAACACGAGACGGCACGAAAGAGATGACAAACAAAACCTGTCGTCGCAATGGGTAAGCACACACAACGTAAGCGCGTACGCAGCCCAATTGCCGATTGTGTGTGTGAAACAACAATAAACAAATGTGGCGTGTAAGTGCAGTGACAATAAGAAATGGTGTGTGTTAAAGCGAATGGTGATTTTAGCCAAACTGACAGCTGCAACAACAAGCACAGTGGTTTGCTTAACCAACTGGTAGGTGGTGGGCTGGGTCGTCGGTGGCGTCTGTACGTGCATGTGCTTGTGTGTACTATTGTTAATGCTCAGCAATTCGCTCTGCAATGGTTGCTCGTAGCGTAAAAGAGTAAAGGAGGCTGCCCAACCACTGATAGTTGTAAGGGTGCGAGTGAAAAGCTACAACCGCGTGGCCACTTCGCTATGCACTGTTTCAACTGAGCGCCATGTCGTCATGTTTGCCATAGAGCGAGTTCTGCCGTTGTAAGACAGCTATCTCTCTTCTGCTTGGACATTGTGTACGAGGCGTAGAATATTAATTCTGCTCTGGTGGTGCTGAGAAACCGGTTAAATTACATTTTTTCATTCTTTGAGCAATTTTTAATGTTGGCAATGCTTTGAGTTGAATTCATTTAGAAGAAATGTGCTCAGAGCAATGTATTTAAGTACAAAAATTAATACAAAAAGTACTCAACAAGTGTAAATTCCAACAGCACTCGCGTTTTGTTATTGCACAGTGCAACCGAATTTGCTGTTATCAGCTGAATGGGAATTAGATTTTTAGGTTATATTAGCCCTTACTCTGGTTTTATATTGAAAACATATCTGAAATGAACGAAATATCTCTCAGAAGCCCATTTACAAGCCAGATTTAATTCCGAATGTTTTTTTATTTGGTCAACATGCGACTCTTTTTTATCGGATGAATAACATTTGCCAATGTCATGCGCGACGAATATTGGCTTAATACATTGATTCCAAACCATAAGAATAATAATGGGCGTACCATTCGACATGCGTAAGAATAAACTTACGCACCTTCAAAGAAGAAATTTAAATCGTAACACAATCGTAGCAAAACTTCACAATAATCCGAACGCTTTGGCTAACTACTCGGCCTCCGCAACAATTCCACCCGAGGAGGGATTTACCAGCCTTGTAAAGAGCAACACTCAGCCAGTAGCCTATATACCTAGCTATGTGCTATGTTTTTTATCTTCATATTCTATGCTTTGCATTGGGTATTGATGTCTTGTTAGACATTATTTTGCACACAAAGGATTCGTAAGTTAGCTCTTAATTTGGATATGTTAGCTTGATCCATGAATAGCATATATCAGATTGGCAGTTAGGTTAGGTTAAGTTATGGTGGCCACCGACGAATCATGAATCCGATCAATTACACCTAGGTCTGAGCAATACCCGAAGAGATGCCATAAATTTCTGACCATTAAGCTTCGCTCTTCACAACTTTGACGTTGACTATCTTAGATAGACTATGAATGCAATATTGTTTAAAATTTCGGAACCTGCCACTCCCCAAAGCGAGGCAATGGCACAAAAGATAGGATAAATTGTTTGATCTATTTGAGTGATTTTGAACGAGATTGTTCAGCTAATAGAAAGCATTGGGTAAGATCATATTCGAAGGGGACGGATATATTGGATGAATTTTTAAATAATTACGAGATGCGATATTAGCCAGCGTTTTAAAGGGGAGGGTGTAGAGTAATTTTTGTGAAAACATAAGGATATCATGCGATACATGCATATATCAGTAAGCGGTCCAAGCAGTCGAGCTACTAGTTGGGCGCGCACTTCGGCAGGGTATTTTAATGTCTTCGAGTATGATTTTTCCTAAACAACAAGCGAATGTTCGGTGGAACCTTAAACTGAAGACCGCTCTATTCTTATTAAAAATATCAAGACACAAACCACTAAATGGAAGAGAAGCTTGGCCAAATAAGCAAGTAGGTGTAGTATTATATATATACTTTTTAATCGATAAAGCGATTTTCGACTAAGCTCATTCTCCAATTTGTGGTGTGAGTTTTGATGTTTTTCGAACAAATAAAGGGACACACCGTCTCTGTACGGCTGATTGATTTTGATGAGAAGCCTGCTATTTCATGTCAGAAATACTTGTCATTCCCTGCTGAGGGGCATTTGGTCTGCATGGAAGCACGCACTGCCCCTGCGACTAGTAGATACATAATAATATTTCGTAAAAAATTTTTTTTCGAGTTAGAAACAGTGAACACATACCTATACAAAATATATAATCAGTAGTTTCCCTGAAGAACTTTGTGATATGATTGCTAATCGTAATATGTAATGATCTATGCTAAGCCAAAAAAGAAAAATTTAATTTGATCGAACTTCTGCTTTTATTGTTCTTAAGACCCAACCTACATTATGCGTACCCACAAGCTCTCTCTTGATCAATTACCTATCATTGCATAAATGTTTGCCTGCATAAATTTTATCCACATTTTACTATCTCTCTCTATCGCTTTGTGTTTGCCTTTGTTTATGTTTGCTGTCTGCATTCGCTTGCATTAAGACCACTTATTGTTTTATTTTGTTTTTGTAGTTTTTTTTTTTTCATTTATAAGATTCTTGCTTTTGCTTTTATGCTCAAAAACACTCACTCAATTTGTATTGGCTTCACTCATCAATGGCGCTCGCACCCTTTCGTTGGCTTTAACACGCATCAGTGCGTCTCTCAATGCGTTCCCGTTACGGTAGCTCTCACATAAGTACAATTTAGCTCTTGTTTTGGTTGTGTATCTCTCATTCACATTACCTTTCCATATATGCATGCATGTAACAACAAATAATAAACAAGCTCGTAAAGAGCGACAACAAAAACAAAAACAAAAAAACTATACAGTGCAACTGCAACTGCTAGTTTGTATGCACGTACATTCGGACATACTTTGGCATGGGCATATATATGAAATATGTATGTACTCACATACCTGCATATTTACGCTGTCATGGCAGTGACAACAATCGATCGTTCCGTTCGGCGATTATTCGGTTTATTTATGGCCTTAACATGTGCAGATTTGTCTTTGCCGCTGCTGGTGCTGCTGCTGCTTTTGCCGCTGCCTCCAATTTGCTTTTTGTTTTTGCTGCTGTTTTCTGCTGCTATTTTTGTTGTTGTGGCAGTCATTCATTTTAACTTATGCGCAAGCGAGATGGCCTTATGCCTGTCATAGTCTGTAGGTACAGCCGGCTGTCACATTGTATGTGCATTTAGTTGGATGCCCGTTGTGCCATTCAGTTACACATTCGCCAGCTTCCTCCTCCTCCTACATTTAGGCTGACATTGAAGAGAATGGTCGGGTTTGGTTTGGCTTGGCCCAGCTGCTGAGCGAGATTGTGGTTCGACGAAGCGACATATGTATGTGTCGTCATTGCGACTAGTTGGGTTTTGTTTTTAGCTTGCGCGTTGTGTGTGTGTGTGTATGTGCATGTGTGTTTGTTGTAGACGTACATGGTAGTCGCCGTTGTCTGCAATTTTTTGTGCAACTTTTCCGCACTTTGCGTACTTTTTGGTGCGTTTCAGTATTTGTTTGCTTGTACTTTTGTTGTTGTGGGTTTCTTCTTGCCTTTTTCTCTACTCTTATACTTGCAGCTAGTTCGTAGAAGAGCATTAGTCTGCTTTGCTTTTGCTTCTTAAAATTGCTCGCACATAATGTCCGTCTGTATGTAGTCTATGTACATATGTATGTACGTATGGCAAGCAATTGCTTTTCACAGTGCGGAAAAATATTCTGATGGCCAAATTAAAATTGTAGGTTTCGGTCTAAATCTCTAAATGAGTCCTTTAAAAATTTTACTGCAAAAGGAGGAAATAACATACTTATATATGGTGTTACAGAGGCTTTAAGAGGCTCCAGGTAAGGAAAGCCTTCAATGAAAGCTATTAGAATAAAACTGGCAACCCTACAGAGATCAAAATCGGTCAGCTTTACAAAAGCATAATGATAAGGTATAAAAAGGCAGTTAGAAAAGCAGAAGCATGGCAGTCCTACTGCTCATCTATAAAAAGCTGCAAGGAAACTGCCAAGTTGAGTGATATTATATCCTACAAAGCCCTGTATTAGGAAGGATGACCGTAGTTGGATAATTACTATCGGCGAAACTCTTAATGTATTCTTGAAAGTACAATTTCCGGGTTGCCACAAACTTCAACAGACCAGTCTAGTCTGGTAATGAGCAAGAACAAAATTATCTATGCAATTCATAGCTTCTTACAATTTAAACGACAGTATCATGGATTTTAGAGCTACATATGTGACTTACTTTTATGCTGCGCGTACTAGAAAGGCTTATGGATATTACATAAATATCACTCCCAACCAAGGAAACTTTATCGACGACATGCGTACAAAAAAAACTGGCCTAAATAAATTGATAAATACATATACATAACAGACAAAGGGTACACAATGACCGACTTTCAAGACACACAGAGAGTCCTTAACAATATAGAAACAGACAAAATCATTAATACACTTTCAAGCATGGTCTGCAAATGGATCCAGTCGATGCTTATGAACAGATGAATTAATACATTCAGTGGTTCAACGACGCGAACTAAAGGGTTTTCCAACAGGGATGATACAGTTCTAAGTGTCGTTTTGGCCATTTCTAATATGTCCTTTTTTTCATTGTATTCAGTAATGTTTACAATTTCCTCATGACAAGATATACGCAAGAACAACTTTTACAAATTATTCAATATTATTATCGAAATAATCGTTTCTACATTTTAGATTTTTTTAAGAATACCAACTTCCCCGATAAAGCTCACTTTCATCTGAGTGGTGCGGTAAATAAACAAAACTGTCGATTCTGGTGCGAAGAAAATCCACAAATTAAATTGACAGTTTGGTATGGTTTTTGGTCTTGTGGTATCATCGGTCTGTACTTCTTTCGAAATGAAGCTGGTAGCACCGTCACTGTCAGTGGAGAGCGGTATAGATTGGTGATAACCAACTTTTTTATGGCCACAATTGGAAGAAGTTGATCTTAACAACATCGGGTTCCAACAAGATGGGTCTACGTGTCACACAGAGCACGTGCAATAACCGAATTATTGCGAGAAACGCTTGGAGATTCGTTTATTTCGAGAAATTGTGACATTGAATGGCCTCCAAGAAGTTGTGATTTAACACCATTAGACTACTTCTTGTGGAGTTATCTGAAGTCATGGGTCCTTAGCAATAAACCAGACTCTCTGCAAGCTTGAAAAGTCAATGTTGAACGTGCTATTCATGACATACGACTTGATTTAGTGAAAAATGTGCTCAAAAATTGGGTTCATCGAATTCGTTCCTGCAAAGGAGGTCGTGGAGGCCATTTGAAAGATGTTATGTTCAGAACTTAATTGTATCGATTGCACTTCACATTAAATCTTAACAATTACTGTGTGTTTTTTTTTTAAGAAATCATATCACTCTTATTGGAAAACCCTATGCGTTAACAGAAGTACACCTGAAAGAGGTGTTTTCTTTCGGGGCGCTTTGGCGGTGGTGAAATAGTACTTGAACTCAAGGGTGGGGCAGGAAATCGCCCTGATTCTTCTGCGATCATCGATATTATGGTGCGAGTCTTACTATACTTGCGTTGCAAGAACAATGAACTAAGTGCTAATGCCTGTAAGACAGAACTGATACCATTCACAAATACAAACAAAATACCACATTTCAGCTGTCTTCACACTACATTTTTCTAACAGAAAAATATCTGGAGCTTGAGATGGACACCAAACAGAACTGAAAGAGAAATATTGAAAATAGAATAAAGGAAGCATATGTGGCCCATTACACTTGCAAATATAATACTTAGCAGGGATATTGGGGTTTTAAACCAAATAAAGTTTTGTGGATATATACGGGTGCTATTAGACCAATTTTAACATTTTCTTTGTGAGTGCGTAGCTCTCTCGCAAATTTGTCAGAGGACATTTGATAATTGGTGAGGTATCAAACCTTGAATGCTTGTTTGCAAAAAGCATACCGGATATAAGTACTCTCATTGGGAATGCCTAATGGTAAGTGCAACAAAATAGCGCGCTAATCTAATCCGAGTTTTAATATTTTTCGGGCAGTCCTACTTCATACCCCTTATACTCCCCGTAACTTACAACCCACTATATCCATTTATTTTCAACAGAAAATACTCTCAAGTAACCGATGCTGTTGCAATAGAGTAGATGCGCAAAGATAACGTCTGATCTGATGATTTTTAATTTCAATATTCTAGAAGATTTAAATATTTTTGAGATTTTAACGCAGCATGCACAATCAAAAAATAAAATAAAAAATTTCATGGAAAAACTCGCATATTTAAAACAAACATAAAATCATTAAATAAATAAATAAAACATAGAGAAAAACCCAGCAATTTCAACGAAGAAGGAAGTGTTTAAAAACACTTTGTAAATCTCAAAAGCAATGGTAAACTTATCCCTTACTGTTTTGAGTAACGTGACCAAATTAAATTTTGTTTAGTGGAGGAAAAATAGCACAAAACGATAGGAAAAGTGTACTGGATGCCTACTAGTGGTATGTATTAATTAAGGGCCGGGAAATTTGCTGCAAATTTTACTTGACTAATTTCATATTGTAGATCACGATATTCAGTCCCAGCGCAAGCTGAAATAGAATATTGAAAGTGTCAGCTGCTAATTTCTGTTTAATTCAGCTCAAAATCTATGATTGTCTTTGAATATTTATTAGAAAATAAAGATAACTTAGCTGAAATATTGACATATATATGTACATAATTCATAATAAAATTTTAATATATAAAGATTTTGATATTATCTTAAAAACTTTCAGAAACAACGGAAGTAGGAAATAAAAATTAAACAAAAAATAAACAAACAAAGGATATCTGACAAAGGCTTCATTAAAAAATACCCAAAAGGCAGCCAAAACAGAAAACAAAATACAATAAAATCTATGCGAATGAGCAAAACACTCAACGTATTGTCAAAACCCACAGTATAAGGTGTGAAATTTCAGAAATGTAAAAAATGCGGAAAATAACTAAAGAAAAAAAAATAAAAATAAAAGAAACGCCAACACACTATAGAAAAGGTAAGCAGAATCAAAACGCCAATAAATACCACAAAAATTAGAAATGAAAGCAATAATAATAGCAACAATCTGTGGTAAATATCAAAGTAGCGACGGCGTTCACTGTTTGAACGACAAAGTTTGCAAAAACAAATAAGCAAATAAAGTAAAACAAAGAAAAAAAATAGCGTAAAACGGAAGGTTGCTTTGCATGGACGGACAAACCGAGCGCACAGCAGGAAGGAAGGAAGAAATGTTTCACAATGTGGTTGGCTGATACCTGGCTACCGCTACTTTTGATAGCTGCTGCTTGATGGCGGACTTGTCCAAAGGAAAGATGAGCATCGCGAGAATGATGGCGGCAATGAGCGTAAACGTTCGTGGTAAGGGCAAAAAAAAATGAAAGTGATGAGTATTATTTTAAAATGGAATATGGTGACTGACTTGGCTTTGAATTTTGAAAATTTTTATCACAGGCGAGATTGAAATATTAACTTTTTTATTAATTGTGATTTTTTTTCACAGTCAAAACTCAAGATTATCGAGAGTTATATGATTATATTTATATTTTACTCCACATATAAATTAAATTAGAGTAAACACAAAGGAGATAAGTAGATAGAACCAAAAATTAAATTGGAAGAAGGTTGTTAGGTGAGTTAACAAAGGAATTATTTAAGTTGTTTGATAGGTTTGGAATAAAATTTGCATTACATGCAATGTGGAAGATGCATTTTTTTATTAAAAAAAATCACAACTTAAGGGCTTTTCCTGATATATATCAAGACGAAAAATTTCAATTTAAAAAATTTTATTTTAAAATTTCTTTGTCTTCCATGAAGTAAAATCATGTACCGAGTTAATGAAACGTTAACAAAGTTGATTGAAAAATGATAATTTTTTCTGAAATAAACTGACGTTACTAAAAAAAAAAGTAGGCTTCTCGTGGCTTAACATACACCTGAAAATATCAATACGGAATTTTCCCCAAATTGGATTATATATATTCATAGATATGTATAATTACAGTTGTGGTAACACCCGGTAATAGGATACCGTCCCTCTTGCCTACGAAAAATCTTAAATTCCTATAATTTGAATGTAAAACTTAAGCCTTGCTTAAAGCTTACCAAAACAAAAATTTCGGTTTCTTTCCAGGAGGAGTCCATCGGTATGCCATAGAATAAAATTGAAAATGTTTATTAATTTTTTACAATGCTCAAAACTAGTTACACACTTGCAGTGGAGACGCTAAAATTATCAAATTAAGGCATTTCTAATGCTTCGTTGACCATCTCTTTCCTAGCAATGAAACTACAAGACGTACGTTGTGACATAGTTACCACAATTTTTTTATTTTTTTACTTTATTTTTTTTTTTTTTTTTTTTTTTTGAAAACTTTAGGTTCAATATTATATCACTCTTCTGTTACATTTGCCTTTCACTATTTTTTTACCTCCGCCCACATTTTCTTATTTACCTTAAGAACTGGAGACTGGGGATGCATCTCACATACTTTCGGGTTATTATTTTTTATGTGTCAAATTTATACAGAGATGATCAGGATGACGAGCTGAGTTGATCTAGCCATGTCCGTCTATTCGTCTAATCTCTCACTTTTTGAGATATTCGAAGGAAAGGCTAGTATATTTCTGTAATGTATTGATCATTTGTCGGAACCGGTCAGCTCGATCGAATATATCATATTACAACTATACAACCGATTTGTTCAAAGGGGACTTCTTAAGAGCTTGAAATTTCGTATTCTACACACGTAAATTCAAATAAATACGACAACTAGCAGACCCGGCCACTCGCTGTTGTGTCTTTCATATTTTGTCCAATTTTAATTCCAGTTGATATGGCAAAGAATGATAAAAAAGACCGCACATGCAAAGTATAACGTGGACGTCAATATTAATACCTCGAAGTAAGCCAAACGTATCAATCGTATATATGCTATTCGCAATAAATTTAAACGTATACCCACGTACGTATAATACGATCTATGTTTATATTCAAATCTTGCTAACTTTTGTCAATCTTTCGATGTTCACTATTCTCAGTTCATGGTACATTTTAGGGGAACAAAAGGCATATCAACTAAAAACTCAACCAAATCGAACCATAAATATATATGTATATATTTTTTCAAATAAATATCTCCACTTCCTGAAAAAATAGGATTACAAGTAGAAAGAACTATAGAGGAAAAATGTGTTTGTGGTAATCCAAGCAGAGAGCTACCAAAGTAACAAATTTTAAGAAAATCGAACAGTACATTTAACTTTTTCGAATAGGTTGATCCGTGGTCAACTTCCCAGATGATTCTAATCGTCGAAACTTTTCTTGAACTTCCAAAAATATTTCAATATCAAAATCAGACAAACGGTTCAGCCATTCTCGAGTTATGTGCATACATTTAAGTATTTTTTGTTTGCAGTATGAAAAATCAAAAACAATAAATCATTTATAAACTTTTTTTACACTATTTGATTTAATACAAATAAAAAGTATCTGTATACAAACTTTATAACCAATAATTAATATAAATTTAAAATGAGATCACATACATATAAACGAAAAGGTCACTCAAACCAAACAGAGAAAGTCTGCGTTCACTTCAATAATAATGAAACAAAAACTTAAAATTAAAAAATATATATAAGTCAATAACTCGTTGGATATCCACGTCTTTTACTGACTTCTAGAAGGCGGCTTTTCATTACCCCAACAAATTTGGTTGTTACTTCTGGGCTTATAGCTTCCTATTCCTCCTCAAGCGCGCTCCTAAGCGTTTCCTTGCTGGATAGAGTACGCTGCCTAAATTTTGTTTCTAGTACATATCAATAGGGTTAAAATCAGGTGATTGTGGGGGTGTATGCAGTTGTTTAGGAATATTGTATAGCAACCAAACCTTAACAATTTCTGCTGTGTGCTTCGGGTCGTTGTCCTCTTCGAAAATAAATTGCTCACCGAGTCGTAGCATTACTGCACTTTCTTTTAAAATTGTTTTCAAAATATTAATAGAATCATGATTGTTCATGATCGACTCAATGAACTGAAATTTTCCTACACCCAAACTTGCCATGCACCCCCACACTACAACACCTCCACCACCGTGCTCTACCGTGGGTACAAGATATTGCTTTTCCAGTGCTGTTCCGCTCTTCTTCCCAATAATCTCTCGGCCTTTTATACCTAAAATGCAAAACTTATTCTCATCTGAGAAAATAACTTTATTCCAAAACTCTGAAGGCTTGTTTAAGTGCTCCTCCGCTGGAGACGATTTACTCTCGATTTGAAGGGCTTTCTTCGTGCGACTCTGCCAGGAAATCCGGTTCTTTTCAGAATATTTCGTACCGTATCTGGATATAATTTCTTTTGGTATTTTAAATCAATGTCTTTTGAATGTTGGCTTGCTGTTAGACGTGGGTAGAGACTTCACAAGAATGGTTGGGTTGCGCTCTTCTCTTTTCATCAGTTTCCTTGGAGGACCAGAACGTAACTTAGACTAATAAGCTTTTGTTTGTTTGAAGTTGTTTATTACTCTCTGGACAGAGAAGTACTGTCTGCCAACGGTTTTCGCTTTTTGTTGTTTTCCCGATAACTTTTGCCATTCTGCCACAAACCAACAATGATTTTCCTTTCGCCAATTTCAATTTCTTTTCGATTTTGGTCCATAGTCAAAAAAAAAAATAATGAGTTTCTCCAATATTTATATATGCCTTAGCTCAGTGGCGGATCCAGAATTTCCAGAGGGGAGGGGTCCTAAAATATAATCATTTTTTTGAAGACATCAGACACGAATAAACTGCAAAAGTAGGTTCGAATTTAAGATTTACATTGCTTCCGAAGGGGTGGGGGGGGGGGCGGCGGATCCGGAGCCGAAAACCCAATCTGTGGATCCGCCATTGCTTTAGCTTCTTGCTAATCGCAATTACTATCGTGTATCATTTAAAATTAAATTCAACATAAATAATTTGTATTTTAAATGCAACAAACTATCGCTTTTTAAAGTGAACGCACACTTTTTCTGCTCAACTTACTTAAGTAGCGGTACTACAATCCCGTTAACTCAGAATGACGCAGCTCAAATTCTACAAAATTTTGCTCAAACTTTCTCCAAATAATTGTCTTCAAAATAAGTGAAAAGTAAAATAGCGATTGTTTTGAAATGCATAACTTTTTTTTAGTTGAATACTTTAATACAGTGAGTGTGAACGCAGACTTTCTCTGTCATGTGTATATTTCGTAAATTCGCTTTAATTTATATATACATACATATGTATGTAGATGAAAATAATCGAAATGGAATTATTAATTTTTCATTAAATTTGATATGTTCTTGAGAAGTATAAGAACTTCGGCACGGCCGACGACAGCCCTTCTTTCTTGTTTTTATTAATATATTCTTATTGTTTAATTTAATGTTGTTTTCATTATTTTATTTCAATCATAATCTGGCTATATTTAAATTGAGTGATTTAAAAGAAAGTATTACCCAGACCAAAAAATTTTTAGTAGTGACTTATTTTTTATTATGAAGAACTGTATCTTAATAAATTTTATTATTCATGTTTACTAGACACAATCTTTATACAAATATGTAGTGGGAATTGTAGTGGGCATTTTATCACACATTTTGAAATTTCGCTTTATTGACCTCACATATACTTTATTTAATTATATCCAGCAGGGAAAATTATTGGATTTTTTCACTCCGTCCAAGAGCTCTTCTTCTTACTTACATATATGCTGTAAAAATAATGGGTTTGAAATGCCTGTGCGGCAACTTATTACTCGCCCATTCACTCAGTGTATTTCTCCAGAAAGAATTTATCGATTGGACCGCTTGTCACGTTTGAAATTAGGATACGGGAAGCTTATGAAAAGTTCGAAAGTAGTAGTAAAAAACACCATAGAGTGCCGGTGTACATTACCTTGTTGGATATTGTTGGTGAAGACTTGAAGTCTGATTTTTCGCACGAAATTTTGAATAGTTTATAATTTGTTGCTTCGGCAAAAAGTGGGTAGTCTTAAATGAGATGAAATTGAAAATTTCATCGATTACTTTATGACAAAATTCGGGGGATTTCTCAGCAATGATAACTTCGTCTAACGTTTGAAGCTGATGCGGAATTGAATCGTTCACTGTGAGCAAAAGCAAAAGTGAAAAATCAATAAAGAACCAGCCACTGAATTTGAAGATTCAAAACATTGCAATTTGGATATTCCTCCAACACTTCAGAATTATCGAAATACCAAACATCACACTACTTCATGTAGGTTTGACTCAGTTTTGGTTCAAAACCTCATATCTGAACGTTTCGGCTGTATTGGCGCCATACTATACTTGTACAGTACAGTAGTCTGATTTCGTTCATTTTCAATATCAATATTTAGTTCATTACATGTGTGTTGAATACCTAATTTCATGCTATTAGACTTTTTTTTCGAAGTATTTATCACATAGCGGAAAAATCGGTTGTATGAGAGCTATATGATATATTCGACCGTTCCAACAAATGGTCAACACATTACACACTTTCACATTAAGTGTCGTTGAAATATCTCAAAAACAGAGAGACTAGTTTGCGTTCAAACACGCGAATCGGCCGACGGACATGGCTAAATAAACTCAGCTCGTTATTCCGATACTCCTTCTTTTATTTACATACTTCGAACCAAAGTTAATACACCATTTCATGTACATGAAAGGTATAAAAATTGTACTATTATGAATGCGCCACTGAAAATCCAAAAAAAAAAATTAATTATATTTCAGAATGCCAGGAAAAAGCGAATTAAATATATTTATTTGCCAAAAGTGCTTCGGAATAACTTATTTTGCTTTGCTTTTCTCCTCACAACCAAATTTTTTTTTATATTATTACTGCTTTTTTTTTAAAGTTAAGTATTGTAGGTTAGTTGAAAATAAACCAGCCGGGCGTTCTTTTGCAGTTCGGGTGCAAAAGGAAACATTTATTTTACATAATTATGTCCAAACAAATTCCTGTTTACACTTTTAAACTGAATTAATTGATTTTTTACATCAAACTATTGATCGTATTCGTGGCCAAATCATATTAGAAATATTTTCCGGCTAAATTACAACTTTAAAATATTGGAGGACTTTGAGTTTTTGCAATTTGGATTTAAAGCAATCCAAACGCGCATTTTTGAATTTTTTTCTCAGCCAAAATGAGTAATTTTTTGTCTTTATATTGTATTTGCTTGACTTTTAAAAACAAAAAATCACCCAAAAAGGAAAGGAGGCAATGTTCTTACCAGCCCCGTGAGGCAATACTTTATTGGTAGTTCCGCTGGGAGAGTAGTAGTTAGTGGAGAGAAAGAACAGATTCGAACTCAGTGGGGAAATATAATTTTTGTTAATAAATAGAAATAAATAAAGAAAATTCTTACATCAAATGTTAGAAAAATATATTATTCAATACCTAAGAAAATATGTATATATCTATGTTTGTATATATGAAATATATATATACAAATATTTCCACATATGTGTACACATATCAACACCAATGAATTTTTCTTGAATTTGCACTCGAACACGAAACAACAACTACTCAAAGACGACAACAACGACAACAACGATCCAAGAAATAGCAGTGCTCTACCCGTATCTAGATACAAATTATTTATATCGACCTCATATTTTGTGCTCAACTCGCGAAAATTGCACATCTGCTGCAAAGACAGAACAACAGCACCAAAAAAAAGCAGAACCAACAACATTAGTCCATTCTACAGCAACAACAGTAGTTGCAAAAGCCAAACAACAACAATATGTATTGCATTCCTCTGTGTGTGCGCGCGTGTATGGTGTGGTGTGGTGTAAGTTGGTCGTCGTGTTGGAGGCACGGTGGAGCCCTTACCAACAGTGCAACGCCTCCCACCTCCTCCACACTCCTCTTCACAGTGCCTGCAGTAGTGCTTTGCAGTTGAAGTTCTGCTACTTCTTTATTTTCTCTTCATCGTTTTCTACTTCTTCATCATCTTCTATGCTTTTCATCTGCAGCAATTGCTGTTCAACAGCATCTCTTTTGTCTTTAAGTGGCTCCTTTGTGCATGTGAATGGCGAATTGGCGAATTGGTGAAGCAGAAGAAATAGGGCTGCAGTAAAGGAATAACAAAAAAAAAAAAAAAAAAATTTATATGGAAATAAAGAATATCGACTTGAGTTGTCTTTTTCCCATGTTCCGAGCACACCTGAATGTGCACAAGTGGCATGTTGCATGCGACGCAAACAAACACAATCACACACACATACTCACTTGTGGACATAAGAAAGCTGCTGAATGCGTGCTTAAGCTAGTGCTCGTATGTGCGCTTTCTTACAACTACATGCATGTACATATATGAACGCAGAAAGGGCTTATTCACTTGAAAAATGGCACAACTAGAAAAATTTTAATACTGATTTCTTCACATTAATGCGTTTCATAATCCTTATTTTAGAGAACTCTTACTTCTATTGTATTTTAAGTTCTCCTTTAAATATCAATTTCCCTTATTTTTATTATTTAATTAATTTTTATTAATTTAATATATTTTTCCCTTTTCTGCTGCTTGTAAATTTGTAACAATTTTTTGGTAGTAATTTTTATTTTTTTTATAATTTTGAGTTGCACCGTTTTTGAAAATATTAATCTAATTGTGCCATATGAGTGTGCTTGTGTTGTCTCTTAATATGCTGCAGATGCTGTATTCACCTTTATTGCTGCGTTGCGCATAATGGTAAGTTGCAAGCGACAACATAACCAACTTTCGTAAGGCATGTGAAAGAAGAAAAAAGCTGCACGCTGACATTATACATATATAAAACACTTTGTTGTTGTTGGCGTTGTTGCACTCTTACCTACCTTGCATCAGCGTGCAACCAAATATGTTTATATATACATACGTATATCTGGGCAATGTTGCATGCATAAGATTCCATATCGCCCTCATCTTGAATACGATATTCGATTTTACTGCGGCTGCTGCTGCTCCAGCGGCGGCTACTGCGATCACTTCGTTCCTCAGCTGCTTCTCCACGACTTCTTTATCGGGTTTGGTTTGTTCTTACTTCTACAGAGTCTTATCCGCAATGCGAACCGTTTGAGGTAAATTATGTTTATATGCTCTCATTTTAACCCTTCCAAGCTGCTTTCTTCAGGGCATATTGCATTACACTTTATGTTCGTCCCTTCCCTCATATGCAACTTGCAACTTGCAACTTGCACCTGACTTCAAGATGGTAAAAAACGCTTGTTCGCACTTTATAATATTTTTAATGGCATAAATAATTAAAACAAATTAAAAACAAATAAATCAAATGTTAGCAAAAAAAAACTTTGATTAAACTAACTTAAATTAAATTATATTAAATTATATTTATAAAAAATAAATTAATGTAAATCAAATAAACTAAACGGAAAATAATTTTATTAAACATAATTCAAAAAAGAATCTCTCCAATTAAAAAAGGAAAAAGAATCGAATAAAAAAACATCAACTAAAAACTAAAATAAAATAATATAAAATAAAATAAATTAAATAAAAAACAAATAATATATATATATAAAAAAATAATACTAAAAAATAAAATAAAATGTATTGCATTTAAATAAAATGATATAAAATAAAATAAAAAAAATAATAAATAAAACAATATAACAGAAAAAAATTAAATGAAATCAAAAAAATAAAAGGAAATAATATAAAATGAAATTTGTTTAATTGTTTATTGCGGTTTATTTTGTTATAAAACAAAGAAAAATGGTAGAAGTGACAGCTGTTTCGGAGATCACCACATCTGCTCATCAGACCTCTTTTGCCAGGAATCGAATCAACGGATCCTGACATCACAGGCGAGTGCTTCACCACTGAGCCAACGTCTGCCATGTAATCTGTTGTTGTAATATTATATTTATTAGGGGCTGTCCACAAACTACGTAGCCTGCTTGGGGGGAGGGGTCCACTAAAAGACCAAGGTGAGCCACGTAGGGGGAGGGGGGAGGGGGGTTTGGCCTAAGCTACGTGGTTTTCTATATCAATATATTTTTGCCGCGTTTAAAAAAAATCAGCGCAGTTTTCATAAATCCTCTATCACAAATGCAACAAAAAAAATATAACTATAAAAATCCATAAACAGGAAGAAAAGAGTAGAAGCGAACGAACGAGCTTAAAATACGGGTTCCTTTTCAAACGCGCACTCATTTGTTTCAACATGATGCCGCGAGTGACGACGACGAAACAGTTCGACGAGCTACAATGCGCAGAACACCTCCGCGCCTAACAGCTTGCCAGTAAGAAAGCGCAGCTTCTTTCTCCTTCTTTCCCTTGCCCAACCAGCAACAAGAAGAAGAGAGTGCTCGATGCCAGTATCTGTGGTGCAAACATTGCTTTGCTATAATTATCTGTATATGTTTCATAGATCATTGTTTTGTATACTAGGAAGAACCTGTGATTGTTGCGGTGTATACTATGCATCCGAAAAGCAGAAGGTCACGTCAAAGCAGTCACGTCAACACGGTCAAACCATAGATGGTAAAAAAAGTCGTGCAAAGCCAGTGCTGAAACGTCGTAATAATGAGTTGATGTGCGAAATTGACAGAATCCTTGAACCGATAATTGAGGAAGATGACATTGAAATTGACGAATCAACTAATCAACTCGACCGTCAAAGGATTACTGGAGAAACATGTGTGCCTGTAGTAGATGATGAATGGCTAGTTTCGTGTTTCATTCCAAGCTTGGATTGAAACAAAAATGTCCTAACTTTTTTTAATAAAATTTTTTTCCAAAAATTTTTTTCCAAAAATTTTTTTCCGTTAAAGCTATGATAGACCACTCGGGGGGGTACGAAAGTGGCCAAAATCAGGCTACGTACTTGTAGTTTATGGACAGTCCCTTGCCAACCAACAACTTTTAAGTGCGCTAATATTTAGCCGCTATTTTACTTAATGTTGGGTTAGAAAATTTTTGCAATCCTGCTTACATTCAGGCATTAATTGTCTGAGAAATATATACGTAGGATTGACTAACCCAATATTAAGTAAACTGAAGGTGTTCGTGGGTCAATTGAGTGTGACCTAGTCTGAGGCGTATAAAGTATCTGTCAGCCCATATTAATGTGTTACTTGGGAGTTTTATTGTAGTTCCCCGAGGGTTTATTTCTTTGTATTGGTGTTGGTATGTTGACCATTCATTTGTATATTGCAGGGGTTCGGCATCTGAGAAAATATGCTTTAAGGATTTAATTCCATATGACATAAAGGCATGATTTTAAAGCAAGTCTTGCTGTTGCGTCGACATGTTCATTACCCGGTATACCAGAATTGTTTGAATTGTATCGTCGTTGGAATATAAATTTTGTGTAGCCTTGAAGACTGACTGGCTTTCAGTGAATATTACGTATTTTGAGTTTGACCCTTTGGCTATTGTTAGTGCCAAAAACATTCCTTGTAGCTCAACATGAAATATATTTGCATAATGTGGGAGTAGTCCGTGGGATTTCATAGCCACATTGTCGTCGGTTACTGCAAATGAAACCCCTTCAGCTTGTTTGGAACCGTCTGTAAAAAGGAAATTCCTTCCTTTTTGCTTCAGTGGTATCGCTATGCTGGTAGTGTGTTCTTTGTTTGTTCTTTATGTCAGATTGCTAGCTGGTTAATGAAAGTTTCACTCTCAAAATTTAAGCTTAGAGATTTTTCTAGTCTTCCCAACTCACAGAGTGTCTATTCCATTTTTATATTAGCATTTTTTTTCAATAGTTGTATTTCATGGTTTAAAATGCTTAAGGTGTTGCCAAATAGTTTGTAAATTATACGACTGTGAAGAAAATTATATCGCTTTTCCATTGTGTGAAACCCTCCTCCAGCTAGTAAGTTTTTTACTGGGGTACTTCTGAAGGCTCTCAAGCTTCGTCTTATTGCTGAATGCATTGGTGACTTAATTTTTTTAAGTAAATTTTTCGAATATATCCCATAAATTTGTAGACCATAATTTTGTTATAGTTAACAGTGTGTTGGTTTGTACAAAGTTTTTCTTTGAAGATAAGTATTTGATAATATATATTTAGCCTGGTAGCAAGTTAGTTTTTAAGTTATTACAGTGATACTTAAAAGTATGCTTACAATCGAAGATTAATCCTAAGATTTTTAAATTGTTAACATTAGTGATAGTGTCATTATTGCATTTTATATACACATAGACCATAAAGTCTATGTTTAACCAACACATTTTTTAAGTAAAGTAAAAACACAATTGAAATAGTTCACTTAAAATTGTTTACATAAATTTCTTCGCTATATTTTTAAGTTTAAAATGCAAAAGCAAAAATTTATATTTCCAATTTCATTTTGGTTATAACGGTATCCAAGTGTACCAACATGTAAACATAGGCACCACAAAGTCTGCGTTCAGGTTTATAATTATTTACAAAAGCATTAAAAATTATAAGAAAAATTAAATTTAATATTTTATTGGATATCCACGTTGTTTTAATACCTCACTTAATCGGTTTGGCATTGAATTTACCAACTTACATATCTGTTTCCTCAGCTATAATTATGTGCTGAAGAATTCTTTTTCCTAATATATCCCAAAGGTACTCTATAGGATTGAGATCGGGTGACTGAGGAGGCGTTTTAAGCTGTTTGGGTCCATTGTACAAAAGCAAAAGTCCGACTATTTGAGCAGTATGTTTCGGATCGATATCCTGTTGAAACCAAAACGTTGAAGATAAGCCCAGATTCGCTGCACTTGTTTCCAGAATTCCGGAGATTTATTTATATAATTATGAGCAACTGAGATTTAAGGTTTTTTTTTTCGAGCGACTCTATCATGATATCTAGCTTTACGTAAAATTTTTCTAACCGTTTCTGCACAAATTGTTTTTTAAGCATTTTATTTATGTTTTCAACTATATTTGTTGACGTAATTCGCGGGTTAACTTTCACCAGATTTATTATTGTACGTTCTTCCCGTATTATTAATACTTTTGGACGGCCAGATAGGGGTTTCGACGTTAAAATACCGGTTTGCTTGAAATTATTTACTACGCGCTGGACGGAGGAATATGATCTTCCAATAGTTTGTCCAATTTTTTGGAAACTATCGCCTCAATTTAGTAATTATTTTTCTAAATTCTAATTTCTTTCCCTTTGGTTTCTATTTTTTCAAACTAATATTAAAACACGTCACGAACTCTTTAAATGATTAATTAGTATAAAAGAAGAAGAAACATCTGCATGAAATGTAACGGTATTCTCAAATCAAACAAGCTAAACACAGACTTTGTGATGCCCATGTTTACTTGTTGCTGCACTTAGATACCGTTATTTCGAAAATGAAAATAGAAATATAAGTTTATGTTTTTGTATTTTGAACTGAGAAATATAATGACTATATTAACTATTTCAATTGTGTTTCTATTTTACTTTAAAAAATGTGTTGGGTGAACGCAGACTTTATGGTCTATGTGTAGATCTTATTACATTTATGATTTCTACAAACATGTACAGTGGCGGACAAAAGTCTACAAACACCGCCTATTTTCGTTGAATTGAAAGTCCAAAAGGTTTATTTTAAAATTTAATGATACAATTTATTTCAATTATTTTCCCTTATCATAAAAAACCAACAAAAATAATTTTTTAACATAAAACAGTAAAGCAATGACAAAAAAACGTGAATACAGCAGTGACAAAAGTGTACCTACAGTATATACATAACTTATCTTAGCGCAAAAACTTTTGTTAATATCAGGTAACTTGGAGTAATACCATCCCTAAGCTTCAATAAGACGTTCTATGAGTAATGCTGAGCTGGAAATCTGATTTTTTCTAATTTTTCGCTTTAAAATCATCTCCCAGATAAGTTCAATAACATTTAAATCTGGTCTTTAAGGTGGTGTGTGTAGTTGTCTTTGGAGCATGATAAAACAACCAATCCTTAACAATATGGGGCGTGTGCTTTGGATCGTTATCCTGTTGAAAAATACAGCCAGCGACACTGTCCACCGACGGCTTCAGATTAGCTTCCAATAATGACTTATATTTCAACCGTTCCTTATTACCCTCAATAAAAACATGATTTCTAACTCCAGACCCCGCAACCGACCCCCAAACCATTACGTTGCCGCCACCATGCTTCACTGTTGGTACTATATTTTTGGAGTTGGAGTGTAGGGTTTTCTTTTCTCCAAATTTTTGCTCTTCCATCGCAGCCGGATATATTGAACTTCGATTTGTCTGTAAAGAAGGCTTTTTGTCATAAATCCATTTCCTTGTCTAAATGTCCTTTAGCGAACTCCAAACGAAGTTTACGTTTTCCCCCCCCAGAAATACGAGGCTTATTACGTGACGTTCTAATGCAAAAGCCGTTATGGTTTAGAGCTCTTCGAATTGTTCTTGGATGGACACACTTTCTTGATGAGCTTGCGATGTTTTCGGCTAATTTTGGAGCAGTAACTTTAAGATCATCATTCACTTCTTTTTTGTCAAGGATTTTTTTCAGTTTTTTTACCATAATTGTTTTATCCTATGTTAGAGAATGGATTTGTTTTAATACATGTGATTAGAAAAGGATTTAAAATAAAATTGTATATGTACTAGAGCTCTAGATACCCGGGCATCGAGATCGCTCGATCGCTCAGCAGAATAAAAAAATTTCAACTTTATTTGTCAAAGTTTCTTTGACGTTTCAATGATTTTTACACTCTGCATAAATAAATTTAAATTTATTAAAAAAAAGTTTTGTGAAAAAAGTCAAAGTGTTTGTCAAAATACTCGAAATGCTCGTGCTCGGCTCAAAAATTTTTCGAGTAATGAGTAATGAGCAGTTGTGCGGGTGCTCGTTGCTCACACACTCGCACAGCTCGAAAATGTTTGAGCAAAATCTGGAGCTCTAATATGTACATTTTTCAGCAAAGCGATAGTACTTTCCACACAACGAATACAGGCGGTGTATGTAGACTCTTGTCCGCCACTGTATATCTACATGCACATAGGTGTACATATGTACTTGTAGTGTGCGACTAACTTTATTGAGGTCCGACTAAATGCCGCATAAACAAATAAATTACACTCTATTTAAATGCTGTAAAAATGAATTTGATTTATATCAATGCGCATGAGAGCTACAATAACAAAAATAAACAACAAACAACAAACAAAAAATTAAATAAGTATTATGCGATAGCAAACAACAGTTACAACAATTATGGTAATAATAAAGCACTGACTGCAGCCACAACAACAACACATATAAACATTGTATAAGCATTACAGTTAATATAAGCTTTAAATATATGCATATACATACATACATATGTTTGTTAAATGACACTAATAGCGAACAAAATGCACATACATATACAACCATGTAGTGAATATTAGAAAAGCCATTACATACTTGTACATATACATACATAAATGTGTATGTATATCCATACAAGCAAGAATAAAGTAATATGTAGGCTTGATAGATCAGTTTGCTTGTGGGTTTATACAACTTTTTTTGTGATACATACATACATATAAAGGGTGTTTTTTATAGAGGTATAGAACTTTAAGTTGCAATAAAACAACGATGGATTATTCGATTGACATATCCGAAAGATAATCTTGTGGCATTACATTTTAAATATGATTTCTGGCATATGACCGCCACTGCTGGCGCGGATGTAGTCCAATCTGGACGTCCAATTTTCGATGACTTTTTCCAACATTTGTGGCCGTATATCGGCAATAACACGGCGAATGTTGTTTTCCAAATGGTCAAGCGTTTGTGGCTTATCCGCATAGACCAATGATTTTACATAGCCCCACAGAAAGTAGTCTAGCGGTGTTAAATCACAAGATCTTGGAGGCCAATTCACAGGTCCAAAACGTGAAATTAGGCGGTCACCAAACATGTCTTTCAATAAATCTATTGTGGCACGAGCTGTGTGACATGTTGCGCCGTCTTGTTGAAACCACATCTCCTGGGCATCATGGTTATTCAGTTCAGGAATGAAAAAGTTAGTAATCATGGCTCTATACCGATCATCATTGACTGTAATGTTCTGGCCACCATCGTTTTTGAAAAAGTACGGACCAATGATTCCACCAGCCCATAAAGCGCACCAAACAGTCAGTTTTTCTGGATGTAACGGTGTTTCAACATACACTTGAGGATTACCTTCACTCCAAATGCGGCAGTTTTGTTTGTTGACGTAGCCATTCAAACAGAAGTGCGCTTCATCGCTAAACAAAATTCGCTTATGAAAATCGGGAACAACGGTAATCTCGTTGTGAGCGCATTCGACGAATCTACGCCTTACTTGATGATCGTGAGTCTATTCGTGAATGAATTGCCAAACCAAACTGAGAATAAATCACTTGACAGCTGTTAAATCGGTCGCCATCTTGAGAAGTAATGCCAACTTAAAGTTCCCTATCCTCTATAAAAAAAACACCCTTTATATGTATTTACATATCCATATGTGTATAAGTGAGTGTGCGCGTATGTGCGTGTGTGCATGTGTTCACTCAAACAATTTAATACTTATATATACAACATTTAATTGCTGTCTATAATTTGCCGCTTCAGTTAAATTTAGCCAGTGTTACAACAAAAATTTACAACAAAAATATACATATATACATATGTGTGTATGCAAGTAAAGCAATGTTGAAACATATTTCTTTTTGTTATTTAAAAAAAAAATTTTTTTTTGCCTCCGCTGTACATATGTACATACCAATGATAGATATATACATAGAAGCAAAGCGTGGCTATTCTATGGAGGCAAAAAAAAATTAACGTTAGAATTATTATAGTAAATAACATAATCTAAAAAGTAAATACAACAGCAGTGCAATAGCAAGAACAACAATAAAATTAATAAATACGTAACATTGCTTGTAGTCATAAATAAAACATTTCGAGAAGATTAAAATCAAAATTACACGCAACATGCGTTTATGACCATCAGCGATGCATACATACGCACACAACTGCATATACTTATATATATATACATATGTATGTTCATATGTACCTTACATTAATACTAATTTCTAGCAGGAAAGAGAGAAAAACATACACTGCTCAGGGGAATTTAAGTGGAATATTGAAAAGATTTACCAAATAAAACACAAATTTAATATTAATTAATTATTAGATTTTTATTTTTTTTTTCAATGTACATCACGTAAAAAATGATAATATAGACATCTTGCATTTTTTAATAACAGAAATATATTAATTTTTTTATGCTTAATGAGTGTTTGCGCATCTAAAAATTTTTAATTAAATTAGTTTATTCAAATTAAAAAAAAAATTAATTTTTTATCATTCAGTTTTTATTAAAGACATTGGATATCTGTTATTACTCTTTACAATTTCTCTTTTAGTACATTCTGAGCAGCATACTCTAAGAGCTCACCAACATTTAGTCCTAAGCAAATGCTTCTGTTCAACGAATAAAATCTCGTATCGAAATACTCGAAACCTCCGATTAATCATGCTGTGATAGGCGGTCGACATGTCTTACGCTCCGAGTACTTAATATCGACTCGGACCACTATCTTGTTGCTGTCAAAAAGGCTCGTCAACAAACACACGGAAGGTTTGACATAAGAAGCTGCAGCAAACATAACGGACCGGATACTCGACTTGAACTCGTGCTCTCTGTAAACTAAGCTATTGGTTCTCGACAAGGTCAAAAGAAGAGCTGGTACGCAGTCGTACCGCAGGACATAGAGGAGAAAGCGCAACGCGAACGGCAAGTGAGGCACATCTGCAGTTAAAAAAAGAGATAGGCTTAAATGCACGGAATGAGGAAGTTGAGTAGATGGTCAACAGGAGAAATGCTCGAAAATTCGTCAGTCAAAAGGTTTTGAGACCTGAGTTTCTTCCGGTATGAAAGAGAAAGTGAACCTGTTGACTAAAGTTCAGAGTATATTTAGTTTATGAATAATTGAGAATATGAAACACCCGGAGATTGTGAACACAGGACCCCAGTCAATGACGATGTTAAGGCCATTCATCACCCAACTATGATGAAGTAAGAAAAGAGATACCGCGTTTAAATAAAGACAAAACGGAGGGAGCCTATGGCTTGTGTGAAATATTAAAACCCGCTGCCAACTAACAGATCGAACCTTGTCAGTGTGGCTTTAGACTTGGTAAAACTACCAAACCAAGATTCAACACACATCACCTCTTGCTCTGCCTATAGGACACTATGTCTGAATCTGGAGAAAATAATAAAAACTGTAGAGTAAATATGCAATGTATAATATTTTACAAGTATATTCGCTCTATATGTACTGTCTTGTCTGGAATAGGAACTGTGCGAATGGTATTGAACGAGGTCCTGTCATTGAACAAACGGTAAAATCACTCGTGTCTCGTTCAAAGCCAACACCTTGAAATCCAGAATCGGGATTTTTCCAAGAAGTACAACCTTGGACGGAGTAGCCAAATTGAGAAGTAAGTGCTCCCTCGATGAACAAAGACCAAACTCCACAAGTCCCTCATGAATAACAACCAGCTATATGGTGCGCAGGCCTGGGCGATGACAACATCTAATGAGTCGAGATTAGGAGTTTCCGAAGGAAAGGTTTTGCGGAGGATTGACGGTCCTTTTGGCATTGGCAATATCGATGGAAGATTAAGTTGTGCGAATATACAGCCACTTTGACATAGTGAGACAGTGGGCGCAAGGCCTGTGAAGCCCTCGGTACTGGGTCGAGCTGAATGGCTTAGTCAACGACGTTAAAATTACCTCAATAGAGAAATTCAAGCTACTGAAATTCACAGGCCGCAGCCTGCACTCCTCATAAGACTGTGATTACCACCAAAGCACAGATCTCCAAATCTAGCTACCCGGCAGCACCCAGGAAAAAGGCAACGAAACGTTGCTCGCAACTTACAAGACAATCGGCTGACCGGTCATTAATTGCACTGGTCCGATTTGGACACCGGGGACTAACGAGACGAAGATGAAGAAGCTAAAACCCTTTCATAACACCACTCTGAGGACTGCGATGGGTAACCCTCTGATGTTGCCCATTTAAGGAGCATAATGTGTAAGCAGTATGTTTTGAGATGCTACCGTAGGGACTATCGCATCAAGCATCTATTGGAAGCCGAATCACGACCTAGCAGATGAAGAGTTCAGTGCCTAGCGGGCCCCCAATAATACTGGTAAAAATTATTAGTAAACTCAAACTTAACGTATGTGCTGCATGCAATGAGTCCTTGCACGACACTAACAACCTCTTTGCTTCAAACACCCCACCCCCTCTGGTTTGCTTGTTCCTAAACTGGGTTCTACAAACCTCTACAACAACACCAACAACGGCTACAATGGCTAGGTCACTTTAGCTTTGAAAGTATTTGTTGTAATATCCGTTGTTAGAAGCAGAGGAAAGGAAAGACCTCCACTCCATTGGAAGGATCAGATTGAAACAGTCCTAGCTTCACTTGGTATTCTAAAAATGTGGTCATACGAAACCAAAGAAATAATCTGAACGATTTCCATGACATTAATTATGTTTGAATGTAAAGTTGTTATGGAACATCGAAGATGGGCAGCTTTGATGACTGATAGTTGACAGAATTTTTTATATCAACGAAAGTTAACAATCGGATGAAGAAAGCATTTCTCCCTTTTGTGACATTTTACAATTTTTCCCTCCCTGGCTGAGATCAAACTATTTGTTTGAGACGGATTTTCGATGAGTGAGTCTCACATCGATCGTGGTTCAAGTCTCGGCCAATTCACGATCATTCTTTCATTCGTTGAGAAGGTTATCTGGAAAATCGACTTTAACAGC
Organism: Neoceratitis asiatica; assembly: GCA_030068015.2. NCBI lineage: Eukaryota > Metazoa > Arthropoda > Insecta > Diptera > Tephritidae > Neoceratitis > Neoceratitis asiatica. The sequence goes on along the minus strand of CM061528.1, from coordinate 13,921,640 downwards.
ATTTTTTTTTTTTTTTTTTTTTCAAATAAAAGCAAAAAATACTTTACAGAAGGAAAATTGCATTGCTCTTAGAATACTTTTACGGGATTTTTTTTAGATTTTTTAAACATTTGAAAATACGATAAAGCTTAAAAAAAAGTAATTGGAAAAAAGTTACTTTCTAAATTTCCTCAACCATAAGTGATGTGCGTATAAGCGTTTGTGTTTCTCTTCAAAGTTAAATGCTCTTTTCGTTACGAAATTGTTTTTATATTTTTTTATTTTTTATTTTTTTCAAGTATGCTCTCTCATGCTATTGCCAATGCAATGTTATCGCTAGTCAACTAGAAAACCAAACCTACAACATGAGTAAATCTGTATGTACACAAGGCATATGAGTATATGTGTGTATGTATGTATATATGTATACACATACATGTAGCTACGAATGTAGATATAGCCAACGTGCATTGATTATTGTCCATTTTTGGTTATTTATTTGTTGTATGCAACAAATTTATGTGCTGCTGTTGATTGTTGTTGTTATTGCTGCTGCTTCGCTTCTTGCTTGGTTGGTCCTCGACTGCTGCTGACTGTTGCCTGTTGGCTGTCACATAATGCGCTCTTACATGTTCATATTTTCTACGGAAATCATTTTCATATATATCTGATTTTATATTATATAGAAAATCATGTTCAATATTTTATATTATTTTTTTTTCTTTTTCTTTTTTTTTTTCTTTTTTTTAGATTTTTCTAAATACACAAATATGACAAAAAGTATGGTTAAAATTTAACAGCGCTTTTTATTGCTTGCTCGGCTTGGCTGGCTTCGTTGCGCATGCGCAAACGCACCAAAAAAAAATTATTTGTTGACAATATCAACGCGGACTTATTAGTTAGTTAGTGTCGCTGAAACTATTGGTTTTAATATCATTGACGTAGTTTGATTTTGCTTTTTGTTTTCCTCTTTGCTCTAAGCCCCTCTCACCGTCTGGCATGTTCGTCGGTCTGTCGTTTCACCAATCTGTGATTCTGTGGGTGCTACTTGCACTCGCGCCTATCTGATGGCGTCGTACAAGTCATGTTCGTTGACTGCTGCTGTCGATGTAACTTTTTTTTACATTTTTTTTATTTATTCCTTATTGTTACTGTTTTTTTTATTACTAACTAAAGGGTGTTTTTTATAGAGGTATAGAACTTTAATTTGTATTACTTTTCAAGATGGCGACCGATTTAACAGCTGTCAAGTGATTTATTCTCAGTTTGGTTTGGCAATTCATCATGAAAAGATTCACGCTTGCAAATAGTGCAATTTTATTTCGAAAATAATGGTTCTGTGCGGAAAACGTATCGCGCACTATGTCCATTTTAGCGATGTTTAGCGACGAAGCGCACTTCTGGTTGAATGGCTACGTCAACAAACAAAACTGCCTCATTTGAAGTGAAGGTAATCCTCAAGTGTATGTTGAAACACCGTTACATCCAGAAAAACTGACTGTTTGGTGCGCTTTATGGGCTGGTGGAATCATTGGTCCGTATCATTGGACGTAGTGCGCGATACGTTTTCCGCACAGAACCATTATTTTCGAAATAAAATTGCACTATTTGCAAGCGTTGTTCAGGCGTGAGTCTATTCATGATGAATTGCCAAACCAAACTGAGAATAAATCACTTGACAGCTGTTAAATCGGTCGCCATCTTGAAAAGTAATGCCAACTTAAAGTTCTATACCTCTATAAAAAACACCCTATACAACTACTGCGGCTGCTGCTGTTCGATTAAGTGGTGAGCAGCATAAAAATCATCATCATATCGGTTGAGCAATAGCAACAACAACACTCGTAATATCAAATATTCATTTGGTGGGGCAAATGCTGATGAAATGCATGGTAATGTGCTTATCTCGATCAGAAAAAGCGCTCAATTATTACTGGTGACTTTAATAATTTATTTTGGCATAATTTAGAGAAGAACATAATTCATTATTATAATCATCCAAAGTATGCGTGCGATAGTATAAATTGTGTTTCTACAAAAGAAAGTACAGAAGTTCCTGGAATAGAAGGGGTAGAATGGGAAAAGGGGTGAGGATCTTTATCATATTTATTGGGGAATTGAAAGCTTCTAGTCATGGTAAGTCATTAATTTTTTTATTAATTTTTTTCATTTCTGGCAGAGAAGTTATCTGTATTAATTTAAGTATCATTTGATTATGACAAAAGTCACTGCAAAGTTTCTTACCCAGAATAGAAATGGACGAAGTGACGTTTTATTCACGTCCCACGCAATGAATCGAGAGGCAGCTCAGGACAACTATGAAAATAATTAATGTCCCTCGTATATAAACAAAAAACATATATGTAATAAAAATTATTTCAATTAGAAACCAGACAATCAAGGTCTCGGTCTATAAATACCTTGTTGAGTACATTTCCTAGACCTCGCTTAGAACTTTTGTTATTGTGAAAAAAAAATGGATTAAAAGGAATTTCGCGTGTTCATAAAATATTGCTTTTGAAGGGCAAAAATACAGTTGAAGCAAAACCTTGGCTTGATGACGAGTTTTCGGACACTGCCCCAGGAAAATCAACCATCCAGAATTGGTGTGGTGATGCCCAAAAGAGGTTGTTACCGACTTAAACATGAAAAAATCCAAAAAATTATTTCGAATGACCATAAAATGAAATTAAATGAAATAGCAGGTACTTTAAAGACATCAACTTAACATGTACTTCGTATCATTCACTAATATTTAGGTATGAGAAAGCTCTGTGTAAAGAATTGATGATTCGTAGCAGTGTTTGGAGATGTTCAAGCGTAATAAACCCGAGTTTTTGCGTCGATATGTGACAATGGATGAAACATAGCCCCATGATTTCACCGATCGACAGCTATTCTAGTGGACTGCCCATGATGAACTCGCTCCAAAACGTGAAAAAATGCAACAGGTTGCTGATAAGGTTATGGCGTCTGTATTTTGGGATGCGCATGGAATAATTTTCATTGCCTACCTAGAAAAAGGAAGGACTATCAACAGTGACTATTGCATAGCGTTATTGAACCGTTTGAAGGACCAAATTGTCGAAAAATGGACGCATTTGAAGAAAAAGAAAGTGCTGTGACAATGCACCGTGTCACAAGTCAGTGAAATCGATGTCGAAAATCTATGAATTGGCTTTTGAATTGCTTCCGGATCCACCGATCTGGACCCCAGAGACTAATTCCTGTTCTCAGATCTCAAAGGAATGCTCTCTGGAAAGAAATTTTCGTCGAATGAAGAAGTGTTCGCCTAAACTGAGGCCAGTTTTAAAGCAAAGGACAAATCGTACTACAGAAATGGTATCGAAAAGTTGGAGTGTCGCTATAGTTAGTGTATCACCCTTGAAGGGAACTATGTTGAATATATAAATAAGTATGTACATAAGGCCTATTTAATGTATGTGGAAAACCTACTAATTTCAGTATATTTATGAAATTTTTTTAATAAAAGCGAAAAATAACTTTTTGTTAAGATAAAGAGTTGTTGGGATTTTATATTGTCGGGATCTTGTCTTGTCTGGATAATTGTTATCTGCATTTCGCTTGGTCGGGATTTTGTTATGTCTATTTTATGTAGTACTGGGATTGTGTCTTGTCTGGATGTTGAAAGTCGGGATTATGGAGTGCTCCCAAATTATATATATCTCTGCTTTGTCTCATCACTCGAAATGCTATAATTTACAAACACCCGTCTTTTGAAGGTTCGGACTAATGCTTAATTAATTAGTTCTAGTGGTACCATCTATGTGTCAGGTCGCGGACTTTTCAACTGACCTGTTATGTTATATATAAATATATATTTGTGTGCGCCTTGATGTTTTTCAAATAAAAGGACCTATAGTTTATACTCAGCCATCACCGAAAGGATTACATGGATTATGGGGAAAAAAATTCATGTGACAATTCATTCTTGCTTAGTTTGTTAACACATTAACCATACATCTCTACATATTTTTTATGAATAAGATTTGAGTGGTAAACAATTAGTCTGGATTTGGTCGTATCTGGATTATATACTTTGTCAGCATTTCGTGTATGAAATATATTTGATGTGGATTTGGTCGTGTCTGTATTACGTTTTACGGGATTTTGTGTCTCGGAATTTTATATGTCGGGATTTCATTATATATATGTATATATACATATATTTATGGTTTTCCAATAAGAGTGATATGATTTCTTTAAAAAAAAAACACACACACTAATTGTTAAGGAAATTAAAATGTTTTTTTATTTAATGTGCAGTACAATCGATAAAATGAAGTTCTGAATATAACATCATTCAAATGGCATCCACGACTTTTTTTTCAGGAACGAATTCGATGTACCCAATTTTTGAACACTTTTTCCACTAAATCAAGTCGTATGTCATGAATAGCACGTTCAACATTGACCTTTAAAGCTTGAAGTAGTCTAATGGTGTTAAGTCACAACTGTTTGGAAGCCATTCAATGTCACAATTTCTTGAAATAATCGAATTTCCAAATCTTTCTCGCAATAATTTGGTTGTTGCGCGTGCTGTGTGACACATAGCCCCGTATTGTTGGAACCAGAAATTTTTAAGATCAACTCTTCAAATTGTGGCCATAAAAAGTTTGTTATCATCGAACTATACCGCTCTCCATTGACAGAAATGGTGCTACCAGCTTCATTTCGAAAGAAGTACGCACCGATGATTCCTTCAGACCAAAAACCATGCCAAACTGTCAATTTAGGCGAATGTAATGGTTGTTCATGAATAATTTGTGGATTTTCTTTGCACCAAAAGCAACAGTTTTGTTTATTTACCGCACCACTCAGATGAAAGTGAGCCTCATCGGAGAAGTCGAAAAGTTGCAATTGCAGAACGATTATTTTGATAATAATATTGAATAATTTTGTAGATGTTGTTCTTGCGTATATCTTGCCATGTTGTAATTGTAAACATTACTGAATACAATGAAAAAAAAAGACAGACCATGACAAAAATGACCAAAACGACACTTAGAAATCATATCATCCCTATTGGAAACCCCTATATATATATATATATATATATTATATTCGGAGCTTATGGCACTAAAAGGATTTTCGGCCGAGCTTCTCCTACAATTTGTGGTGTGAGTCTCTAGGAGGACATACAATTGGAGGTCTCGATATTCCCTGTCTTAGGGTGAGTGCAATTGGTTGTATTAGTTTAAAATTACTTTTCTATAATTTTTTTTGAATGTTGGTCTGGTTAGGATTCAATACATATAACCCCCCGTATGATAGTATGAACCGATAAAAATTCGGTGTTGTGTACTTTAAGACCGACCAAATGATTGCCAAATTCAACACCAAATTATTGTGAATTCGCTATGTTTGACGTCATAAATTTTGGCTCAGTATTTTGCGTTGTTTTCATACGACCAGCCTACATATAGATTGCGTACAGAGGCAAAGTTGCAGAGTGGGAGGTGTGACTGTTAGAAATATGGTGGGTAGTGAGATTCACTATTCCATAATAACGATTCTCGAATTGTTAAGCAAACTTAGCGACAATTTTAACGATATGACTATTCGCTACAAATAATTTAACAAATGCTGGATTACCTGTTGTCGTTAACTACTCGATAACTTTCTAATTTCATCGTCGAAAATTTTGATGTTATTAGCATCATCGCTAACACTTGAGTGCAACGAAATTTCGATATCTAAATAGATTTTCCCAGATTTAGCTGAATAAATAGTTTCTCAACTTAATAGCTACTTGATAAATGTTAACGAATGTAGTCAAAGGAGCACCGGTAGTTATCAGATTTTCTACAATTTGGCACATCTGGCAACCACGCGGTAGCTTTGAAACTTTGAAGGCTTTTGGCTTCAACACTTATTATATCTTTACTAAATTATTTAATATAAAATTGTACTAAAATCCACAGTCGGTGCTCATAGTTTTTATGTAGTCGCAATGCAGTCATTTTTACTATTAAAACGGCTGTTTTTAATGACATTTATGCATACATATTTGTATATAAAGGGTGTTTTTTATAGAGGTATAGAACTTTAATTTGGCAGTACTTTTCAAGATGGTGACCGATTTAGCAGCTGTCAAGTGATTTATTCTCAGTTTGATTTGGCAATTCATCATGAATAGACTCACGCCTGAGCAACGCTTACAAATAGTGCAATTTTATTTCGAAAATAATGGTTCTGTGCGGAAAACGTATCGCGCACTACGTCCATTTTAGCGATGTTTAGCGATGAAGCGCACTTCTGGTTGAATGGCTACGTCAACAAACAAAACTGCCGCATTTGGAGTGAAGGTAATCCTCAAGTGTATGTTGAAACACCGTTACATCCAGAAAAACTGACTGTTTGGTGCCCTTTATGGGCTGGTGGAATTATTGGTCCGTACTTTTTCAAAAATGTTACAGTCAATGGTGATAGGTATAGAGCCATGATTACTAACTTTTTCATTCCTGAATGGAATAACCATGATGTCCAGGAGATGTGGTCTCAACAAGACGGTGCAACATGTCACACAGCTCGTGCCAAAATAGATTTATTGAAAGATACGTTTGGTGACCGCCTAATTTCACGTTTTGGACCTGTGAATTGGCCTCCAAGATCTTGTGATTTAACACCGCTAGACTACTTTCTGTGGGGCTATGCATGTAAAGTCATTGGTCTATGCGGATAAGCCACAAACGCTTGACCATTTGGAAGACAACATTCGCCGTGTTATTGCCGATATACGGCCACAAATGTTGGAAAACGTCATCGAAAATTGGACGTCCAGATTAGACTACATCCGCGCCAGCCGTGGCGGTCATATGCCAGAAATCATATTTGAAATGTAATGCCACAAGATTATCTTTCGGATAAATAAAATTCATGTCAATCGAATAATCCATCGTTGTTTTATTGCAACTTAAAGTTCTATACCTCTATAAAAAAAACACCCTTTATATATATGTACATACATTTGCTTGAACGAGTATATACATAGAAGTATATCTATTGCCAATGCGCTAATGTTGTTTAAAACTCAATCAAAATGGTAATATAAACAAATTTAGATAAATAATTGCCACGGTAACTATTGTAGATATATATGTGTACATGTACTGCAGAATGCTAAAAAAGTGAATATTAAAATATATTCACGTGTTTTGAAAATTTGTGTGTAAGAAAACCTTGCAATCGATACACCGTAGGATTCTTTTCCCAGACTTATAGAATGCCCCTATTGGCTATTAGCGTATTCTTGGTTACTTTTATGTCTATATAGTCTCTTATGAGTATAGAGAATAAAAAAGAAACAAATAAATAACAAACAAAAATTAATATATTGTCTTAGCGAGGCCTTCATTGCGTTATAGACGACGGAAGGTGTGGATTAGCGATGATCAGCGTTTTTAAATATTCTTCACGATTATTTTGCTTCTGCTTCTTATAACAGCATTAGGCATAGCGCGCCGCTCGTTCCTTCTCTTTGCTATTGGGCGCCAGTTCGAAATACTAAGTGAAACCAGGTCACTCTCCATCTGAGCCTTCCAACGGAGTGGAGGTCTTCCTTTCCCTCTGCTTCACCAGCGAGTACTTCATCGATTACATTCAAGGCTGGAGTACTTTCATTCATTCGGACAACATGACCGAGCTGGCGTAGCCACTGTCTCTTGATTCGTTGAACCATGTCAATGTCGTCATATAACTTGTTCTACTATCTATGGTATTCGCCGTTGCTAACGCGCAAGGGACCATTAATCCTCAGTAAAACCTTTCTCTCGAACACTTCTAAAGCCGACTCATCGGCTGTCGACATCGTCTGCACTATAACATATGTTGTAGAGCTTGGTTTTGGTTCGTCGAGAGAGGACTTTACTTTTCAATTGGTTACTCAGTCCAAAGTAGAGCTTCTGCGAAATCTATTCGCTTCGCTTCTTTGTCTAACCTGGAGAAAGTAGAACTTACGGTGCGGTTGTTATGGCCCATGATATCAATATCATCAGCTTACGCCAGCAATTGTACACCCTTGGAAAAGATTGTACCTGGTCTATTTACTTCTGCAGCTTGTATTGTTTTCTCTAGCATCAAATTGAAGAAATCACCCGATAAAGAGATACCCTGAATGAAACATCGTTTAGCATCGAATCGTTCGGAGTGGTCTTCCCAATTCTAGCTGCGCTTATGGTATTATCCAGGGTTAGTTTACATAGCCGTGTAAGCTTTGTAGGGATACGAAATTCAGACATAACATAGCGTCGTAGAAACAGTTCCTTATCATGCTGAAAGGTGGTGTGTATCGATTTTTTGTTCTCATTGAAGAGACTTATCTTATGATAATTGTTGTACACCGAGAGGTCTCCCTTTCTTTGGATTTGGCAGAGCACACTTTGGTTCCGCTCGTTGGGCATGCTATCGTCCGACCATATTCTGCAAATAAGCTGATGCTTGCACCTTGTCAGTTCTTGGCCACCGCATTTGGAAGCTCTGCCATTCAGCAGGTTGGAGAAAAGTTTTCATAGATTTTTCTAGCATTGCAATCCGTTTTCTCCCTACTGCAGTTCGACGTTCCTCATCCTACCAGCTATTTTTCTGACATTGTTGAAAACCAATTGTTTTCAAAGCGGCGGCAAGTAGGAGTTTGTTATATCGTTCCACATCTCCTTTATATAAAGTTGCTGATGAGGGCTCTCAGAGAGCAGTTGTGCACACCGAGTAGAAAAACATTTGGCTATCTATTGTGATTGTGGGTTCGCGACGTCTAACCTTCCTTTTGTTTATTGACAGACGTAAAAGAAATGAAAATTATTGTAAACTTCTTTCGTGCACCAACTAAGTATGCTTGAAATAGAAAAGTCTTTAGAGATTGATGTCTCCTTTATTACTACGCTATATTTTTGCTGGTGCAGGTATCGAAAGCATCTTTCAGTGATTAAATGCTGCTATACGTACCTATCGGACCGAAATTCACAAAATGGAAGCTACTCTTTCGAGTGTCCGAAAGCAGCAATGTACGACTAAACTTTCCTGAACAGCTAAGCGATGAGTTAATAAGTACTGAAATTATATATATGTAAAACTATTGTAGTACATTCCAAGCTCATATATAACAAAAGAGCGCGGTGATTTCCATACAAAGACTGTGGAGGCTCTTAAAGTTTTGAAACGCTGAGATCCTTCACAAGGACTATATTTAAAATAGCAAACGCAGACCATAAAAGAGCAGTTAGTTATGGTTGGAGAAGCCTTTCAAAAAATGTTTTAGATGTTGCAAGGGGTTCTAGAAAACAGAGCGGATTACCTGTTTTAGGTAAAAATGGGTTCCCGACTTTAAGAATACTTTTACTGAGTGCCAGTTGGCAAGTGTTGAAGTAAATACGTTATTAATTTACTCAGGAGCAAACAAAAACTGGCAAATCCAAGCACAGGCCTTTCACAGGATCATATTCCGGACGAATGGGATTAAATCGATATTTAAAACACGTTTTCGTGATATTTTCTTGTATAAAACATTTGAAAACCTTTTGAAATTCCAAAACTTATAGGCTAATTGTATTATATTACTTTTAACTTCAAGGTCAGCACCTTTTGTATTTAGCCTCAGTGTTGCCAGATTTTTGTAATTTACTTTGTTGTTTTTCAATTTCTTTACAAGCAAGCAGCTGATTTCGAAAATGTCTTCTCTCTTCTTCTTCTTCTTCTTCTTGCGATTCCAGGGAAGGTAATCGAAATGCAAAAAAGGGATGAATGTTTTTACAAACAATAAAATTTATATAGACGAAACAGCTAATGAATAAAATTGTATCGTCACCCGCCATAAAAGATAGCTAAATTGGCGCTTATAGCCCCATCGGGCAACACTATTTACCCAACGGTTGCAAGACTTATTTTTGTCTATCCATAGCACGAGCTGGCCTTATGCGCCATCATATTCCAACCATAAAACGGTAACAAAATATCACACGACCCTCGAAAGCAATTTTTACCTACTAAGCAAATCAAATTCAGTTGCATATGCTCGCCATTTGGCTAATGCACTCATAACCGTTATTTTTCCTTATGTCCACATACTCGTATATCACACAACATAAGTTCCGGTGTGATATGTGAAGTCCACAATGTGAAAGTCCTAAATTTAGTTTGCAATGTTGCACTTGCAGTCCGGTCAGTAATCCGAATCCTTTGCACACTCTACGAGCGACCAACAACAAAACATCAGCCAGTCGGAATAGCAATTGTGGGTTGCAGAGTAGTAGGGCATACGGCAGTGTCAGTCATAAATTGCGTTAGCCCCTGTACATGTGTGGCGTCATAGCCGTCGGCAACACGACAGCAAACAGGATTTGTTTTAGGCTTGCTTTCTGTTTGCAGCCACGCTTATGCACCACAGTGCAACTCCGTGTATTTAGACCAGTTCGCGCAATATGCTAATTTTATACTCCACCTTTCTGCGCCTTGGCTTGACCGATGATGTCCAATTCCTCTACCACTCATATGGAAGTCAAAATTTTTAACTGACTTCAAATTTGTTGCACTTGTGATTTTAGTGGTCACTGTGCATCCACGCCACGCTGTCACGTTGGGCTCTTGATGTTGGTGGCCAATTATGCAAATTAACCGTTTTGTGTTCATATGTTCACGATGAATGTGAAAATGTGTTGTTGGGTCAAACTTATGAATGTACATATATGTGAGTGAGATATGCTCAAAAAAGTATGTATGTATGTATGTATGTAAATGCATTGGGGGTGAAAGTGATACCTGAGAGGAAATCTTTTTTGATATCCTTTAGGGATTTTTAAAATTATATTACACACTTTTAGGACCACACAGCTCCACTTGTCTATCTGAAGCTGGGAGTGTTCCAGAACCTAAAGCATTGCCTTAGAGACTCCATTTCAGGCTTGTCCAACTGCGGATAACAGTAAAAATGTCTAGGTAGCTCTGTTATGCTAAGAACGTAATACGCAGCCATCATCGAAGATCGTATTATGGGCTTAGTCCAAGTGCCGCAAGCAGATTGTGGTGCGCTAGTGTCCTTAACTTAGGTTTAGCCTAGCATTCCGCAGATTTATTGGGGGAGACACAAAAACAAATTCGAATTTTTTCTGGTTTAAAGTGAGCTCTTATTTTTTCGCCAAGTGAGCTATGTTTCAAGGTGCTCCGTGTTTTATAGACTATTTAAGTGAAACTATTACTTTTCTTATGACTAGTAACTGTAACATCAGATCCCTGATGCTGGTGTAATGTACTTATTTACTGGGTATAGCAGGTGCGGTGAGAACTACCTCAACAAAGGTCCGGGAAGTGATCTTTGACTTCAGGCCAATAGGCCAATTAATAGCAGCATTAACAGTCAGCCTCCTAAAAATCTTAGAAGCATGGATCAATCTCCAAAACTGTGAAGGACATGACCACATATTGGAAATTATATATTATAGCTCGGCCTGAACGTACAAAGCGACCAAAAAACGGAAACCTTGCGCCAGGTGCAAGCAACCTGCTTCTTGTTTAGCAGGGAGGAATCGTCAGAAGGCAAATGCGAGGCAGATCCAGGACGAGGCTTTTACTTTGATCGGCTCAATAAGCAATGAAGCAAAAAACTCAATGACTATAACTCTGTCTTCCAAGCATTACTGCAGGCGCTAAATGGGGAACCGCTTTGACAGAAGAATCTATAAGATTGCAAACAGGCAGTAAACGTACTAACTCGGGGAGACACTATGTATGCCACTTGAGTCCCAGCTCACAAAAATTTAAATGGCGAGGCTATTTACATCGACGGCCACAGAAACTTCGGCGACTTCAAATGTTGTTTAAAACAGTGGAACCTAGGGAAGACTTAAGGCCCTGAAGAAATTACAACGTAGGGCGTACCACTAAACTACTACTGTCAGGCAGTGTGGATTGCAGACACACGAAGTTCTTGCTCACCCTAAGCAAAAGCGATAAATAAGCAATACCTATACGAATGGCCAGCCTACAGCCGATTGAGAGATCAAATCTTCCACGGTATTCCGAGCTCCATCCTGCTGGAGATGTTTGCGCATCGGTGGAAGAAACTAAAACAATTCATTAATTAGCAGTGGAGCACAATAAGCATACTTAATGGCTTAGGTGCTGCCAGCCGCGGTCAGATCCTTAACCTCCGCTTTTAATCAACAAACCAACCAATTATAACTTCAGAATTAAAATTTTTTTTTTTTTGCTAGAACAGTCTCTGAGATCAGCTTTCTCTGATCAAGTCAATTTACATATGTATATACATACGTCGAGTGGTTTCACTAAAGGTAATTTTTTAAGTCGAAATTCCACTGAATTATTGGGTATTGAACATTTTACTAAAGCAAGGATTCCATACTTTAGCGAATAAACCAGCTGCTTGAGTTAAGCTAATATTTTTGCCACTGTCTGATTTCTGTTTTCACTTCCGCTTAGAATGAGATATTTTTCTTAGGTTTCAATTAGCCTTTGTAAAGCAAATATTATTCTAAATATGGCAGATCCTTGATAGGGATTACCAATTCCTCCGGGTATACATATGTATATCAAGAGACAGCTGCTACGCTGGCTTGTTTATGTGATCTGGATGGAAGTAATGAGAAGCTTCGAAAGTAGCCGATAGCAGGAAAACCACATCTCTGTTGGAAAGATCGGATGGAAGCAGAACCTGGATGTAAGATTTCTCTGCACTTGTTATGCCCAATTGGCGCCCAACATCTGAGAGAGAGAATTTCGCGCTATTGTTAACTCTGCTATAATGGGGAAAGCGATGTCTACGACAGTAGAGAATAAGAAGAATAAGTTTGATAAGAAAATAAGCGCTTTCTCTTACAAAACATATCAACTATTCGAAGATCAATCAGTTTAAACCATCGACAAGAGACATACCACAAATCGAAAGGAAAACTCCATTTTTTACCAACTTTTTCTAACCTCAAACACTTCCTTTAGCTCTATGGAATTTCACCCTTGATAACGAATTGCAACCCTTAAACCACAATGAAAATTAAAAACTTTCATGAATTAATAAGCTTACATTTTATTCACTAAAACCACCACAATGCATGCGGATTAGCTTTTTCGAGAATACATACAAACATATGCAAATAACTCAGTGCGTGCGCATTACTACTGTTTGCCGCAATTGTTAATAAAAGCGCACAAGCGACATGGAAAAATAATTGTATATGGACAACAACAATAACAGTGGTAATAAAAGCAACAACAACAATAAATACAAGTCCCAAGGAACTATAAAATCCTAACAAAGCTTTTGCACAATAAATGAAGAGTCCATTGGTGGACGACAGCAACAACAAGAGTTCCACTTTAACACAACCGCCTTACCATCCACACCAAATTCGTTTGATTCCACTTTGAACACACATGAAAATAAAATGAATTCAAGGAATATGAAGGAGCTGAGCTATGTGAATTAGTTGGTTTGAGTATGAATGAAGAGTAGCAAAGCTGAAGTCGAACGAAACGGGAAGCACTCATGAGCGAGTGCATGGGTACTCAATGGGAACGTTTTGCTGTCTATTCCACCCCCCTACAGTCTGTGTACTGTGACACTGGCTGCGGCCAAAGCAGGACATTTGCATTCAAGGAAATCGTAAAATTATCCTGGTAGACACATCGTAATTTAGCCAATAGAGGAAAGCAACAAGAGCGACTGGAGGTAGAACAAAGGTAAGGAGGTTAGGTGGCAGCATTACAAGGAGTTTCAAGTGGTTGTTAAGGAGTGGCATGGAACTACTAGATGGACAGCTATATAGAAGGAGCTGAAAGAAGAGGGGAGACCGACGAGGCAAATGTAGAAGTCATCCTTAGAGCGTATGCGTGTGTGTGTTCTGAAGGTAGTAAGTAACCTTGACGCGTTCACAAACAATGAATGTCTAAGCTTACAACGGTCATACTAACAATAGCAACAACAACAAACAAGCAATAAATGCGAATTTTAGCACAACAACATAAATTGCACTAAACTCCCTACCGCTCCGCCTATAAGTCCTTGCCGCCCATCACCAATGTCAAACGGATGTGGCTGTCGTTGCGGCGAGTTGGCTAGTGGAACGTACGTATGTACGTACGTACTACGGACGCTTTTGCCTTATTTTTGTGGTTTGCTACTAAAAAAGCGGAAAACTCACATGAATAAAGCAACGAAGCAAAATATGTTGAAAGGAAACAAAATGAAATAGCGGGAAAAATGAAAAATTGCAAACAGGATACTCGCACGTACGTAACCGGCTGCGGGCGCACGTTTGACTTTGTGTATAAATTCAGAGCTCGCTGCGTCGTAAAATGGAAATTTTTTCTGTGCCGAACTTTTTTCAATTATTATTTTTGCTTCCGAAATATAATTTCTGTCTGCCATAATAGAAAAATGGCCTAACTGTATAAAATTTTTTTTTAATCTTGCCTTAGAAAGAATTGTTGCGCAGTACATAGTTTAGTCTTTCCTGAAGCCGATGAAAGAACTTTCAGTCATATCTGTTTTCTGTTTTGATGGCGAGTTCGCCATCGATTTCTCAAAAGAACACGCAGGGTAAGATAGCATTTCAACCTTGCCGATTGAGAGTAAGTCGAAGGAATTAATGTGAGCTCACAGCAACAAAGGAGTAATTTATCCGTACGCGGCAAACTTCATACTAGTGAGGTATCGAACTTTCTAGATCTTGAATTGATCTGTAATGGGGTGTAACCTATTCGCTCACTTCCTTTATTGAGCTTGCACCTGCTCTCGCTGTTCTTAGTTGGGCTTCATGAAATCATAATATCCTTAACGAGACCTATTTGTTGTGAATCATCATCTCATCTCAGCTCAAAAGAGAGAAAACTTATACGATTCGGAATCGAATTCTGACCGAGAGAGCACTCTGCTATTCAGTTATAGTCACGACTAATCTTTAGATCAAAATCAAATATTTCCAAGGTGAGTACTTCGGAGCTACAGTAAGGATGGGATAAAGGTAGCAATCATTTGGCATAAGTTCGCTGTATAGCGGGCGAAGGTAAAATCTTCGATTTCGATATCAGAATTTTTATATATGCGCTGTATGTCTAGAATAAAAACACAGGATACAAAATGGAGCGAAAGTTCCAAAGACACGACGGTCAGTGCTGCTCTTTACATTCCGGGACTGGAAATACGAAACAATGCCCTTAAGTTTTTCTGTGTCTCTTCTAAGAACTTTACGGTTAACCCTAGTGTGTGTTCGTCTCATTTCTATGAAAATTCTCGCAGTTATACATACATATAGACTTATACATTTGTATATGAAAGTTCTTTTCGTTTCTTTAGTTTTCCAAATGTGATTTGCCAAACTGTCGATCTCCTAGACTTTGTACCTTTTGTAACGAGTTTTTTGCATACTTTTACAATGTTACATTCTCATGTGTGCATATATGTTACATAAGTACTTATACATGTATGTACGTTTGTTTGGTGTAAATAGAAAACTCGTGCAGACGATGGGCAAACAATGACGGGTCTTTTGCCATTTTTAGTCTACTACCAGCTGCCTCTCTCATGGAGCCCTCTCTTATATATATGTACACAACTCAGGTTGTTGTTAGTGCTTGGGCTTGAACCAAGTTCAGTTTGAAGTATAGTGAATGGTCACGCTCCGGCTGGACGAACGCTCCGGCTGTTGCTGGCGTTCGAGAGGACAATTACAAATATGTCATTGTATTGAATTTATGAGAATGTGAAATAATACTTCATGGTTGTTGGCTTTTCCTATATGCATATACATACATTTGTTCTACTATGTAGGTGTGTGTATTACTGAAAACGAAAGCATAAATATTGACTGAAAGTTTTTAAACTATAATTTTGGTGAAATTTTGGGGAAATTTTTAAATTTATTTTCACCAATATAACTGGACAATATAGCCGAGCATTAACTACAGAAACTAAAAATAATTATTACTTTAAGGAAGATCATGATATCAAGGCGAATATGATTTATGTCAATTTCTGTAATTCTTAGGGAAAAAGTCAGAAGAAATAAATATTCGCTGAAACTAAAAAACAATGTTAATAAATTTTTAAAATATGAACGCAATTTAAGAATAAAAATATATAATTAAATTATATAAAAAAAAAAAAACCAAATAAGTAAATTAAATTATATTAAACAAAGTAAATTCAAAAAAAAACCAAAACAAATAAAATAAAAAAACAATCTAAAACAATATATTTTAATATACGAGTACAATAAAATAAGATAATATAAAGAACTAAAATTAAACTAAAATAAAATAATAAGTAATACAATTCAATAACTCAAAAAGTTTATTAAAATAAAAAGAAATAAAGGAAAATAAAATAAATTGAAGTAAAATAAAAAAATTAGGTCAAATAAAATAAAATAAAATCGAATAAAATAAACAAAATAAAAAAATAAAATAAAAATTAAATTAAAAAAAAAATTAAAAAAAAAATTTAATAAAATTAAATAAATTATATAAATTGAAATGAAACAAATTAAAATAAAATAAATGAGATGAAAAATAAAATTAAATTAATTTAATTAAATAAAAAATAAAATAACATAAATTAAAAATATAATAAAATAAAAATAAAAAAATTAAGTAAAATAAAATAAAATAAAATCGAATAAAATTAAAAAAATAAAAAAATAAAATAAAAATTAAATTAAAAAAAATTAACAAAGAAAATTAAATAAAATTAAATAAATTATATAAATTGAAATGAAACAAATCAAAATAAAATAAATGAAATGAAAAATAAAATAAAATTAATTTAATTAAATAAAAAATAAAATAACATAAATTAAAAATATAATAAAATAAAAATAAAAAAATTAAGTAAAACAAAATAAAATAAAATCGAATAAAATAAAAAAAATTAAAAAAATAAAATAAAAATTAAATTAAAAAAAATTAACAAAAAAAATTAAATAAAATTAAATAAATTATATTAATTGAAATGAAACAAATTAAAATAAAATAAATGAAATGAAAAATAAAATTAAATTAATTTAATTAAATAAAAAATAAAATAAAATAAATTAAAAATATAATAAAATAAAAATAAAATGAAACAATATAAAATAAAATAAAAGAAATAAAAAATAAAATTAAATTTATTTAAATTAAAAAGAAAAATTAAATAAAAGGATATAAAATAGCGTAATATAAGTTAAAATACTTTAAATAAATATAAATAAAATTAAAATAAAATATTGTAAAAAATTGTACAAAATAAAATATCATAGAAGATAAGTAAATAAAATAAAAGCAAATAAAATTTAACAAAGGAAAATAAAATAGAATAAAAAACAAAATAGAAATATATAAAAAAAAAATAATTCAAATAAAATAAAAATTAAATGAAACAAAATAAAATTAAATTAAATAAAAAACTAAATCAAACTGAAATAAAATAAAATTAAATCAAATTTAAAAAAATAATATAAAATAAAATAAATAATATAAAATATATGTAATATCAATTAACATTAATAAAATTAAAATAAAATATTATAAAATAAAATGTAATAAAATAAAACAAAATAAAACAAAGCAATATAAAATAAATTTAAATGAAATAAAGTTCAATTATTAGAAGAAAGATTTGGTAATGATTCTTGTGTTTTTCTTTATTAGGTAATAATTGTATCAATTTTACAGTTTAATTTCACGAAATCATAATTCTCTGAGTAGCCTCAGGGCTAAAACGATATAAAAGAGCTAAAAAAAAGCCATCAGCAATGGTTTGGAAATCATAGAATGTTCACAGGCATGTAGAATTCGCTGCCTGATACAAGGATATGAGTAAAGAATTTCGCTTCATGGCTATTTTGAATTGCTGACAGACAATTGACGCATGACGCGAATCTTGAAGAATTTAAAACAATTAATACTACTCAGCATAATGTAAGCATTCCCGGAGCGTATTTCTTAAAATAAACATTAAGATGAATTCATTTACAAAGAGTATAAAATAAATGTATATATATATATATATAGAAGTACATACGAGTATATACGAGTCACATATGTATATACATAAAGAAATATAGAGCTTTATTTAATTTTTTTTTTTTCGAAAACCGTTTACCAACGGCAAACATCAAAGCTTAGGAAAGCAAAATATATCGTTAAATATCTTTCAACACCTACAAGAATAAAATTTCAAAATGTCTTTTTTATTGAGTTGAAATAATAAAAATTACGAAGACAGACAGTTAGGAAGTATAACATACTTTTAAGAAAAAATTTTGCAAATTACTTTTAACGAAGGAAAAAATAAAAAGAAGACAAAAAATAAGGACGATGAGCAATGAGCTTAAAGTTAATGTTTTTATATAAATAAAAAAATTGTATATATATAAGTGCGAGAAGAAGAAAACCGCAAATCTAGTGAATGGCAGCGATGGAAGATGTTTCGACAATGATTACGTTTACGGTAAGCTTAACCGCTTAACAAACAAATCCTAAAGGAATGTGTTCTACATACCATATACATACATACACACATACAGACAGACAGACATACAAACTTAACTACACCACCTTACTACACAAATACTTGTGGCTCCTGTGACTCAATTTATGTGCGTACATATGTATGTAACTTGTATTGTATATTTGAAGTTGTTGTTGATGTGATTATTATTGCTGTTAACTAAATGCGCACGCTTCCAGCATTCAGTAATATACGCTTGCGATATGATGCGATATGGTGATATGTCCAAAAGATACACTCAAACGCAGATTGCTAACGCAAGTTAGACAAATAAGTATAATGAAGCCGGCGGGCAAATAAGCGGCAGTGAGCCTGGCAGGAAGGCGTGCGGACAGTATTAGGTAGGTAGATACATATATACATACATACAGCAAAAGGTCTTATTTGTCGTTGTTGTCATTGTCGTCTCAATGGCTGAGCGAGCGGTTCCTGTGTATAAGGAACAACCGACAAAGTTGAAGGCGGAGGCATAGTGCGCGTAAGTAAGTAATTCGATGTCATATTGTGTCACATGACGTTGTGGTAACACGTTCGATGCTGCATGTTGTTGTGCTTGCTGGCGGCGCGTTTTGTCATCATCGACATAATTTTGCTCAAATCTCAAATCTTGCTGCCAACATCAGTAACAGCGTCAATGAGCGACATTTTCGGGCGTTTTGTTTCATTTCTTTCTTTGTTCTTCTCATTTGGTTCTGGTTTTATTCCTTTTTATATTAGTTTTTTGTTTGGCGTTGCGTTCTGTTATATGTTAATTTGGTTTTTTTTTGTATTTAAATTTTGTTTGCATTTGTATTTTTTTTTGTACGCGTTGCCAAATCTTTAACACTTTTTTTTTTGATTAGTAATGAAAAACAAATAGGGAGATTGGGAGCAATCTGCTCTTTATGTAGTATGTAAACTTAATGATTTTTTGGTTTTAAGTTGAGACAATTTTCTAGTGTAATAATCTTAGTCAATAAACGGGGGATAAGTCATCTCAATATAGTGCTTAAGGTCTTGTCGAGTGATTATAGCTTATCAGTCCGGCTTCAGACCTGGAAAATCTGCATTTATCACCATACGTCGAATTTTGGGAAAAAACCGGAAGAAAAAAATCGATACGCGCTAGGCGACTCCAAACGCTATGTCAAGATCTGGAAATATCTCTCTCGATAAGGAAGCGAGGTGATGGGTTAGGTAGGGAACGAGAACACGACGAAATATATCGCATCTTGGTTCCCATGCAACTGTTAACAGTTTTAAATTTAAAGTCGTAGATAAATTCGTCGTTCTTGAAACCGGCATAAACTCCAAAAATAATGCCAAACTTGAAATCCAACGCATAATCAGTCTTGTCAACAGCTACTACTTTGGACTGATGTCTCGACGAACCAAAATCAAACTGTAAAAGTCGCTCATCATTTCCGTCCTGCTATATAGTGCTAAGATGATGGATGATGGCAACATCTAATTAGCCGGCGCTGGTGTTTTCCAGAGAAACGTTCTGCGGAAGTTTGACCATAAATCTTGCCCATTGGCAACGGCTAACACCGTAGGCGATGTAACCACGAGCTGTACGAGATATGCGGGGATATTCACATTGTTCAGTTATGTTCTCCGAATAGATGAGAGCACTCCAGCTTTGGAGATATTCGATGCAGTAGCTGCTTGCGGAATCAGAGGAAGAGGAAGTTTCACTTTATTGCAAAGGTGATGGGGAGAGGGAACTAACTTCAATCCAATTGTCTTCAAATTGGCACCAAATGGCAAAAAGAAGAAACGACTGGCAAAAATGTCAAAATGATTAGACTAGCTACAGCAAAAACTACCTTCCGATTTGATATTGAAAGGAGTACACTAATAACTCAAAGTTAGCCGAAAAAAAAAACATGGCAGTCTCAATATCAAAATATCTACCCACATAGTTGCGTCTCTTTCTATGACTTCGTGAAACCGAGAACGCTCATAATTATTACATCACTTGCAAGAAATACAAAAAAAAAATTAATTTAATAAAAAAATGCTTTGAAGTTGGAATTATGTGCTCTAAAATTGTTTCTTTTCTTTTTGCATAAAATTTATTTTCAGTTCTCCTTTTTCAACATTACCTTAATGTATGCTCTAAATTTTTATTAGCCTTTTCAGGCTAGCACGAGCCCACAATTATTTGTAAGATGCGCTTCAGCCAGGGAATGAATACATTCTTCCCGCAAAAATACGCTGTGAGATATTAGTTCTTTGGGAACTATGTATGTGCATGTGTACGTACATATGTACATATGTAAGAGGTATGTATGTACAAATATGAATCATTTAAGCGGTAATTGCGGCTGATTTCCTTTGTTGTTCGTTCACACTGGACGCTATTTCGTACGCTGACGCTGTCTTATAATATGTCGTTGCTGTTGTTGTTGTTGTTGTTGCCGTTTACCATTATGAGTGTTGTTGTTACAGCTGAATTGTTGGAGTTTGTTGTTGTTGTTGTTGTTATTGTTGCTGTTATTACCACTCTGCCATTGCTCTGATTACACTTGCTATTATAATAATTGTTGTTGTTACTGTTATTGTTGCTTTGGTATTACTGCGGCTGCGTGCGGAACTTTTAATGGAATTGCGTTTTACGACTTGTAGTTCGTTACTTTAACGATCCGATTCGTTGTGCATACAAATGATTTTATTAACCGATTGAATTTTGTTGTAATTTTTTTGGAGCGCATACTGTGCGCCACCGTCAACAGTCATCAGCACTGACGTGAACTATCATCATTGATGTTTTTGGTTTTATATTTTTTACTTTTATTTATTGTTTTTTTATTTTTGGTGATTTTTTTATTCTTCTATATGCCGCCTCACTTTGCTCCAGTTCGCTAATGTCAATTCAATTCCCCGCGAGCGTTTTTTTCTTATCATTTTATGCGTTTTTCTGGGAAATTTGTTTCCTTTTCTCTTCAGTTATTTCGTGGTCCACTGATCGTCAGCAATTTCTAATTGCTCATTTTATTTTACTTAACCTGCACTCTTGTTATGTATGTAAAGGGTGATTTTTATAGAGGTATAGAACTTTAAGTTGCAATAAAACAACGATGGATTATTCGATTGACATGAATTTTATTTATTCGAAAGATAATCTTCTGGCATTACATTTTAAATATGATTTCTGGCATATGACCGCCACGGCTGGCGCGGATGTAGTCCAATCTGGAAGTCCAATTTTCGATGACTTTTTCCAACATTTGTGGCCGTATATCGGCAATAACACGGCAAATGTTGTCTTCCAAATGGTCAAGCGTTTGTGGCTTATCCGCATAGACCAATGACTTTACATAGCCCCACAGAAAGTAGTCTAGCGGTGTTACATCACAAGATCTTGGAGGCCAATTCACAGGTCCAAAACGTGAAATTAGGCGGTCACCAAACGTGTCTTTCAATAAATCTATTGCGGCACGAGCTGTGTGACATGTTGCGCCGTCTTGTTGAAACCGCATCTCCTGGACATCATGGTTATTCAATTTAGGAATGAAAAAGTCAGTAATCATGGCTCTATACCGATCACTATTGACTGTAACGTTCTGGCCACCATCGTTTTTGAAAAAGTACGGACCAATGATTCCACCAGCCCATAAAGCGCACCAAACAGTCAGTTTTTCTGGATGTAACGGTGTTTCAACATACACTTGACGATTACCTTCACTCCAAATGCGGCAGTTTTGTTTGTGGATGTAGCCATTCAACCAGAAGTGCGCTTCATTTTGTCGACGATAAAATGGACGTAGTGCGCGATACGTTTTTCGCACAGAACCATTATTTTCGAAATAAAATTGCACTATTTGCAAGCGTTGTTCAGGCGTGAGTCTATTCATGATGAATTGCCAAATCAAACTGAGAATCAATCACTTGACAGCTGTTAAATCGGTCACCATCTTGAAAAGTAATGCCAACTTAAAGTTCTATACCTCTATAAAAAACACCCTATATGTTACATACATACATGGGTATACGGTTTGTGTGGTGTTTGACTTGTGGCTGAGTGAATCGGCGTTAAAATTTGATTTTTACTGTTGCTTTTAGTTTAATTTTAATTTAAGTGTTTTCCATTTTTTTTTTTTTAAATCCATTTCTCTTCACTTATTTTATTTTGCCCCAGAGGCATTAGTGGCCAAGACTTTTTCGCTTATCTGAAATTGATATGAAAATTTGTGAGTTTAATGAGTTCATTTGTACGTATTACGGCGACCACTGAAATTTTGAAGAAATAAAATTCAATTTAAGCTGAGTAAATAGAGTAAAAGCTAAACTTCAGAGGCAATATCATATGAAAGTGTTTGGTATGGTTGGAGAAAGGTGAGATTATTTGATTTAAATTAAAAGCAAAAAAATAAAAATTTTGAAATCAAATTCAAAAAAAATTTCATTACATAACTTAATACTAATAATATGTATTAAAATATATAAAAATTTTATATTAATTTCAATTGATATATGTTTTATTCCGAAATAACAGCATTTTTGGAAAGAGCTATGGGTTCTATGGGTACAGGATGTGAGCAATATATTATTTTTTCGATAAGCTGCATTTTTATTGTCGAAAAAATCATTTCAAATAATTCTTTTGTGGAAACTTGCTTACTGTCAATATATTTTTTATTTATATATTCATATATACATATGTATGTATGCAGATATATATATATATATAAACAGTTTTCCAATAGGGATGATATTATTTCCAAGTGTCGTTTTGGCCATTTTTAATATGTCATGATCCGGTGCGAAGAAAATCCACAAATTATTCATGAACAACCATTACAATCACCTAATTTGACAGTTTGGTGTGGTTTTTGTTCTGGTGGAATCATCGGTCCGTACTTCTTTCGAAATGAAGCTGGTAGCACCGTCACTGTCAATGGAGAGCAGTATAGATCGATGATAACCAACTTTTTATGGCCACAATTGGAAAGAAGTTGATCTTAACAACATCTGGTTCCAACAAGACGGAGCTACGCGGCACACAGCAAGTGCAACAGCCGTGTTATTGCGAGAAAGGTTTGGGGATTCGATTATTTCAAGAAATTGTGACATTGAATGGGCTCAAAAAAGTTGTGATTTAACACCATTAGACTACTTTCCTGTGGGGTTATTTGAAGTCATTGGTCTTTACCAATAAACCAGACTCTCTGCAAGTCTTAAAGGTCTTGATTTAGTGGAAAAAGTGCTTAGAAATTGGGTTCGTCGAATTCGTTCCTGCAAAAGAAGTCGTTAAATAAAAAACATTTGAATTTCCTTAACAATTAGTGTGTTTTTTTTTAATGAAATCATATCACTCTTATTGGAAAACCCTATATATATGTATGTATATATATATATATTTTTTATATATATTTTTTATATATATATATTTTTGGCTTGCAGTACGCGTAGGTGTAAAATGCAAATTTCTAATTATCACAACAATTATTTGCACATAAAAATTCAGCTAAACTCGAAATGAATACTTCGTGAAGGAAATTCAACAGAGTGTGGGAAATAAAGTGTGAGAAATGATTATGACTCGACTTATGTGCTATTTCGAAATTAAGCGTGTGTTTTTTTTTAACGAAAAAAAAATATTGTCGGTGAAAATTTTTATGAGCAGCGAATTTATTCTATGTCATCTTGATCTATTGCTCTTCTTTGGAACCTCCTTATCAGATGTTGCAATTTTTTTCCAACCGTGGCAATACAGTCATAGATTTCAGTGTACATAGTTCAAGGAAGTTTTTAAAATAATTTTGAAATGATGTTTTGTTTTAAGTGTTAATGAATTTCCTGGTAAAAATTTCTTACCAAAAGTGGTAAATATCATAACCAAAAATTTGAATTCTTTTTTTAAATTTTTTTTACGCGATACTAACCACTCGGCTATTGCGACCGCCGACTGCGTTAGAGCCCCGCATATATTTGCTGATTCTGCTCATCATCATTCTAAATCTCTGAAATATTCATATATTTATGGTTCTGATAACATTCCATCTAGTATGCTTAACTGTTGTGCTGAATTTATATAAAAATCATTAATAAATAAATGCTTCACTAGTGATTTATTGTAAATTACCAAAAAATTGCTGAGCTAAAAATTCTATCATTAAGATACTGGAAGCTATAATAATTTAACAATTGTCCATTCTGATGCATTATTTATTCAGGTAGGTTTTTTTTAAAGGTGAATCAACGGTGTGGAACTTACTGGAATTTACAAATTATGGTTTTATTTTATTTCAAAAACAGCTGTCAGATTGATGTGATTTATATTTGAATAATCTCTGAGAAATTGAAGCCAATCGGAGATATATGCCAGGATTTCGATGTTCTTAATTTTTAATAAATGGCCCAAGAACAAAATTATTCATACTCCTTTGTTCAATGCCGTTAATAATCTATCACTTAAAAGATTCCACAATGTTTTTTGATAATACAAACCATCGAAATGGATATTACCATTAAGCACCCTTTTTTGAGATCGTTCGGTGCATCGTCTACTGGAGCGGGGCATATTAATATTTTTTATTAGATAAAAGAGTTCCACAGGTGGCAATCAAACACATGTTTGATATTTTTAATAGCATATTCAGAAAAATTCCGCTATCATTATGTTCCCTGAGCCATTTCAAGATCCAACTATAGTACGTAGCTATAGCATCTTCGAAAAACTTTTATTTTAGAATCAAACCGTACAATACCACGTCACCAGTTTGGAAAATCAGCATTTGAAAGCTATGAAACAATATTGTACTGGAGTATTCCTCGATGTTTAATAGACATTTGATGAATTGTGGTTAGATGTACTAAGCTGAGGACTAAGCAGATTCCATCAATATTTATGCCGTACTAGTGAGTCTTATGGAATATTTGTTGGTGTTCCACAAGAAAGTGTTTCTTATATTTAATTTATAAAAGTGATCTGTCAGAAAGCCGAAACCTCGTCACATCAACCTTTACGGTTACTTATAGATTACAACAACATTGAAAAAGAATAGAAAACTGGCTAACTATTTGGAGAACTGAAGACAATGTGTCTAAGTATATTACAGTAACATTTACCCTAAAAAAGACAAGTTTTTCAGTATCTATAAATACAATACCATAGAAAGAATTTGTTAATTACTTGGGAGCTACATAAAAGATTCACCTGAAAAACAACATAGATAAAAATATTACTCAAACTAAACTGAAATTTGAGAATTTGCATTGGTTTTTAACCATCCTGAACGTATCGAATCCTACTTTGAGGCTCAGCATCTAAGTCTTGCCTATATAGTATTCAAAGGATATAGTATACTCGTAAATCCTTAAGAATAATATACAGGACCGCTTGGTATGTAAAAAATTCAGCACTTCACAATAATCTCGGCATAAACATCGTAACAGAAGAGATGGAAAAACTGCAATTTGTCTTTAAGATTATTTAACAAACCTAACTATCTAGTTAAAAGTTTACTACAGCGGAACTACTCCAAGGGAGTAAGAAGAGAGGACTTAAGTTTGTGATGTGAGCTGTGATTTAGACTTTGCCGCATTAAATTGTTAATACCATAAGGGAATTATTTACCGTTTATATCCTTCAAGTTATTTATTATAATTTACTATATGCCAATCCAGTTTATTGTTATTATAATTTTTTTTTTTTTTTGACGATCAGTTCATATTTAATTATATTTTTTTGTATTAGGTTCATCTGATCTGGTATTTCGTAGTGTAAATATTTATTTGTTGTACTTTGCTTACTTTATCAATGGATGCAGTGCTCATAGTTAACTTGTATTTTGTATGATAATTACTTTTAAAAGTTTTGAAGTTATTGTTAGTTTCTAAAAAAAAAAATTTTAAACGCCTCTCTTGCTCTCCTAAGCAGATCCGTTAGGTCTCGCAGAAAAAAAAAACGTAGTTTAAATAAATCAAATTAAGAAAAGAAATTATGCTGCTTCCAAAATATAATAGATAATATATTGTACAAATAAAGAGTATATTTAGGAAGGCAGCGTTAGCATAATTTCATAATTTAACTTCAAAAACTCTCAGCTGTACAATAGCTGTTTCATAAGTTAGTGAATTTTTCAATGCTCCCGTGAAATGTTATCGATTACTAGACTTATGTAAAATTTTGAGGAAGCTGCTCAACTTAGTTTGTGTTGGACAGCGATAGAAAGCAGACGACCTCCTGGATTTCAACGAAAATGGAAAAAATTGAATTTCGTTTCCTGATGAATCTTTTTTATTCGCGTAATAAAAACAAATACCTGAAAATACTATGGGGACTCTACACCATCAATTTCAAGGGATAAGAAGTGTTTTAAAATGGAACGAGTTTCCGTCATTCCTTGTCAATTTTGGTTTTTCGACAAACCGGTTTCGGCGTTCCGCCATCTTCAAGGCCTCTTCCTTGTCGGAAGATCAAAACAACAAAAGGATAAGAAGTGGTTTACTGATTACCGTTGTGGTCTTACTAGTACAAGTGACGCCGCACGGTTAGGTCGCCAAAAGCGGTTGTCACGCCTGAAATCCTCGATAAAATTCAAGGAATGGTATAATAGGACCGGAGAATAAAAGTGTGTGAGGTGGCTGAGGCTATAGGCATCTCAACTCAGTACATACATCACATTTTGCAAGAATTTTTGGACATGGAAAAATTTTCTGAGTAATGGGCGGCGCGATTGTTCACACACGGCCATAAGCGCAACCGTGTAACCGTTTCAAAGGAGTGTTTGTCGACGTTCAACCGCAATCCAATTGAATTTTTGTGCAGTTTCGTTATCATAGCCGAAACATGGATTCACCACACCACACCAGAGACCAAAGAACAATCAAGTAAATGGGTTTCTCCGGGTAAACGTGCGCCACAGAAGGTCAAGGTGGATATACCGGTCAACAAGGTCATGACCACAGTTTTGTGGGATGCACGGAAGCCCACGTGTGTAGCCACCATGACAAAAATTCACAAATTGGCCTACGAACGAATGAAGTTTTTGTTTCCAAACCTGAATAAGTGGCTGGGCGGTAAGAGATTAAAGTCGAATGAAGAGGTCATCACAGAAATAAGCGTCTATTTTGAGTGCTTTGAAAGAAACTATTATTTGGAAGAAATACAAAAACTGGGGGAAAAAAGTGGATTAAATGCATGGAGCTAAAAGGAAACTATGTTGAGCAATAAAACGTTTATTTGCTGAAAAAAAAAATATATATTTTATTCAGAAAGTCACTCACGTACTTATATACAAAAAAGATCTGAGACATTTTCATGAGCAAAAAGCCATTTTCGTGAGCAAAAAAAAATCCTCTGCACTTTTTAAACATACCACAAAATTTACAGCTCGTTTTTACATACATACATACAAATGTTTGCACATAAAATGACATGTCTGCACTATCAAATTTACTTACTTTTCTCAGCTAGTCAACAGTTATAGGCAGCAGCAACAAAACATACACACACAACACACACATCGATTTTACTGATAAGTAATTGTGCAAACTGGCAACTAAATCTGTCAAAGTGCCAATTCGGGGCAACTGTCAACATAACAGTAAACAACTTGCACGCACTGTACTCGTACGTAGTTAATGGAGCTAAACGGGTGTGGAGAATAGTCTCGATTACTAGCTGCAAACGATTACTGTTATGTATGTAAGTATATATGTATGTATGCAGATGCAACACGATTTGAACTACTTTAAATGAATGAAGTAATTAAGCGAATTGAAATAGAAGCGAGAAGAAAAAAACATAAATAACTAACAGTTGAATGAAAAATATGCAGTAGTTAATAGCGGTTACAGTTATACCAGTTGTTTTAGTTGTAACATTTTATGTAAAGTATTGGAAGTGCCAAAAGCATTTAAATTGAATTCAATTTTAGTGACGTACAATTGAAAATGCAACAAATGCAAATAGTTTGGCAAAGTAACATTGACATATTCTTGTAGTATAATTTGAGCATATTTTAGCAAAAATAAAAAATAAATATATCAATAAAATAATTTTTAATTTATAATTTATCTAAAATTTTGTTAAACGTTGAAAATCTGGGAAGAAAAAGTTTTAATGAAAATTTGTTTTCGAATATTCGAATACGAAGTACTCTTCCATTTCTCTAAAATGCTTAGGTTAGAAAATCTTAGCTAAAAAAAATTTGTTTTGGGAAAAAAATTCATAAACGTTTCGAAATGAAGCACTTCATAATTCCGACTTTCAAAATCCAGATAGTACATAAAAAATGCAGACAATACTCAACATAAAATACCGACAGCATCAAATAAGTTACTTTTCGTTTTTATTTAAATGTTTCTGCCAAAAATTAAAATTATATTTTCAATATATGTACATAAAATGGGCCATTACATTATGTATAAGTACAGATATAGAAACACGCTTGAGTATTTAAAAAAAATGAAAATATCACAGAAAGTTATGGCATTGTTTCTAAGTGATCATTTAAAAAATTTTATTTTTAATCTTTTTGCCATTGAAAAAATATTTCATGTGACAATCAATTCTTAGTTAGTTTGTCAACACAATTTCAATATCTTTTAAGTGTTTGAGCCTGACAAAGTTTAAAAATAATTTAAAAGAATCGAGCGATTTTTTCGTCTGAATTGTGCTGTGTGTGGATTATATTTCGTGATTTTGTATTTCAAGATTTTGTGTCTCGGGATTTCATTATAGACCCGATTCAATACGCGAATTTATAGAGCAAATTATGAAGAGCATTGAAAAAATATTTAAATCCGAAACCGCGCATAATATTTGTATTCCAAAGATAAACCTAAATTTACTTTCATTAAATATTTATTTGTTCTTAATAAAAAAAACACACTATATTTTTTATACTGAATTTTAAATTGTTTGTATATCATTTGACTCTTACAGAAATTCAAGTTATTTTTTTTTTAATTTTAACCAAAACAGTTTAAAAAAAAACGTTCATTCTCGAAAAAATGCTGAAAACGAGAGAAATAGACTAAGCTATTTTTTAAAAATAATTCCTGAAATTTTGACTTCAGAGAATTCGAAATAATATTTAACATTGGACTAAAACATTTAAGAAAAACAACAACTTATAATAGAAGAATATTCAACCTAACCAAACCTTTTCACTACAAAATAGTAAATATTTTTATTTAATATTTTTTATTAAAATATTCAAATTTTTATATTAATTGAATATTTTTTTTTATAAATTTGACACATCTTGAATTAGGCTCTCCTTAGCTCACTGGCTCCCATATGAAATTATGCAAAAAAAAAAAATTGCTAAGTTAGAAAGCTGAATTAAAATATTGAGGGAGATGCGCGCAAACGTCCAACACGCATCTATCATGGAAGAACTGTAGAAAGCGCGCCACATATAGACATAAGCGGAACGTGCTGCTGTGATGCGTGTTTATCAAGATGCAAATACCTGACTGGTAAAAAAAAGCAAAAGCAACAACAACAATAACAGCAAATCAAAAGCACAAACATGAATGAGTAAAGTCAGTAGCAGAAAGAAAAAAAAATCAGAAGTTCGCGTAAAAAATCAAAAATAAATCACATTTAGAGATGAAAATGAAAAAACGGAAAATTCCGCATTTTTTTCTGACGTTCACTGAACTTTGTGGCGATTTTAGCGTTCAACGGCGAAAAAAATCAAATACCCAAAGAGCGAGTGGATCTGATCAGGGGTGGGGTATTTACTGTGTGCGCGAGAGCGAGGCAGAGAGGCAGAGAGTGAGTAGAAAAAGCAGTCAAAAAGAGATTTTATGTTGTTTTATTTAAATAGGTAAATTATATATATAAATAGAAATATTTTAATATATACATATGTACATAGGTACATACAAAGTTATTTAAAAATATCTTAAAAGAATGTGTACATACATATGTACTAGGTACATATGTAAATATGTACATAAGTATCTGTGAGCCACCGTTGTGCCCGTGTTTGAATTTGTGTCTGCCACTGACAGCTGTGACAAAAATATTACGAGGGCAAAAAAAAAAAATACAACAACAATAAGTACATACAATATAACAATAAGGCATAACAATGACATTTGAAATACGTCAGCAGCAGCCGCACAATATAACCAATTTTGTGCAACACCGAAAAATTCCGACTGAAAAGATTTTTTTACGCTTGCACGGACATCAAACAGCAAAAGCAAAAAAAAAACACACAAAAAAACTCCCAACACAGACAGATAGTTAAAGAACGGCAGGCAGGCAGGCGGAAAAACGGCCAAGCAGCGCAGAAACAAAAATTTATAAATTTATATATGTACAT
Organism: Neoceratitis asiatica; assembly: GCA_030068015.2. Classification (NCBI taxonomy): domain Eukaryota; kingdom Metazoa; phylum Arthropoda; class Insecta; order Diptera; family Tephritidae; genus Neoceratitis; species Neoceratitis asiatica. Next base: position 13,890,869 of record CM061528.1, on the reverse strand, counting down.
ATATGTATGTGCATACACTAGAGCTTGCATAAAAATGTAAAAACGAGCCGTTAACCCGCAGCAGCACCAGCATCAGCATCATCCGCAACAATGAAAGAGAAATATGCCATTTTTGTTTGGTTTGGTCCTTAACGTCCGTCCGCTAACCAGCTAGCTTAGCTTGTATATGTGCATGACTGCTTGCTGCCTGTCGCTGAGTATTATTAATACACATTAAGAACAACAATAACAAGAAGAGCATAACAATCTGTGAACGAACTCAATTGACACCTGATGCTGTTCGCATTGCGCAAACGCAGTAACCAATCGAAGAGCGTGCACTAAGCTCCGCCTCTAAATGAAAATGGCGCTCGCTTACGAATTCGCCTCAGCAGATGCGCACTGTATGATGGTTTGCCATAGCTGAACTGCTCACACGCATCACTCGTTAAATGTGTTAATGAAAGAGTGAGTTATATTTTTGAATTTGCTCCCAGCGTATGTACAGAGAAGAGTTGAAAAAATGCAGCGAATTTTCGATGCAGGAGCATTGCTAATGCAGCTGAATAGAAAAATATATATAAGTACATGGAGATAATCAAAATTTTAAAATTGACAGTAGAGAAAATTGAAATGAATTTGAGACAGTTTTGAGTTGTGAAACATTTGTCGTTCATCCAACTTTGTTTTGCTCACACAAATTTTGTGTGCCGAGTGATGCTGAGATGTCGTTCTACCATTTGTTGCTGTTAGTTTTGTGCGTCTGGCCGCCACTGTGGTAGCTTGCATAGCTAGAAAGGCATAAATAAATACTGCTTGATGTTAAGCGTATTGCCGCTGATAATTATGCGATTAAATGTTGTTAATGATCATGTAGCTGTTGTTGATTTCAATCTAGAAATTCGGTATGAAAGAAGTGTAGCATCGCATCGAGTTGTTTGAGTTTGATAAAAGATTGTTGTTAGTTGATTAGTCGCAAGGTGTTTGACCTGAACTATTTCGTTAAGTAGTTTTACGATTCTTTGGCAGTTTAATAGAGCAATAAAATCGGCTCATGCTGGAACTGTTAATACTAAGCACAGAAGTACATGTACATTTACATATATGTAAAAAGCTGCATATGAATGTACCTATTAATATACAAAACTGCTGTTTTAGTGAGGGAAATGCTAATTATTATAGTTAGGTGCCGTTAATAGTAATTTTGGGAACATTTTTGATACAATTGGCTCGTTAATTCGTTTAGCTAGCTATAAATGACTACGCGTATCTCTTGAAAATTAAAACTCATATGAATAAAATGTTTATTTTTCTATGAAAAGTTGTAAAATATGTATGTATTTTCTTAATTAAAAGTAGTTTTCTAGAAAAACATACCAACAGTTTTTGAAAAATATACGTAAATATATTTTTTAAACTCATTTGTATTTAATTAAGTAATCAAAAAAAGAAATGGATTTGCTAAGGGTCACAATTCGTCTTCACTTAACTTAAGTCAGAAAATTTGCTTCATCTTTAATTTCCGAACCAATAAATGACTGGACGTCAGTACTAGACTCAAAAGTAACTGAAACCATCTTTAAAGTCACGTCTACATACAACCTCCAAAATTGCTTAGAAGAGCCCATGTGATGCTTTTTGAGGCGTAGTGAGCACTTTGGATATCCTTGGTGTCTTGAATGTACTTATCAATAACAGTATTTGATACGACAACTAAAGTAGATAACTGTTTGTATGATAAGGAATATTTTAAACAGTACTCTGAACCGACCAACATTCCGAATTATAGAAATTTTATTTAAATAAAAAATTTAATAATTTTTTTTAAGGGAAATCGTCCCTCGTTAGAGAATGTCAACCCGTCCAAATGTATTTCTAAGATGAAATAAGATCTTCTCGGTTCGGGAGCGGCTTACAATAATTTGTAGCTATCTCCATTTGTGTTTGCATTACAGTGAACGGTAGCGGAATTCCGTAATTTTTATCGATACGATTTGTCGAATTGCTAACTAACGAATCTCTTCGCTTGCAATAACGATTGTATGGTTCACCAACTCACTTGTTAGCTGACATTTCCTTTATAAAGGGTTATCCAAGTAGAGGTACTTTTTTCCATTGCCTTTTTTTTTTGACAGATCACGCAAGAGGCGTGTCAAGCTGTCATATTATTTTTGTTCAGTCACGCAGTAAAGAAAATATAGCGGCCGTAGCTGAGAGTGTACACGAAGACCGTGGAGAGTCGATTCGTTGGCATTCGCAACAACTCGGACTGACGTATGGAATGACTTGGCGCATTTTACGTCGAGATCTTAAATTGAAAGCATAAAAAATACAGCGTATGCAAGAACTGAAGCCACTTCGCTCCATGGGCTCTTGAAAAGTTCCAAGAAGATCCGACGTTTTCGAGCCAAATTTTGTTCAGCGATAAAGCCCATTTCTGATCAATGGCTTGCAAACAAGTAAAATTGCCGCATTTGGGACGAAAAGCAACCTGAAGAGATTCAAGAGCTGCGATGTCATCCAGAAAAAATAACGGTTTGGTGTGGTTTGTGGGCCGGTGGAATCATCGGTCCATATTTCTTCAAAAATGATGCCGGTGAGAACGTAACCGCCAAAGGCGACCGTTATCGCGCTATGATAATAGAATATTTGATGCCTGAAATTGAAGCTCGTGATCTTCGCCATATTTGGTTTCAACAAGATGACGCCACTTCCCACACATGGCATCAATCAATGGATTTATTGATAGGAAACTTCGGTGAACAGATAATTTGACGTTTTGGACCGGTCGTTTGGCCGCCAAGATCGTGTGATGTCACACCGTTAGACCTTACCCTGTGGAGATATATGTAAAGTCTAAAGTCTATGCGGACAATCCCGCTTCGATTCAGGTCTTGGAGTAAAACATCACGCGTGTCATTCGCCAGTTACCAGAAAATTGGACTCAACGGATGGACCATCTGAGACGTAGCTGCGGCCAACATTTTAAGGAGATAATCTTCAAAAAATAAATACCAAAGAATGTTCTTTCGAATCATAAGAAACATTCCCCATTAAATCTGAATTTTTTTTCTTTTAAAAAATTTGGCAAAGACGGGACACAATTTAACAAAACGTCAAAATATGCGAAAGGCATAGATTGGAATGACAAAGGGAAATAAATTTGTGATAGCAATTATTTTTAATAAATGAATTGCAACGGGTTAGTATATCAATCAAAAACATGTTATAATTTCCACTTTAAAAACTACGCTGCGCTGCAATTAATCGTGCCGCGCTCTCGGTTTTTAGCATTTACCGCAAAAATCTTGAGATTCGGAACACGAAACTATGTAAATACAATACGCATATGTTAGCATATTGAACTGTGTTACTCAACCATTGAAAAAATTCTAATCTTACCATTTGCACATTGATAGAATGGTACATGGTGGTTAACATAGGTTTATTCAAGATTTCTGAATTTCATGATTGACACATGAGTGCAAACGATAGCACTAATACTGCCTGCAATAAGTGGTGAGAAAGATCTATTTGAGTTATGGGAATACTAAACTCGAAAAACATCGAAGACTGATTGTGTCTGTTATGCCATGGCGGCAACAGCTTACAGATAATTTTGGTCTCCAACGTGATTGACAGTATCCAGTTGCGATAAAGCATTTGCACATTTAAATTACTTTAATTCAAAAAACTTGAAAGTTACATTAATTATCTGTAGCACTGTAGATATAACCGTTATTTTTCTACCTTTTAGTTGGCTATCAAGTTGAGTTCAAGTTTTTCCACTAAATCTGGGGTTAATCGATATAAATTTTGAAACTCATTAGCATTCAAGTTGAAATAATTTTTCACATCTCCTCCATTGTATGAAATTGCCAATATGACTGTGTTAAATGAAAATCTACAACTAATTTAATTGAGTTCACTACTTATATCATCAATGCGTTCAGGGAAAACATCAGCGGTTTTGTAATATATACCGACCTCAGAAAAAGCTTATGATGATGTGTGTCACTCTTTGCTTTTCAAGAAACTTAATTTACTGAGTTTCCAACCAAAACTTTTATGAATCTTACACTACAAACCTAAACAGCATGGTTGAATGGATGGCTCTTAATCTTAAAAACTTTAAATTTTGTAGCTTCTCCCGACGAACTGTACAGACTGCTACTTACACAACCCGATAACTCTAATTGGAACGGGTTCACCGGTTTATTGAACTGGGTATCACTATGGATCCTAAACTAAATTTCAACCTTTACATTGGTGTAATAGTCAATAGGACCTTTACGTTACGAAATCATTATTCACAACATTTGTAAGACCTATTCTGGAATAAGGCTCTATAATTTGGAAACCGAGGTATCAAATCTACTCTGACTTAAGAAATTCGCCTTAGTATTCTCAATATAATCTTCCTCCGTATACCAGACGTCTGAAACTTATCAACCTCCCTACTTTTGCCAGTCATAGGAAAATGCTTTGAGTAATTTTCAGAATGTAATACGGGGATCAATTTTTACTCCCCTTCTTCTTTCCGAAATCAAATTTAATGTTTTATTTAGAACGTCAAGATATTTTTGCTCGTTATTTCTGAAAATTTTTAACATGAATTTTGAATCACACGATAATAAAATTAAAAAGATATCGAGTAGTTAATGACAACAGCTGATCAAGTAATAGCGAATATCGTTAAAATATGTACAGCGAATAGTCGCTTCGAAAATTATTGAAATAGCACAGTGCATTTCCCCTCAGGTTCATCTAATTTACATATTAGCTGCTGCTATTTGCATAAACTTCCACTCTATTCGAGCGGTTTGAGCATTCCAGTCAGATTTGCATATCCAGCGTAGATTTTCTAACGCTCCTGGCAGTCTCCAATCCATGCCGGTTCATCGTTTCTATTCAATTGATTTTTGGCCTTGAAAGTAATTAGTAAATAATTAATAAATTTTTGAAAACATTCACTTTAAATTATTTACTTAGCAAAGTATTTTTTGAAGAACTGATCATCAAAAGTAAACATAAAACATATGCCAAGGCTTTAACTGATACACTGCGTCTAACGATAAACAGCGATTTAACGATAAACAGGTACTTAAAGAGAAATTTTGTTATTTTCATGCATGGGGAAAGTGTCAAAATCTCTTCCAGACACCAGTTCAAGCACTGTACGCTTCTAAATCTTGTATTAAAATGAAGTCTCTAGTTTTTAATTACTTATTATAGAGTAAATAATGCAAATTAGATCTCATCAAATTGCACTTCCGATTTCGAAACACAATGAAATTCATAGACTTTTTTTTTAATTGAATATCATCACTTTTAATTTCAATTGAAACAAAAATTTCATAAAAACTCTGAGAACAAATAAATCGCCATTTTCTTATCACTCAACCAGTTCGTTGAAACGAAGTACACCGCTACACTTTTGTTAACCATTTATTAGGCTTACCACAATAAATGCTGAATATTTTTGCCACATACAAATAATTGCTAGAGGTGAAGTGGCAGTAGAGAGCAGCATAGCGATAATTGCATTTCTTTTGTTGGCATTTATCAATTTCATAATGATGGTGCATTGCTCACTCACTCACAGCCACACAAAAGACTGGCAATTTTTTTTTCCTTTTTGCCAAAAGAGAATTTTTATTTTATTTTATTTTTTTCAAATCCATCTTTTTTTTCAACGACTGATTGCTTGCTCATTTTTTCGATGCCTTTGATGCTGATGCTGATGCAAATCCAAATGGTAATGGCTTCCAGCGGCCTCCAAATCGCTCATACGCCATCATATACCCGCTTGCTTGCTAACGGTTTTTGTTGTGATTATTGTTGTTGTTTTTGTTGTTATTCAAAAGCGCTTTGGCATGCAGATTATGTCGCATTCATTGTTGCGGTTCACATCGCAATCGGCAGTCACAACGGCTCGTTCCATTTGTTGTGAATTGTTGTGTGTTCGTTGTTGTTGTTGTTGTTGTTGTTGTACTTGCATGAGTGCATCAGGTTGATTGAATTGTATTGTTTTAACTTGGCCCTTTTGTTTACAATACAAATACGTGGCGTACACATACATACAGTGGCGGACAAAAGTCTACAAACACCGCCTGTATTCGTTATGTAGAAAGTACCATGACTTTGCTGGAAAATGTAGGTTTACAGTTTTATTTTAAATCCTTTTCTAATTACATGTATTGAAACAAATCCATTCTCTAACGTAAAATAAAACAATTATGGTGAAAAAACGCAAAAATGTCATTGACAAAAGTCTACATACACCACGGGTTTACTAGCATATACGTCGATATGCTGTGTTGTTATGGCGGTTAAGTACCCTTTTTTTACTATTTTTTTTTAAATATGTTTTTTAATTTGCTAGTATTGAATTTAGTTGTGATTTAAAAACATAAGTATCAACAATGTCTCCGCGAAAAGAAATATCCATTGACATATGAAATTTGGTTATGCAGCACAGAAAAGAGAAGAAATCGTATGGTAACATTTCAAAAATTTTCAACATAAGTCCGCCAAAGGTACAGACCATTGTAAAAAACTTTGACAAAAATGGATCCGCCGAAAATTAGCCGCGCGTTGGCCGCCCGAAGAAACTAACTTGAAGAGACATCAGCTTTGTTCTGAAGGAAGTGAATGATGATCCTAAAATTACTGCTCAAAGATTTGCCAAAAATATCGCAAATTCATCGACAAAGTGTGTCTACCCAAGAACAATTTGAAAAGCTCTGAACGATAACGGCTTCCACAGTAGAACACCACATAAAAAGCCTCATTTGAAAAAAAAAAAACATAAACTTCGCTTGGAGTTCACCAAAGGACATTTAGACAAGGAAATTAATTTCTGGCGAAAAGTCTTGTTTACAGACGAATCGAAGTTCAATATATATCGGCAGCCATGGAAGAGCAAAAGTTTGGAGAAAAGAAAACACTACACTCCAACTCCAAAAATATAGTACCAACAGTGTGGCGGCAACGTAATGGTTTGGGGAGCGGTTACGGCATCTGGAGTTGGAAAACTTGTTTTTCTTGAGCATAATATGGATTGGTTGAAATATGAATTATTGTTGGAAGCCAATCTTAAGCCTTCGGTAGACAGTTAGAAGCTTGGCGCAGGCTGGATCTTTGAACAGGATAACGATCCAAAGCATACGGTCCATATTGTTAAGGATTGGTTGCTTTATAATGCTCCAAGGAAACTACACACACCACCTCATAGCCCAGATTTGAATGTTTTTGAACATGTCTGGGAGATTTTTGAGCGAAAAATTAGAAAAAATCAGATTTCCAGCTCAGAATTACTCAAAGAACGTCTTATTGAAGCTTGGGACAGTATTACTCGCTCAGTTTTGGCAAATTTAGTAGCCTCGATGCCACGACGGCTTCAAGCTGTTATTGATGCAAACGGTGAACCAACTAAATACTAAAAAGATCAGGTTACCTGATATTAATCAAAGTTTTTGCGCTAAGATAAGTTATGTATGTACTGTAGGTAGACTTTTGTCAATGTTGGATTTACGTTTTTGTTTTGTCATTGCTTTACTGTTTTAGGTTAAAAAATTATTTTTGTTGGTTTTTTATGATAAGGGAAAATAATTGAAACAAACTGTATCGTTAAATTTTAAAGTAAACCTTTTGGACTTTCAATTCAACGAAAATAGGTGGTGTTTGTAGACTTTTGTCCGCCAATGTATATATTGTAGTTGCTATTGCTCGTGCTCATGACGCTGCTGCTGCGCCCGCTGCTGATGTTGATTGCCCGTGTTGCGGTGTTTGGCAGCACCGATTACGGTACGACTGGGTCCATAGAACAATGGGTTTTAGTTTTAATGAAAATTGTCGCTTGGTTTGCCAGCAATGATAACCCGCCCCCTACTCTTCCACATGCACTCACCATTCATCGCGCCGCCACCATGTTGACCCTTCTTATCCAGCTTTTATGCGCCTTTAACTACAATACTTTGCGGTTCCATATGATATTAATAGTTTTACTACATTTTTTTTTTTACATTTTATTTTCATATTATTCAATTTAATCATTGAATTTTTTAATTAATAATTTTTGTGGCGCAAAGAAAATTGTAAAAAAAAAAAATTGCATGGAAAATGGAAAATGTTCTTATCGCGTGCAGTGGATTTTTGAATTGGTTTGGAAATGCCATCATTTTATTGTGGCGCTTTAACCTTTTGTTAGCGCCAATCGTTACGATATTTCAATTGTCTCCCGTTACAACAACATAAAAATAAAAATGAAATATTTTTCATAAAGTTTGCATGCCGTGTTTGTTTGATAAATTTATTATAATTTTTTTTTTATAATTTTTTTTTACCAACGCTAATGCACTTGTTTTCGAAAATAATCCGTTATTTGTAGGGTGAAATCAATTAAATGAGTTTGTGAACTGTGCACATTTTATCAACAGCTTAACAAGTATGCGCATGCAAAGCAGGGGATATTTAAGAATTAAAAAATAAAAAGCTTTTCTATGTTTATGTACGAGAGCTGTTTGATAAGTCAGTGACTTTTTAAATTTACCACGCAGTTACTGCTAACACAAGACGGCTCCCTTCAACTGTTATTGATTGAGAGACAGCTGTAAAGTTTTAAGCAAACTGCGCCATTTAGTTTGTGCTTCGACAGCCATTGAAAGCAGGGGCGACCTCGTGAATTTAAACTAAAATGGAAAAAAATTGAATTTCATGTGCTGTTAAAGAATTTTTTTTGGCGTAAAAAACCATCACCGAAACCAAGGAAAGCTTGATAAATTCTAATGGGTACTCTGCGTCATTAATTTCAATGGTTGAGAAGCAGATGCAATATTGATTTTGAACAGAAACCAATGCGTTTGACAAAATAAAAGTACTGTTCCATCAGGAAAACGCACGAGTGTCACCAAGTCACCAAGGTAAATATTCATAAATTGGGCTACTAACTGCCACCCCATCCAGCATATTCTCCCAGACTTGGGCCCCTGCGTCTAATTCTTGTTTCCAAACCTCAAGAAATGGCTGGGTGGTAAGAGTTTCGGGTCGAATGAAGAGGTCACCAATTTTGATGGCCTTAAAAAAACATATTATTTGGAAGGAATGTTGAGAAATAAAACGCTTGCTTACCGAATAAAAATAAAAAATAAAAAATTCAAAATATCACTGACTCATCAAAGCACCCTCGCAAGTTAATATTAAATATAAGTATATAATAATAAAACAAAAATTTTAAAATTTTATTATGTAATACCAGATTCCGGACGTATGAAAGTCCATCAAGCTACTTGGCTTTCACCGGATCGAGAAACTTGTTACAAAATCGACCATATTGTGATGTTGTGATGGGCGGTGTCCAGTGTTGTAGAAGTTCGTACGCTACGAGGTCCAAATATCACCGACAACTATTTTATCGCATCCAAGGTAAGCACTCACTCGCCTGTGTGTGTAGCAAAGTACATCTGTCAATGACCACAAAGAAAGTTCGGCATCGAGAAGCTACAATCAAACAGTTTTCTAATCGACTTGCGATCCTTCATTCAGATGAAACAAGAAAAAAGTGATTGTAGATGAAACAAGAAAAAAGTGATGTATCTGCGGGCTTTTAACCTCAAATTTGGAAAATCTTTGACAGGAGGCAATATGCTGCGGTCTTCCCATTTCGATGATTTTCTGTGACAATATTTATTTGAATTCATGTGTGTAGAAGACCATAATTCCCGCTCTTAAATACTTTTTCCATGGATTTTCGACCCAAAATCTCATATTTGACATGTATATATTTACACATAGTTCACATCACACCATCTTACTAAATTATTTAGGTCAAGGGGTAGGTGTCTTGATGTTTTTCGAACAAATGGTGGACCTAAAGTTTATTCTAAGCCGCCTCCGAACAGCCGATGGATTTTTATGAGGAGCTTTTATTCCATGTCAAAAATACACTCGGAGAGCGTGGCATTACCTGCCCATGGCGACAGCAATTAGGAAAAAAGAATTCTATAATTTTGAATGTTGGTCGCATCAGGATCTGAACCCTGGCATTCCTAACCACTGGATTATTGCAGCCGAGATTTATGCAGAGGAAAAATATACGAATCGTTCGTCTGAAATAAGATGAATTATTCAGGATGAATGATTAACTCAAGTAACGAAACGAAACGAAAACGAAAAGCCACTCAAACGGTGCTGATATCTTGATATCCCGATGAACCGAAGGCCTCCTAATGGAATTTAAGCCATTATCTGAACGTATCTGGAAAAAGTTCTTCAAAGACTGTACAAACTCCTAAACAGCATTTTAAAAAACCGGTACATTAGAAAGGCGAAATCTCATTGAAAGTATTCCCTTTGCGCCTCCAACTGGGCAAGAACTCTTATGGCTTGCGATAGCCTACCAACCATTCCAATGAAAGGGGATCTCAGTCAGTGTAAAAACTGGCGGGTTATTACTCTTCTTAATGGCATCAAAAAACACAAAGGCGTTTGCTGACCTTGAGTGCATTTCGTATAAACACACAGTTGCTTTAAGAACAAAACGATTTCATATCAATGCGATCGATCCCGCATGAACCACATAAATTCTTTGGGAAACATCTGAGAACTTGAAATGAGTAGAGGTCTCCTCTGTTTCCACTCTTTGTGCAATATGGAGTGCTCTTTGCAACTCTTGAATAACAAAGAAGATATTCATTCGTCATTCAGGATCTCTATACTGAAGAAGATTGCAGCGGCAGCGACCCCAAAGGAGTTTTCAAGGATGCGTTTTCTCTCCCTTCCTCTTGCCTTCATAGTTGTGTTTAATAGGAAATTAAGGAAAACTAACCTGGGGACTCCAGATGGCTTGCAATACCGACCCCATCCGAAGCTTTAGGATTTGGACTGCGCCGATGTCATTTGCTTTACGTCACACACCCACAAAGGCGCCAGGTGCAAATTACTTCGAAGCAGAAAACGGTATGGCTGTTGAAGATAGAAACTACAAATCAACTCCAGTTCACCATCGATGGCGGTGCCAATGTAATATGGGTGGAAGATGATGATTATTTTTACAATTTAGTCAGTTAAATTTACAAATATGATAGCGCTACAAAAGATGTGGGGATGATAACCAACGCAATTTGCATGATGCTGTTGACATTTGTATACATATGTATGCCTGCGGATCATTTGCCGTATTTTCTGCCCGAATGTCATCACAAACAAAAATTTCCTAAGAATATCCGACATTGATCGTATTAACGTTAAAATAAAGAGGAAAAAATTGACTTGAATCGGTCACACCATCACAAAACCAAAAGAAGCCATCGCAAAGAAGAAATTTCAATGGAAACCGTGGCTCAGCTGCCGCCGAGGTCGCTCCGATTGACATGGACGAGAACGGTGCTTGCAGAAAGTCAGAAGAGAGCATCGTGGAATGAAATATACGAAGTATTGCTCAAGATAGTAGGCAAAGGAGGGAGTAGCTTATATGGTATTTATTTATTCCGAATTTGTCGAAGAATAATAAAAGAAAAAATTTACTTTATTTCGAATTTCGGTGCATAGTAAAGTGGGGCACAGTGGTTGAGAACCACTGATCTAGTGGATTCTCCAAGCATAATGATATACATATTTTTAATTTTTAAAATAACTGAAAAATATGAAATAAGTATATCAGAATCTATAAAAAAATTTAAATTTCTAAGCTCATATTAAAGTTGTTGTCGCGTGCAGTGAATTAATGTAATTTTTTTCCTTAGACTTATTTCTATAAATAAATAAAAATGATGTTTTGTTGTTGATTTTTTTTCTCCAAAATTTCCATATTTATGAGCAAATCACTTAAAATGCGATTTTTTTTTTAATGAAACAATTTCGAAGCCGACAAAGGCCAATCGAAAGTGGCTTAGACCATAGCAGCAGCAGGCATGGACTCCATTTTTACTTAAACATGAAAGAGATTAAAAGCGATGACAAAAGTGGAATAGTGTCTTTGAAAAAACAGAAGAGAACAGAACTCTAGATTTCAGAAAGTGATTTCAATCTGCACTAAACAACAGAAGTACAACAACAGTATTACAACAGAGCAGCAGAGCAATTATCAATTATTACGCGACAAAGGACAACAAACTATTTATAATGTCAACAAAATTCATTCATTCAAATACAACAACAGATCCAACAACCATGACAACCATAAGAAGATGCTTTGCAGTAGAATATTCAGCAGCAATAATAACAAGAGCAATTATCTATTTACAAGGAAGCACAGATGATGAACTACTTTGCTTTTGATGCCTTTTTGGGCCAACGAGATATAAAAAATGAAAAATAAGTAAAATAACAACAACAACAACAACAACAAAATTATGTTGCTAATGTGTATTCTACATACAACAAAAGAAAAGAAAATGACAAGAAAAAAGGGAGAGTGAGTGATGGAAAATATCTTTGCCGCCTGTGATTATGTCAACAGGACAAGCAGGATATGCAGTCGAAATTACGAAATTACGACCAACGTTAGTGAAGTAAAAATCTTTGAATGAAAATTCCAAAAAAAAAAAAAATTTAAAAAAAATTATTGTAATAAGTACGCGAGTGCGCTGCAGATGACACTCGAAACGGTTGACAATCCAAATAGAAGGCCGAGTAAAAAGGATATGCGCACGATATAGAAGATTTAAAAAGGATCAAAGCGGCATATGCAACAGCACGTAAAGGCGGTACGACATTTCAGACATTTTTTCTTTCTACTTTTGAAGTTGTAGGCGCATTGTATAAAGCCTCGCTACGCTGTTGAGATCCTTTGAGTAACCTTTGACGCTATTTTACAATTTTTCCATTCGATAAGCGGCAAAAAACAATTGTAGGCGATGCACTTGTTGTGAAAAGAGGGTGTAATAAAAAGAGGAGACAAAAAAATAAATAAACAAATATGGAAAAATGTGGAGCAACAACAAGGAGCGTGCACAAAAGGATTCAAACATACCAATTGTGACATGATGTGACAGTTTTGCATTTTTTTTTCGTTCAAAAATGTTTATTAATTTTTTTTTATTAAACAATATGAGTGTGTTGAAAAGAAAGGTACATCATTGTGAAAGGAAAAATTGTGATTCGGCGTAAAATGTCAGTGAGTCCTTCGTTATTTTTTTTTTTTTGTGGCATACGCATAGATAAAACGTAGTTATCTTCTTACTTTTGTCCCTTACACGCTGCTATAAAGCCTTTTTTCATTTCCATTTTTGTGAATGCAGAAAAATATTGGTTGAAGAGCAAAAAAAAAAAAAAGTACAAAAGAATATAAAATAAAGAGCACAAAAATTATGCGTAAAAGGATTCCACAGAAATTTCCATATTTTGCTTTGAAAACCTGCCGTTACGACTATTTTACTTTATTTAATTTTTTTTTTTTTTGCTAACATAGAATTTCTAGCAATTAGATTGGGAAGGGGTTTGCATTTCTTCAATTTTCAATTTTGTTTGCAAAAAAAAATTGTATTACAATTTCAGGTCACACACTTTTGTTGGTGGCAATTATGATTCACAAGAAGACTTCTTCCCACACATAAACATTCTGCATACCACCGCCCTAATTGCCACCAGCGCATCCTTGCCAATTAAATTCGCATCAAGCCTCTAATTTACAGCCTTCGTGTCATGCTTTTCCAAGCAGTCAATCGGCCTATCAAGCAATCGGCCTACCAATTAGCCTCTTCCCCGGCACCAGCTTTCCCACCCAAAATGCCAGCGACTGAAAAATCATAAATAAAAATTGCAATAAAATTATGCGCTTCATTTTTGCATAACAACATTTTCACTAGCTGCCATGCGCTCCACGAGCAGCAACAAATGTGGCATATCGCCATTAGCGCGGTTGAATGGCTGATGGCTGTGGTGTAATGGTAAGCGCGGCAACGCATTTCCCACCATCAAAACTGTCACAACAAATCAAATGGACAATAAAAACAAAAACAATATATATAAGCATATTTATGTATATATATGTATGTATGCATGCATGTATTGTACATATGTGTCTATTTAGTTCGCTCAAAATAATTTGAACCCTTAATTACTCTGCCCAAACAACCGCAACAACAAGCGGAATAAACTGAATTAGGTATATGTATGTATGTATGTATGTATGTATGTATGTATGTGTGTATGTATGTATGTATGTATGTATGTACAATATTACAACTTGTTTGGCAGCGCAATTAAATCTATGCCGCACCGACAGCACTCGGTTACAAGTTGTTTTGACTATTTTGACTGCTGGTGGTAGTGTTGTTGTTTTTGTTGTTGATGTCGCAGGCAATTAAATGCAAATCAATTTGTGCTGCAACGAATTGAAACGATTTACTCCCTTTTTGTATTATTATGGTTTGTAACTTTGTTCATATTAAATACTTTTCCCTCCTTTTAGTTGTTGTAATTGATTGTTGACTGGTGGCAGTGGTTTCCCGAAAGTTTAGTTTACTAAGAATAACTTAGCAGTTTGATCAATGTCTCGAGGTTGATAAATTCTTTGATGATCGTGCGAGCTCCCTCTGACCCCAAGTGCACCACGCAAGGTCCGTGAAGGTTCTTGCCTTTCTAAGAAACAACTTTTACGTACACTGAGAGTAGGTGGCATGCCTTCTTTAACCTCAAACCAATTTTTTCTAAAGATTCATGGATTGAATTTCATTAACACTAGTGAATTCAGTTGCAGTTTTAATTCACCCGTACCAATGATGCTGTCTGAAACTTTTTATTCTAGTACTAGGTCGATCGCCGATTTGGAGCTTAACTTTTAAAGTAATCATCGTATGTAGTGGTAGAGCCAGCTCTCTATTGCTATAATCTGAGCTACTCCACGCTTTATAAAGGTCATTAACATCTATTCCAATTATTAGTCGCAAACCTGTTTTTTCTGTACGTTCGGTTACCTTCCTCAGCTCTTCCGTGGAGGTAAAATTGAGGAGTCAAACAGCAGGTAGAAGGACACCAGAAATAGCGGCTAGTATGCTGACTTTAACACATGTGAAATTGAAATTAGTAAAATCCAATTAGTCGTAACAACCGAACCGTAAGTTCTGCGTTTTCCAGATTAGACAAAGAAGCGAGGCGAATGGATCTGGTAGTGAACGAGGGCAGGACGAAATATCTCCTGTCATCAAATAAACAGTCATCGCACTCGTGACTTGGCTCCCACGTCACTGTTGACAGTCACAACTTCGAAGTCGTAAATAATTTCGTTTATATGGCAACCAGCATTAACAACACCAACATTGTCAGCGTTGAAATCCAACGCAGAATCACTCTTGCCAACAGGTGCTACTTTGGACTGAGTAGGCAATTGAAAAGTAAAATCTTCTCTCGTCGAATCAAAACCAAACCCTTCAAGTCGCTCATCATTCCCGTCATGACATATGGTGCACAAGCCTGGACGATGTCTACACCCGATGAGTCGGCTTTATTAGTTTTCGAGAAAAAGGTTTTGCGGAAAATTTATGGTTGTTTGGGCGTCGGCAACGGCGAATACCGCAGACGATAGAACGATGAGCTGTACGAGCTATGCGACGCCATTGACATAGTTCAGCGAATCAAGAGACAGCGGCTACGCTGACTAGGTCATGTTGTCCGAATGGATGAAAGCGCTCCAGCTTTGAACGTATTCGATGGAGTACCCTTTGGCGGAAGCAGAGGAAGAGATGGAAGGATCAGGTGGAGAGTGCCCTGGTATAACTTGGTATTTCTAACTGGCGCCAAACAGCAAAGAGAAGAAACGAGTGGCGCGCTATTGTTGACGAAGCTGTAATCGCGTAAGCGGTGCCTACGCCAAAGAAGAAGAAGAAGAAAATCCAATCAACCAGATTCATGGATATCACGATGCTGATTAGCATGTTTTTTGTTTGGGCGTGAATTGGGGTTTATCCTTTTGTGAAGAGATTAGAAATTAGGCATCACTCGGCCCTTCACCTGCTGTTGTTGCGTAGGTATCATTGTGGTGTTCCGAAAAAGCATGTCCTTTGGTATGGTCGATGGGACGCGCACAGTAGTGGTAGCACCTTTTCCGCCACACCGTCCTCCCGTATCTTCAAGCGGAAATTTTGTCGTCCCTGTATTGAAGAAGGTCCCAGTGAAGAAGGTGAGCCCTACAATTCACAGTTTCAAAAAAATAGAGAA
Organism: Neoceratitis asiatica; assembly: GCA_030068015.2. Classification (NCBI taxonomy): domain Eukaryota; kingdom Metazoa; phylum Arthropoda; class Insecta; order Diptera; family Tephritidae; genus Neoceratitis; species Neoceratitis asiatica. Next base: position 13,874,732 of record CM061528.1, on the reverse strand, counting down.
GGTATCCTAGGCGCTTCCGGAGTAATACCATGGTGGAATACCTCCTAAAGATCCGTCCTCAATACCTTGTTCTACTTTGCCAGCATCTTCAGGATTGACTCCAACGACATTTCAGCTTAGAGCTTGGGGACATTTTCGCCACGTCTTCGATGGAGCTTACTACCAATTTAAATACCTCCATTTTCGAATTGAGCAGAATAAATCTGAAGAACAGACTTGTCTGAAGACGAAGTAAAAATAAGATCAGTCCTATGATCGCCCAGCATCTAAAATGGCATTGAAGGGATGGGTCACTTCTGGATATGATTTTCGGTTCCGCAATCCATTTTCAGTAACCGCTATCCTTCTGTTTGTCTGTTGTCCTGTATATTTGGATGAGTTTGATTAGCGTGGCTCGGTTGAGAACGCCTCTGTTCAACCTTACAGCCAAGATGGCTTAATTCCTGAGACGCTTACTGGAAATCACCGTGCACCGGTCCGTCTTTGATTTTTCAGATATTTCGTCAGTCACAATTGAAGGTCTTCCGTTCATTATGCACAGACGTACGACCATTTTTAAACTCCCGACACCACTTTTACACACTCGTACGATTCATAACTTTAGCACCATATGCAGTTCTCACCACATTATAAATTTCAAACGGGGGTTTTCCCTTCCAAGCGAGATAATGGATAACGCAGCGATCTTCACACTTGGCGAAAGACTGCACTGACATTGTTCACGAAATGTATTATTGCGTCGACAGTTCTCAGTGAACTTGGTGAGAAGTCTCGTCACACTACCATGTTGCCAATATGACGAAAACAGAATCTCGCTGGTCGTGAGATTCTCAATACACTTACTTTCTGGATATACTTCCCATCTTCTGACATTAAACAAACAGTCATTGCTCCTACGTCACTGAAAGGCGGAAGCGTGAACGATGAGAACATGAGTCCGATTTAATAGTTTTGGGAATGGGTGATGGTGAATACTGCAGACGACGGAACGATGAGCTGTATGGCATATACGATGACATTAACGTAACATAGTTTAGAGAATTAGGAGACAGTGTGCTTTGAATAGGTCATGTCATCAGGATGGACGAATCTCGAGATGTAAAGTATTCGGTGCATAAACCGCTTATGGAAGCAGAGGAAGAAGAAGACCTTGACTGTGTTGGATTATTGATGTTGTAATAATCAGATGAAGAAGGACCTGCCTTCTATTGATTTCTTCACAGGACACCAATCGCCATAGAGAAGAAACGACTGGGGTGCTTTTATGATTTCGTCTATAATCGCGTAAACGGAAAAAGTTTTTGGAAAAATCACAATTGAGTATTCATCTATGCGATTAACTTCAGTAAGCAATAACAATTAAATCAAAAATTAATTCAACTTCCACCCAATACTTTCTATGTATATTTCCCATACCTTTATGTATGTAAATTCCGAAATCATATCAATCAGTATATGTACATATGCAGATTAAAAAGCTTGCATATTTATGTATGTATATATGCCGATATATAAAAATGTTATTTACATAGATATGTGTACATACATATGTACATATCTTATATATTTGCCATGAAAATTGAATTAAGTTGCATTAAATGAAATTGTAGTTGTAGAATCGATTCTTGTGAGCGTACAAACCTGAGAGATCAATCTGATAAGACACGAACCAATCGACTCAAGTCTAATACTCACATACATACACTGTTCTCTCACACACATTTTTAGGCACAAACAGTGCCACACACTTACATGTACATTATTTATATACCAGGTTGATTGTGTCTTTTAAAAAAGCATTTCAACAAATTGGAAAAAGCCTCAGGTGCTCATTAAAATATTCGACACCTTGCATGTCGACGTTGTTGTCAAGAGAAACCATTGAAAATCAATATGCAATTAAATTCGGCAAAATTTATTGCAACACACAATCAAGTACCCAAGTGGCTTTAAAGAAATGTTGGAATTTTAACGAAATGCAAGTAAATCGAAAACAAAAAATGTTTAAGAAATTAAAAGAAAATTTTTTTTTGGTTTAAAAATCATTAAAATCCATAACAGTGAAAAAAGTGTAAAGCCAAAAGATGCCTTAGATGATAATGAAAGTGCGATGAAGATATCCAATTGAGATACCTAAATTTATACCAAGAATAATCTTGATATTTTTAGAGTGAAATTTCGAATACATCTGCACAGACCCGGCAATCCTATTCCAGTAGCAAAGTGTGTTAAATGGGATCAAGGCGAAGCTGTTGCTCGATTGTTCCCATTTTAAATTCGTTCCTTACTGGACCATGGATGTTATAAGTATCAAATTCTATCGCATGTTGTACAGTAATTTCTGAGGCACCCCTTTCTATCCAAAAGTGGAGTGTGTCACACCCCCTCATATTTTTCCATTTAAAGCGATAGTTTCTAAACAAATTTAATTCAAAATTTAGCTACTGCATCATAGGGATTTTTCTACTTTTCAAAATTACCGTTATATTGGGAAATTGCAGTAGCGACCGTACTCAACCATGATTATATGAAGTAAATTTCATCAAAATATTTCAATTCTTACTTGAGTTATCGTATACACAGCCCGACGGACGGCCGAATTCACGGACAAACAAACATGACTAAATCGATTGGTCTCGTTGTTTTATGAAGTTTGATATATGTATGTATGTCCATTTCTATTTCGGTTAATTTATCCCTTTTAATTTATCCCTTTATATATATATAAAAAGTTCAATTGATGAGCTTGCTGGCAAACTATGGCTCAGTAGAACTTTGAATGGGTTCATAACTAATTATGATTTGCTTGTTTGCTTTCCGGTAGTAACTACCGAATTCGAAGTACGTCTATGATTTCTAAGAAGCTATATATCTAGTTGGAACGTTGAACCAACTGGCATAGACTACCTCTCTCTCTCTCTCTCTCTGGCCGAGTAGTTCACCATCTGACCATCATATGATCATCCCTTTCATACCTACTTTCCGTTGGGGGAAAATTGTCAAAATTTATTGCTGCAACGGCGAAATATTGCCTGCCACCACTATATGTGCATACTTTTAAATAAGTTTTCAACTTACGTTGTCATATTTCATAATTTATATGTTGTTATAGAATAGCCTGCAATCAACTGAATCTGATTTTCTTTTATTTTTCAAAATCAAATAGTTTTTAATTTCCCTCTTACAATCTTCAGAAGTGTCAAGTGCAAGTGATGGTAACTTTGATTACGTCATAACCGTAATACCCAGCTAGGTCGTATCAGATGGATTAGCACACTTTTGGTCGGTCGAGTTATAACGTGGTAGTAGGTCAAGTTAAAGGGTCGCTCATATTGATAATGAATGCGTAACGTCAGTGTTAAAAAGAATATATTCAAATTGTCTCGTAATAAGTTTTTTTTTTTCAAAGAAGCAGCCTACTTTCGCAGAAAGTACACGACATGTGATCACATCGTCGTTTCATTGCTAAAGTGAATTGGAGTGAACTGAATTATCGAAATAGGTGAGTATTTGCAACGAATACACCAATCAATCCGTAGTTGTCGACACTTGTGCTTCATTGCTCACCAATAATCCCTTTGTATTATAAATGAAATAATGTTTTATTAAATTTCTTTTCTAACATTCCAACTGTACCCTAGTATTGGTGCTCCAACTTGGACGGAGATCTTAGGTCGACTAATATAATGCTGAAGGGAAGATATGAAAATTGCAGTTTTTATGAGTTTAACATACCGCACATCGAATATGCAGTGCTAATATGGAGGTTGCCTTTTTTATTTCGGGATTAGAGAACAAAAAAAAAAAAAAATATTAATCATCGAAATTTTCTTATTGTTTTTCAAAATATTCTCCATTAAGATCTACCCACCTCTGCATGTGTTTGAACCAATTGTCGAAGCACTTTTAACACTCTGATTGAGAGATTTCCAAAACTTGCATTCTGAACGCATCAATCGCCTATTCAGGTGGCGAAAAACGTTGACCTCTCAGTTTATTTATTTTTTTACCTACGGGATTTAAAAGAAATAATTCGGTGCCAAGTCAAGTCTATACTGTGGATGACTCATCAAATTGATGTTTTGAGTACTCACAAATGCAGTTGTTTCAGGTGATATGTGAGAGCTCATATTGACGCAGCGAAAGACTACTGGAAAACAAATGGTTGCGTACCACTTAGAAGAATTTACTAATCTGCTTTGTTCAGTTGTACGGTTGTTGCGACATGTCCAGTTTTTCCAAAAATTTGCTTGAAAGTGCTTCGTGCGCGAACATCTTTTGTTCGATTCGGCTCATCTTGAAACACCCAAACTGCCGATTGCAGTTTACTTTCGGGATAATAATCGTCCACCTGTGCTCACTATTCGTCGAATTGTAGAAAATTTCGAACATAATGTTCAAGTGCCAATAAGACAAAGAATTGGTCGTAGTAATGAATATATTGCTGCCGTTCAGGCAAGTGTTGCTGAAGACCACAATATGTCGAATCCAAGACGTTCTCACAAATTGTGATTGACTCAAACTACAACCTGTCGGATTTTGAGAAAGGATTAGAGCTTGCATCCATATAAAAATGTTCTCACTCAAGAACTGAAGTCATTGGACCACCATAAACGACGTGAATTTACTGATTTTGCTTTGGAACAACTTGAAAACGGTAATGATTTGTTTAAGGAAATCATCTTCTCCGATGATGCTCACTTTCATCTGAATGGTGCGGTAAATAAACAAAACTATCGATTCTGGTGCGAAGAAAGTCTACAAATAATTCGTGAACAACCATTACATTCACCTAAATTGACAGTTTGGTCTGGTTTTTGATCTGGTTGAATCATCGGTGCGTACTCCTTTCGAAATGAAGCTGTTAGCACCGTTACTGTCAATGGAGAGCGATATAGATAGATGATAACCAACTTTTTATGGCCACAATTGGAAGAAGTTGATCTTAACAACATCTGGTTCCAACAAGACGGGGCTATGTGTCACACAGCACGTCCAACAACCGAATTATTGCGAGAAAGGTTTGGAGATTCGATTATTTCAAGAAATTGTGACATTGAATGGTCTCCAAGAAGGTGTGATTTAACACCATTAGACTACTTCCTGTGGGGTTATTTGATGTCATTGATCTTTAGCTATAAACCAGACTCTCAGCAAGCTTTAAAAGTCAGTCAATATTGAACATGCTATCCAAGACATACGGCATGGTTTAGTGGAAAAAGTGCTCAAAAATTGGGTTCACCGAATTCGTTCCTGCATAAGAAGTTGTGGAGGCCATTTGAATGGTGTTATATTCACAACTTAATTGTATCGATTGTACTTCACTTTAAATAAAAAAAAAACATTTGAATTTCCTTAGCAATTAGTGTGTTTTTGTTTTTTCTTAAGAAATCATATCACTCTTATTGGAAAACCCTATATAAAAACAAAAATGTCAAACTTTATGATAAAGTTGTTAGTTGACAGATTGCAATACTAGGGTTGCTAAGTTATGAAATATATAGGGCAACCCCCAAAGCTTTCAGCTTTACAGGGTTACTGGAAGCTTACCTATTAATTTTATGAAGAACTTCCTTTGTTGGTACGAGAAAGGCCTGACATCTTTATTATTAAATTGACAAGAAAATTTGTGGAATATGCAAGCATCAAAATTTCAATAAAGGTTTTGTGGAATCTATTCGAAAGTTTTCGCTTCAACCAAGATTTTTTAAATCGCCGCGGAATGTTGGACACTCTTCAACAAATTGATGCTAAGCAAAAGTGGGGTTACATTGTTCATTTTCTTAATCCTAAGTTACTTCAAATTCTTTTGATCGAACTGACGATTAGGTCTTAAGCAATTTAATCCTATATTTAAACTTTAGAAATATCTCGAAACAATGCAATTATAGCTACTTTATACACACATACGTCAGAAAACACTTCACCATTCACGTAATCGAGAAAGTAGCTTGCCATCTTTGTATATTGGCTCACCACATCCTCCTTGTGTATGAGTGACGCACATATGCGCGTGTGTGCGGTTGTTCACGCGCTTGATGAGATTTTTGTCTCCGTTGATTCGCTCGGATACATGTGTCATATCGAAAATCTTATCTCAATGTTGCAGTTTAATTCGTTTAGCGATGCTAACACGCGCGTTTCCTTGGCTGTATGCGAGTGAGTGTATATGTGTATTAACGACACCCACTACCAAAAATAGAAACAAACAAACATGCAAACAATGCTGGAAACCTGAAAAGAGGCAACAAGATGAACAACAATAAAACCAACGACAGCCAACATTGTTGATGTGATTTTAACGACAATTGCGATAAATACTATTATACATACATACATACCACATACATATAAATTTACTTCTATTTCTTCCACCGATTTGACGGCAAATCTACAGCGACCTTATTTTTACAATTTTTTTTCAGCTGTAATTTGATTTCAACTCCACGCCACCAGTCAAAGTGCACAACGTTTGCACGCTCGCAGCTCCGGCGCGCAACGGCGACATCAACGCTAACAAATGCGCACAAATACCGCAAATCCTTTGGATTTGTTCGATGTCAACTCGTGTGGAGGGTGTTGTCATTACATCTCATACATACTCATATACATATTAACAATCATATATAAATACACATGAATGCATATATATATATATAGCAGAACTCCCCGCACACACATAAAATACAGCTTTATTTGGCGCGTGTTTCAGCAGCGTCATACCCCACACCCTGCCGCGACTCTCCATCACCTTCTCAATCTCATTTCACTCCATTTGTAAGCAGCCAGCCGTCACCCATCACCCAAGGTTGTCGTTTCAGCAACCATTCAAACGGTTGACATTTGTTTTGTATAAGTCGTCCGTGATAAGCAAATGTTAATTTTGGCCATTTAATTTGTGGCTTTAAAGCCACTTCTTTACACTGCCACATATAAATATGTAATACAGAAATACTTTTGTTGTTGGAGTATTGTTTGTGTTGTTATCTGCTTAAAGTTTATAACTTTTTAACTTTTCAGTTATAATTTTTATTTGCTGCAATTAAACAATTAATTGTTTTAATAATTCTTTTAACATGTTTTGACGCAGTTGGCATGATGGTGGTGGAGTAAACCAGTAGGAAAAAATTGTGATAATACCGCATTAAAAACTCAACTGAGAAACTATTTAGATAAGCAAAGCAATGCATTTAACGGTATCTTCTGTATTCGACTAAGGATGGTAATTTTAATTAAAAACACAATTTATCGATTAATCTATATTTTCGATTTTTTTTCTTCTCACTAGAAAAAAAAAACTTTCTAAATCTATAATTTGATTTAATAAGACAGTTATTTTTTGAACTTGCCGGGCAGTTATTGTAAATAAAGGGTGTTTTTTTATAGAGGTATAGAACTTTAAGTTGGCATTACTTTTCAAGATGGTGACCGATTTGACAGCTGTCAAGTGATTTATTCTCAGTTTGGTTTGGCAATTCATCATGAATAGACGCCTGAAATACGCCTGAACTACGCTTGCAAATAGTGCAATTTTATTTCGAAAATAATGGTTCTGTGCGGAAAACGTATCGCGCACTACGTCCATTTTATCGTCGACAAAATCGTCCATCTGAGCAGTTAATTCGATTAACCATGGAACGTTTTCGCACCACGTTTACTCTTATTGATAACTCGCATCCCCAGAGATGCCGTGCAGTGCGTACAGAAGAAGCTATTGCTGCTGTAGAGCGTAGCATTGAGGAAGACCCGAATGAGTCCATCCGCCAACGAGCACAGGAATTGGATCTGTGTCCATCCACTTTATGGAAGATTTTGCGGAAGGATCTTGGTTTGCGTGCTTACAAAATCCAACTCGTGCAAGAATTGAAGCCAAACGATCATCAAGTAAGGCGTAGATTCGTCGAATGGGCCCAAAACGAGATTACCGTTGGTCCCGATTTTCATAAGCGAATTTTGTTTAGCGATGAAGCGCACTTCTGGTTGAATGGCTACGTCAACAAACAAAACTGCCGCATTTGGAGTGAAGGTAATCCTCAAGTGTATGTTGAAACACCGTTACATCCATTACATTACTGACTGTTTGGTGCGCTTTATGGGCCAGAACGTTACAGTCAATGGTGATTGGTATAGAGCCATGATTACTAACTTTTTCATTTCTGAATTGAATAACCATGATGTCCAGGAGATGTGGTTTTAACAAGACGGCGCAACATGTCACACAGCTCGTGCCACAATAGATTTATTGAAAGACACGTCTGGTGACCGCCTAATTTCGCGTTTTGGACCTGTGAATTGGTATCCAAGATCTTGTGATTTAACACCGCTAGACTGGTCTATGCGGATAAGCCACAAACGCTTGACCATTTGGAAGACAACATTCGCTGTGTTATTGCCGATATACGGCCACAAATGTTGGAAAAAGTCATCGAAAATTGGACGTCCAGTCCAGCGGACTACATCCGCGCCAGCCGTGGCGGTCATATGCCAGAAATCATATTTAAAATATAATGCCACAAGATTATCTTTCGGATAAATAAAATTCATGTCAATCGAATAATCCATCGTTGTTTTATTGCAACTTAAAGTTCTATACCTCTACGAAAAAAACACCCTTTACAAGACTCCCTTCGTCAACTGTTATCGATTAATAGATTGCTGTAAAGTTTTAAGCAAGCTACGCCATTTAGTTTGTGTTTGACGGCAATTGTAAGCAGATGACCTCGTGAATTTTAACGAAAATGAAAAAAAGTGAACTTCGTGTGCTGTTTAAGAATTATTTTTTGTGTAAAAATCCCATCACCGAAACCAAGGAAAACTTTATTCCATCAATTTCAATGGTTTAAAAGTGGTATACTGAATTCTGTTGTGGTCGTACCAGTACAAATAACGTCGGGTTGTCGCTCAAAAAGGTCGTCCGGCCAGTAGTCGTCGATAAGAACTTTGAAATGATATTCGACGATCGGAGAAAAAATTGTGTAAGGTGGCTGAGGCTGTAGGCACCTCAACAGGGCGGGTATACATATCACATTTTACATGTATATTTGGACATGAAAGAGCTATCCGAGAGATGAGTGCGTGGATTGCTCACACAGACGACCATAAGCGCAACACTTCAAAGCCGATGTTTGGCGATGTCCAACCTTAGTATACACGAATTTTTCTGGTGTTTCGTGAGTGTAGACAAAACATGGATCCACCACACTACACCAAAGTCCAAAGAGCAATTAAGGCAGTAGGTTTCTCCGAGAGAAGGTGCACCAAAGAAGGCTAAGGTAGGTCTGTCGTCCAACAAAGTCATGGTCACAGTTTTTTTTTTGGGATGCAGGAGGATAAAACGATCACCGGCAAATATCGTTCAGAACTTTTAGACAGCTTCGATTTCGATTGAAACTGAGATGGTCGCATTTGGCGACAAAAAAAAAATTGGTATACGGTTGCACAAGGAGTGGTCTGTTCGTTTCCCTTCCGAAAATTTTGATATCAAAGATGATTTTCCATGTTCTGGATGGGCCGTCACCCAAAAGGCCGATCAAATTCTGTAACTGTTGATGCAATAGCGGAGGCATTAGGCATCACGCACGTGAGAGTTTTGAATTAATAAAAAAAAAAAAAATTATAAATCGAGTTGCCATCAGTGAAACTGACTGACTGAAACACAACAAAATCAAACCATATCTGAAACGATTTCTCACGGGCGTTGAGAAATGGGTTAAATACGAGAATAAAAAACAAATCATTATCAAATGCCTGTGAAATTACACAAACGACTTTAAAGCCTACCAACTCATTATGAGCTGCTACTACCTGGCAAAAGTGTCAATTCTAAACTCTACTGTTAACAATTAACCAGCTTACAAGAAGCGGTTCAAAAAAGAAAAAAACATCGGCAATTGATTAATAGACCACATACATCTTCGATGACTAGGCTAAAATTGACGAATCCTGGATAGGAAGTTTTGATGCATCCATTATATAGCGCGGACCTTGAACCATCTGGCAACTATTTGTTTTGGTCTCTGCAAAATTCTCTTGATGGCAAAAATTAGACGACCAAAGAACTGTTGAAAATAGTTTGTCCGAAATCTTTGCTGATAAATCACTGTTGGAATTACGTAGCTACACGAAAAATGGCAAAAGGTCATAGAAAATAATAAATAATTTGAATAATAAATAAATTTTCAAAAAAAAAATTTTTTTTTCAAATATATAAAAAATACCAAATTGACTTTTTAATTATCCAATATGTCTATAAAAATAAGTTTAAAAAAAATTTTTTTTTTTATAGTTTTTTTTTTTGGAACTTATTTTGACTTCTTACATTATATACACATGGCAGAAAAAGTCTGCGTTCATCTAAGTATATTTTGTTTGCAGTATGAAATATCGAAAACAATAAATTATTCATAAACTTTTTTTACATTATTTTATTTATGCAGTTCAATAAAAAATAACTGCTACAAAAACTTTGGTGCCAATAATTAATATAAATTTAAAATGAGAGCACATACATATAAATAAAAAGGTCATTCAAACCAAACAAACAGTCTGCGTTCACTTCAATAATAATGAAACAAAAGACTTAAAATTAAAAAATATATATAAGTCAATAACTCGTTGGATATCCACGTCTTTTACTGACTTCTAGAAGGCGGTTTTTCATTGCCTCAATAAATTTGGTTGTTACTTCTGGGCTTATAGCTTCCCATTCCTCTTCAAGCGCGCTACTAAGCGTTTCCTTGCTGGATATAGTAAGCTGCCTAAATTTTCCTCCTAGTACATGCCATAAGTGCACAATAGGGTTAAAATCATGTGATTGTGGGGGTGTATGCAATTGTTTAGGAATATTGTATAGCAACCAAACCTTAACAATTCCTGCTTTGTGCTTCTGGTCGATGTCCCCTCTTGGAAAATAAATTGCTCACCGAGTCCCAGCATTACTGCACTTTCTTGTAAAATTGTTTCCAAATATTAAGATAATCATGCTTGTTCATAATCGACTCAATAAACTGAAATTTTCCTGCACCCCCACATCACAGCACCGCCACCACCGTGCTTTACCGTGGGTACAAGATTTTGCTTTGCCAGTGCTGTTTCGCTCTTCCTCCAAAAAAACTTTCGGCCTTTTATCCCTAAAATGCAAAACTTATTCTCATCTGAGAAAATAACTTTATTCCAAAACTCTGGAGGCTGTTTAAGCGCTCCTCCGCTGGAGACGATTTACTCTCGATATGAAGGGCTTTTTTCGTGCGACTCTGTCATGAAATCCGGTTCTTTTCAGAATATTTCGTACCGTATCTGGACATAATTTCTTTTGGTATTTTAAATCAATGCCTTTTGAAAGTGGGATTGCTGTTAGACGTGGGTTAGACTTCGCATGAAGGGTTGGGTTGCGATCTTCTCTTTCCGTCAGTTTTCTTGGACGACCTAAACGTGGCTTAGACTAATAAGATTTTGTTTGTTTGAAGTTGTTTATTACTCTCTGGATAAAGGAGTACCGTTTCCCAACAGTTTTTTTCGATTTCCCGATAACTTTTACCATTCTGACACAAACCAACAATGATTTCTCCTATATTTATATACAGTCAGCGTCATAAGTCTACAAGCAGTTAGAAATAAAAAGTTTGTTTGAAAATATTTTTTAAACTAATAAATTTATAGAAGTAAAATTTTCTTTTTCTTATGTAGTAGTGAAGGTGGAATGATGACGCAAATTTTTTTCACTCGAATTCACCAAACAGACGACATAACGGTATTTTATTTTTCTAGGTGGCAATAGCAGCGATCAAAAGTCAAGAAGCGCTACGGATTGTCGCAGCATTTATTCATGTTTTAAGGTATTTCCGCAAATTTTTGATTATACTTTATTGTATTCACCTTATTAATAAAATAAAAATTTATCTAAAATATTTTGATTTTATAACCTTGATCTAAAAATTTAAAATGGTTGCCAATCGGAAACAAAACAGTGTGGACGAAAGGATTATTATTATTAAATATTGGCGGGAAATTCAAATCGCGAAATTGCATGTTTGATTGGAAGATCGCATAGCTCAGTCTATACCGTAATAAAAAATTCCAAATCTACGGGAATTATCACTTCAAAACCGCGATCTGGTAACCCACCGAAATTAACACTCCAAGAAAGACGGTCAATATTGAATGCTTTAAAGAAAAATCCGTGGTTAACAGCATCATCAATTGCATGCGTTGTACAAGAAAGGTTTGCGAAACATATTTCAGTGGTTACTTCGCGGAGAATTTTGAAACGGGCAGATTTGCATAGTTGAGTAGCACGGAAGAAACTTCTAATTTTATCTATTAACCAAAAAAGCGCATTGACTTTGCAAATAAATATATAAACGTATCGAAGTAATGCATTTTCGGCACAAAGGGGAGCAAATTAGTATGGCGTAAACAAGGTGAAGCATACAAGAAATGTTCCAACTAAGAAGCATGGGGGTGGTGGTGAGATGGTCTGGAGTTGTACGCCAGCCAGCGGCACAGGCAACATAGAATTTGTGGAGACAACAATGGATAGGAATATATATTTACACATTTTAAAACGTAATTTGCGGTCGAGTACTGAAAAATTGGATTTAAAAACTGAGTATTATTTTCAACACTATAATAATCATAAGCACGCAGCAGAAATTGTCCGGCTTTGGTTGCTCTACAATGCCCCCAAGCAACTACACACGCCTCCACAATCACCAGACTTAAACCCAATTCAGCATTTGTGGGCACTTTTAGAAGAAGAAAAATACGCAAACACACAATATCGAGTCCACAACAGCTAAAAAACGTGATACTTAAAGAGTGATCTGAAATAACAACTCAGGAGACCACCAAGCTTGTCGATTCAATGAAAACCCGTGTGACAGAGGTCCCTAAATACCACTGCTACACGACCCGTCATTGAAATGCATAAAAAGTTTTATTTTTACACAGTAATGTCTTCATATATTTAGTGCTTGTAGACTTTTGATCGCTTGTTTTGTTACCCCGAAGGATAAAAGTACCGTTATCTCGTCTGTTTGGCGAACTTGTGAAAAAAAAATTGACATCTTCAATCTACGTTCAATAGTGTAAAAGAATAAGAAAATTCAATAAATTTATTAGTTTAAAAAATATTTTCAAACAAACTTATCATTTTTAGCTGCTTGTAAACTTATGACGCTGACTGCATGTACGCTTTAGCTTCTTCCTAATCGCGATTACTATCGTGTATCATTTAAAATTAAATTCAACATAAATAATTTGTATTTTCAATGCAACAAATCATCGCTTTTTAAAGTGAACGCACACTTTTTCTGCTCAACTTACTTAAGTAGCGGTACTACAATCCCGTTAACTCGGAACGACGCAGCTCAAATTCTAGAAAATTTTGCTCAAACATTCTTCAAATAATTGTCTTCAAAATAAGTGAAAATAAAATAGTGATTGTTTTAAAATTCATAACTATTTTAGTTGAATACTTTAAAACAGTGATTGAACGTAGACGTTTTCTGCCATTGTATATAAAATGTTTTTGAAAAAAGTGTCTTCGCTAAGGCTGGATGGTTTCGGTTTTTGAGGTGAATTTCTTGAAGATTGACCCGAAGTGAATGTCAAACTTCATTGAATGACTAGATGAATCGATTAATCGATGTATCTGTGTCTGTTCGTCAGTGCACACCATAAATCAAGTAATGATTGAGATATTTACATACATTCCTTTGATTACAAATACGGACGATTATGCAAGTGAGAAAAATCGGTCGAAGTTGACGCGCACCTCACATATAACGGTAATTATGAAAGGTACGAAAATCACGAAAATTCAGTAACTAAATGTGTAAATAATGTCATATTTGCTAAGCACGATCACATTGAATGGAATATTGTGAGGCATGGAAACAAATTTCGGGTGGGTGTGTCGCTACCCGCTTTTGCGAAAAAAGTAAATCTTAGAAACCACTGGTCAGTCAGCAACCACGCTCTAATCACGCATAAGGTTCCATTTACTTTCCACCTCGCCGCTCAACTCAAGATCGAATATTTAAGGCATTAATAAACAGAACTCAACCAAACTTGGTAGGTATGGACTCTACCAAAATGACTTACATAGGTCCAGAAATAGACCTATCCCCCATATAACAGATTTTTTATTTACGAGCGATCTATGAACTTAACATCGAATATTTTAGGAATTTATTTAGATGTGTTATTTAGTATTGCTGTGATAGAAAAAAGCCGCCTGGCGTTTAATATGAATATCAGCCGACTATCTGATGACCGGTTCCATTCGAAGTTAGTCTTCTTTACTTGTTTACCAATATCTTCGTATGTTCGTGATAGTTCTTTAGAAACCGAGACCTAATTTCAAGTCTAAATGTATCTTACTTACCATCAAAGCTGAGGGATATGTTAAAGTTTTCTTAAGTTTGAGCGCCTTACTAAATCATTTTTCGCAATTTAAACTTTTCATTATTTATTCGGTTGTAAGGTTGCTTAGGATCGATGATACTGAGCGTGCTTGTGTTGTGGACTTAACCTCGTCAGTTGAGCTCGTCAGTTAAGCTTTGTCGTTCCTTTTTAGTATTGCAGTTTACACATTGTTGAGGCGCTGCACTGGCCGACTGTAGAGACCTTAATCGTCGAGAGAGCACTTAACTTTTCAATTATCTTCTCAGTCGAAATTAGCACCTGTTGGCAAGAGTGAGTTTGTAAGATCGACGAGATTATCTACAACTTAAACCTACTCACCTATCACGGCTTGGGATATGCCACGTAGAAACCAGCTCCAATGAAAAAGAGATTAGTCTTCAACCTACTCTTTTTATATCTTTCATGTACATAAAAAAAAATATCAACTCTGGTCCGAAGTATGTAAGTACCAGAAGGAGAAGAAATAGGCCCACCAAAATGTATACCGATCGTATCAGAACGACGAGCTCGGCGTTAATTAAGCCGTATCCGTCTGTCTGTCCGTCTGTTTGAAGGCAAGCTTGTCCCTCAGTTTTCGTGAGATATTTCAACTAAACTTGGTAAGCTGCAATGGTATATTTAAACATTGATTTGTCCGAATTATATGTGATTTTGGGTGTTGTAAGCACTTCAATAAAGCATCTAAGAACATACCTACTTGTATAATGAATTCAATATTTAAACTGAAAATTATCAAAATCGAATTTTGCATTTAGCAATTTGATTGGGTCATAAATGCATGAAAGGTATGGCTGAAGATAACACTTCTTTCTTAAAAAATAAAATAAATACACAATTTTTTAAATATTTATTGCTCCGAAAATTAAAAAAAAGTCAGATTGGTGGCCTTAGATCTTTATTGAGTGGCATTCAGTAGAATGAGCTAGAATGTAAGCTTATGAGACAGATGTACCGTAGCATGACTGCAAGTAGTGAAACAGAGATAGCTTTGGTATTAGACTTGGGTCGGTATCCTCTCATTTCATCTGCAATGAACTGCAAATATACGATGATACGGCAAAATTGTTTGGTACTACGTAGCCAAAAATGGAATTTATGTCAAGTTTTGAAATGCTTCTTCAATTTCACAGAGAGACTGTCTAGTGCCAAATTTTTTAATTTAGAATAAAATGTTAAAATTTAAATGAGTATCCTTTGCTATAACAATTAGCTATAGTCATTAAGCTTTCTCCCACCAAAATTGCCGAGTCCTTCCTACCACTTCTGGAACTTCGTTTTATATTTTACGATTATAATTTTCTGCTTTTAACAAATTTCCAACGCAAATATAAATAAAACTTTCTTAAACTTGAACATGTATCTAAACTTTAAATCAGCACATCTCCCTTGCCACAAAAACAACAACAACCACAACAATAACCACAATAAGTAACAACGTAGCACAGAGAGAAAAGCGAGCGAGATACATCTGCCAGGCACATAAATTCTTCAAAACTCGAAAGGAAACAGCAAACAATCCATTCGTCTTCACTTCCCGTAGTCCACTCACACACACTTACACACACACACACACACACACACACACACACGAATAAATGCATGAACAACGACAATGTTCAAAACTCCCATAGCACCCCCATCAAAGCGAAGAGTTGTTGTTTTTTTTTTCAAATAAAATACAAGAAAAAAGATTGTGCGAATGAAAGAAAGAAAGAAAAAATAAATAAATAAATTTCTCTGCGCACTGAAGCTGTGGAAAATGATGGAGGTAAAGCTGCCGCGAAATGGGCGGGTGAGTGAAGTGCTTGAAACAAAACAACGCAATGAAAATATATAAATATGCATATACATATGTATGTAAAGGTATGTGCGTCTGTATGCCCACTGAAGGTGGCCATGGTGGCGTACGAGCCCAACCCCAGCGCAACTATCGAATATTGCTCCACTGAATTCACTGCTTCAGCTGTGCTACTGCTGCAGCCATTCCCACTCGTCCCCTTTCGCTACGTACGTTCCACAACTTCCCCCGGGAACGAAAAGAAATGTTTCGCATAAAATGTTATCGGAAAGATTTACGACCCGACTTTGCGCATCCCCTGCTTTATGATAATATACGAGCTTTCTCCGTTGAAATATGTGCGAATGCTTGGAGGGTGTGGATGTGTGTGTGCATTTTGTTGTAAATATTTGGTTAAATGTATGTTACGCGCGCATTCAACTCTATGCATGAGCGCGGGAGTGTGTGTGTGTGTGTTTGTGTGGATGTGTATGTGTAACTTGACTTGACGCCATTTTTTCTTAATTTTATTTTTATTTCTGTGGTAGTTAGCTCCATCACCGGCTACAACTCCAGCACATGATATTCTTCTTCCTCTTCCATTTCTTCGATGCTTTCTTCCACTGTTACATTCTTTGTTATTGCCTTCTCTTGCATTTATTTTATGTCAGTTTTTATTTCCCTTTATTTTAGTTACATTTTTATGCTTCTCAACATTTTATTATTATTATTCCTATTTTTTTTTCTTAGTCTGACATTTGATTACACCTCGATGGATATATTTTGGGTGGGTGGGAGAGGAGGCGCTTGCACGTGTGTGTGTGCATGCATTCATTCAAATATACATGTATGCGTAAATGGTAATATGTGTCGGAATATATGTATAATATCTCTTTATCTTTGCGCTTTTATACTTATATATATTTACATATGTCTGTATGTTTGTATAAATATATTTATTTTAATGTTATTCACCACAGATAGAATTGCTTACTTTGTGTATCTGAAGATATATCTAAACGGAATGTAGATATATGCATGTAAGTGTACTTAATCCGCTGCCAGAATTGTTTATATGAATACATACAAGCATATAAAGGGTGTTTTTTATAGAGGTATAGAACTTTAAGTTGCAATAAAACAACGATGGATTATTCGATTGACATGAATTTTATTTATCCGAATGATAATCCTGTGGCATTACATTTTAAATATGATTTCTGGCATATGACCGCCACGGCTGGAGCGGATGTAGTCCAATCTGGACGTCCAATTTTCGATGACTTTTTCCAACATTTGTGGCCGTATATCGGCAATAACACGGCGAATGTTGTCTTCCAAATGGTCAAGCGTTTGTGGTTTATCCGCTTAGACCAGTCTAGCGGTGTTAAATCACAAGATCTTGGAGGCCAATTCACAGGTCCAAAACGTGAAATTAGGCGGTCACCAAACGTGTCTTTCAATAAATCTATTGTGGCACGAGCTGTGTGATATGTTGCGCCGTCTTGTTGAAGCCACATCTCCTGGACATCATGGTTATTCAATTCAGGAATGAAAAAGTTAGTAATCATGGCTCTATACCGATCACCATTGACTGTAACGTTCTGGGCACCATCGTTTTTGAAAAAGTACGGACCAATGATTCCACCAGCCCATAAAGCGCACCAAACAGTCAGTTTTTCTGGATGTAACGGTGTTTCAACATACACTTGAGGATTACCTTCACTCCAAATGCGGCAGTTTTGTTTGTTGACGTAGCCAGTCAACCAGAAGTGCGCTTCATCGCTAAACAAAATTCGCTTATGAAAATCGGGAACAACGGTAATCTCGTTATGGGCCCATTCGACGAATCTACGCCTTACTTGATGATCGTTTGGCTTCAATTCTTGCACGAGTTGTTTTGTAAGCATGCAAACCAAGATCCAATTCCTGTGCTCGATGGCGGATGGATTGGATGGGGATGCGAGTTATCAATAAGAGTAAACGTGGTGCGAAAATGTTCCATGGTTAATCGAATTAACTGCTCTGATGGACGATTTTTTCGACGATAAAATGGACGTAGTGCGCGATACGTTTTCCGCACAGAACATTATTTTCGAAATAAAATTGCACTATTTGCAAGCGTTGTTCAGGCGTGAGTCTATTCATGATGAATTGCCAAACCAAACTGAGAATAAATCACTTGGCAGCTGTTAAATCGGTCGCCATCTTGAAAAGTAATGCCAACTTAAAGTTCTATACCTCTATAAAAAACACGCTTTATTTGGGACCTTGCTACACTTACAAGCATATATTTTATGTGTAGCGTATGTATGTATTGGTATTAAAGGATATCTCTCTATTTATCTTTCAGATTAGAGTGCAAGCGATCAGACATTCTCCTCAATGTTACTTTGTATTGAGCTTAACATGTCCATATGTACATATGTGATATGTGGGAAATAACAACTTAAACGGTAATAGTGAAAAACTTATTTTTTGACAGACACCTACTTGTGCTATCCTTTCATTTTCTGCGCTTGAGGCAAGAGAAAACTTTAAAACTCACAATCGAAAGTTTTTTTTATTTTGCCAAATATTTTATCTTTCGAATACAAAATATTCTCTGCTATCAAAATATTAAAAGAAAATCTAACATATAAGGAAGACTTTGTTCGGAAGGAAGCTCTCTGAGAACACTCATTAACAACTCGGTGTAACGGAACTGTGGGACGGCATTTCAAGCTAACTACGTACATTTACAAACGAAATTATTGGTTTTCGACAAGGTCAAGAGGAGAGTTGCTACGCTGAATACTATCGTATCACAGTGAAGAGAAAAAAGACTGCCTAGCTCACAATGATGGGAGATCGTCCGCAACGGCCGATACATGGGGGAGATACCAAGAATTGAAGTAGGAAGCGAGAGACATTAGGAATAGGAAAGGAGAGAGACTGAAAAACGTGAGTATGAAAAACTTTAGAAAATGCCCAACGGGGGGAATGCTCGAAAATTCTACGAAAAAATTAAATAACTTTCCGACCATACTAAGACCGGAGGGTTTCCTATTGGAACAAGATCTGTTGGCAAATGCTCGGATTAAATTAATTTTGTGGAGGGAAAACTTCTCCAGTCTGCTGAACGGCAGTGAAAGTGAAACATCCAGAAATGGCCAATCCAAAACCCCAATCGATGACGATGGACGTTCCATCAACCGACTATAATGAAGTTCGAATAGCGATTGTTCACTTGAAGAATAACAAGGCGACGGGATCCAATGGCTTACTGCCTGAGCTATTCAAGCATGGCGGTGAAGAACTAACAAGGTGGATGCATCAGAACAAAGTTATTCTTGATGATTGGAGCCTGAGTGAGCTCTGCCTAAGCCACAAAGAGGGGGACTCCACACTCTCTCCATCAATCAGAAGCTACTTTGGACTGAACAGGCAATTGAGAAATAAAGTTCTCCATCTTGGCACACAAACTTTACATGTGGCGTCAAAACGTTGATGTTGACAACATCTGATAAGTCGGCTGTGGGAATTTTCGAAAGAAAGATTTTGCGGAAGATTTATGATCCTCTGGGTATGGGCGGCGTCGAATATCACAGATGATGGAGCGATGAGCTACATGAGACATACAACGATATGTAACCGCTAATGTGATTTTCTGCCTTACTTCTATTCCAATTTATGGTGTGCGTTTTAATGTTTTTAAAACTAATGGAGGGATCTATTGTTTATTCTAAGTCGCCTCCGAAAGGCCGGACTGTTCTTATTTCATGTCAGAAATACACTCGGAGAGATTGCTATGCCCCGTCGAGGGGCGGTCGCAATTAGAAAAATTCATTTTCAATAACTCTGTATGTTGGTCGGACAAGGACACGAAACTTGGTCTTTCGCTCGCCAAGTATATCATCAATATGGACGACAGCACTCCAGTTTTGAAAAATTCGATGCAATATCCGTTGGTGGAAGCAGTGGAAAATGAAGACTGCCTCTGCGCTGGAAAGATTAGGTGGAGAATGACTTGGCTTCTCTTGGTTGTCTTCAGTTGGTGGCGAACGGCTAACGAGGAGGAAATTCATTGCATCTCTAAGCTGGCTCTCATTGGGCTCTTCGGTACTTTCATTCCTTCAAGTAGATCGAAACGCCTGGCCGGAATAAGCAGCGCACCTCTTCATGATTGTCTAGAATGTGAGTCGAAGAATATGTGGGGGAGTTGGATGTCAAAAAAATCCTGTGCAGTTTCAGAATCATGCTTTCAAAATTGCACTTTTCTAGAAGAGGTGACTACTTCGGCTGAGACGTATTTCAAGGTTTTTATGTGATTATGGTTTTCTTAGGACTACTTAAATTGTGACAGTCTTTTGGCGATTAAAACTCTGAGTGGTTTTCGACTGTCGCGCGAACAATTGGATTTTAGTCGCCTCTTACGACTGGCAGTCTTTTCGCGGGTGAATTCTTGAACCCTTACCTGCACAGAGCAAACCATTAGCGATCTGTAAGACAGTATTTTAACAATCATCGATTAACTATGTGAGAGCGAGTTTCAAATAACATAATAATTCTGGAAGAGAGTAAAGCTTTTTAATAATAATTTTTGTTGCTACCGGTAAGACAATTTTTATAAAAGAGGATACGGCTTAAGAGAATTATAGAAGAGGAAAGTATATTTAATTTTCTCATTCAATTCCCAGATATAAGACTTCTTGCAAAACATCTGTTTTAGAGCTAAAAAATACTATTGGATTCTAGATCCAAAAAAAAGTCTATTAGATATGATCACATCACACCACAGGTGCTAAAAGTACTGAAAGTACTGACGAGCATTGCTCTCGTTTTTCTCACATATCTTTTTAATGTCATATTAAAAGTCCACAAACATGGAAAAAGTAGTAGATAAATATGATAGCTAACCCAAGTAAAGACGAAACTCCGCGGTCGTCATCATATATACCAACCGGTTTGTTGCCTTGCCTTTCCAAACTTTTCAAAAAAATTCCAGTTATCAAAAATTTCTCCTTTTCTCTATGAAAATGACGTTATTCTTACACGTCAGTGTGCCTTTCGCGAAAAACACGGTATAATTGAAGAAGTTCATCGTATAACTAATGAAATAAGAAAGGTTTTCGAGCTCAGAGAGTATTGGTCGGACGTTTTCGATATGGCTCAAGCTTTTGACAAGGTATGGTTTGATGGATTTATTCATAAAATTAAAAAAAAATATTACCTAACTTAACTTGCCCTACGGTCACGCTCAACAATGTAACTATTCCGCAAGCTAACGCATTTACATACCTCGGAATTCACTTAGACAGGCGTTTCACGTGGAGACGACACATCTCGGCAAAAAAAAATGCATTCTGCATTGGCTTATAAGCAGGAAATCTGAGCTCAGTCTGGACAACAAAGTCCCCCTCTATAAAGTGATCATAAAGCCGATTTGGATGTATGGAATCCAGTTATGGGGTTCAGCTTGCGCGACAAATATTGATATTTTACAAAGATTCCAGTAGTCTAAATCATGTTACATGCGTAATTAAAGCATCCACAAAACCTAAGCATTCGAATAAAAAAAAAGAAAAAAAGTTACACAAAAATACATAACAAAGCTGCGTTCTCATCCGAACCCACCGGTTAACATCTTGGCCTCCGCAACAAGTCAAACCCGCCTGAAGAGAAGATATAAACCATGCTTCTAAAGAGCAATATTGAGGCAGTAGCCCATTCCTGTAGATGGGTTATTATGTTCAGTTTAGTTATAAGATTATATTATTTATTGTGAGGCTTCCAAAGTGGAAGCAGATTCAGTAAATAAATAAAATATTAATAAAAAAAAAGATCAGAGATTTAAAGGATGCATTCTTGGATGCTAAAGTCCACGTTAAGTATAATGCTATCCCTTTCACTCGCTTCTTCTCTCCCTTGAATAATTTAATATTAAATCCAACATGTTCATGAAACTTCAAAAACTAATTTGCTATAAATTTGACAAATTTTAACCACAAAAATTGTGCCATCTGCCAATACAATAATATTAACTCAATACAAGTACATTGTCCTTAAAGCAAGTGAGCAACTGTATATGTGAAAGACAATAAATTTTAAACAAAATTTCGCATAAATTACTTACGCAATTGGGCAATAAAAGTGCGATTTACATTTAACACTACACCAACACATACTCACTCACATACGCACTCGCAAACAGAGCAAAAGTAACATATACAGAGAGGGTAGTAACTATTGCGCCACACCAGTTGTCCTTCATCCTGGCAGCGGAGTGATTTGAACATGTGGTTTTATTACTCAATTAGAGTGGTAATTCGAGGCTGGATGATATCCACTACAACTACAAGGGAACTCACATACATTTGCATGTATGTATGTATATATTTACTGCACAAAAAAATCAATTGTCAAACAAGTTAATTTGTGGTGAGTTACTGCAATTACCAAATACCACAAAAACAAAACAAAAACTAGTGAATTTTTTTCTAATATTGATGCAACCTCTTTTGTTGCTGTTGTTGTTCCTAAGCATGCAGGCAGTTGGAATAACGGTAAAGCGGCGCGTAAGCACTTGACAGTAACCAAAAGTGTAAACTTCAATGAATTGGAAATAATAAAATTACCCTCACCAAACCAAACTCTAATAAATAATTACAAATATATGTATGTACATACGCATACACATCTACGCATCTACATTGTCAAACAATACAAATGAACATATGTGTGTAGATATGTAGCAAGCGCCCAACAGTATTTTTGCCCATTGGGTAGGTTGTAAGCACTAAATGAGACATTGTGTGAGGGCCTCAGCAGTCGCTGGCACAGAGACAAGAATCGGCTGTAGCACTCAATCTGGTGGCTGCTGGCTGGTGTGGTTTGACAAGAGTAATTGCTGCAATAAAATAAATGTGACAAGTGCAAGTGAAAATGTTCAATGTGATTTTTGCTTCGCGATTATGCATTTGTTATTGTTTGCGTTTGTTGTTGTTTTTGTTTATGTTTGTGATTTGCTATTGCAGCTCCTGTCAACTGATTACTCCCCAGTGATTGGACTATTGTGATTATGTTCTGGGCGAATTGTGTGGTCTCTAAACTCATGCTACTAGAGGGTCCTGCATACATATGTATGTATGAGTGTGGCCATTGCTTCGAAGATTTGTTTTAAAATTATTATTATATTTTTGTTGAATGTTTTCGCGTTTCTGTTAAGCTTGGAGATTCAAGTTAATGAGCGCAACTAGAAAGTAAAGAGTCGTATTAGACAAACGAATCTGAGAAATCTTTCTTATGAGTAATAAAGTCCATAAGGCGATAGGTATAGTGAATTGGCCCCGAAAAGGTATGAAGCTCATCATTAAATTCATAAATCAAACGAAAAAAAAATAGTTTCATAATTGTGCCAGAATCGTAATGTTCTTAAAAAATTAAATTACAACAATTTTGAACATAAGCTAGCTTTTTGCGAGCCGATACAGCCCTTAATTTTGTCAAAGAAGATATTATTATTACCTAGAATATATCCGGAATTTAGATCAATCACGATGCTGTGAAAAAAATTGTTTATTCTATTCAATTATTAGAAAATTGTGATTTTTTTCGAAAACGTTAATAATATACTTACATTCAAATTATCATAAGTTTTGTCTGTCTGTCGGTAGTCCTTTTCCCGTAAAGACATATTTCAAGCAAATTGAACTTTTTTCCTGATACATTGTCCATTTAGACATATCATCTAAAATTTTAGCCAAACCGAAACATAAATGATTTTTTTCTCAATTAAAGTGGTGTTTCTGCTAATCTAAGCAAAAAGCTACCTATGTACCAAATTTCAAGCAAGTCGAACCCTAAAATGATTTTTTCGAATAGGTCAGTCCCAGGTCCAGCTCCCACGTATATGTGACTGATGCAAAAAATAGATAAAAACAATTCCTGTGGATTATATATCATGCTAAAATTCCAGCTCAATCGGTACAGAAAATTTCGAGTTTTTGAACCGTGCACAAACCTACATAACATTTTGATATACAGTGGCGGACAAAAATCTACATACACACGATACAGCTCATTTCAATTATTTACCCTTATCATAAAAAAAACCAACAAAAATAATTTTTTAGTAGTAGTACGAATTAGTACAATCCCAAGCTTCAATAAGAGGTCATTTGAGTAATGCTGAACTGGAAATCTGATTCTTTCAATTTTTTCACTCTAAAATCTCCCCGACATATTCAATAACATTCAAATCTGAACTTTGCAGTTACTTGGAGCATGATAAAGCAACCAATCCTTAACAATGTGGGTCGTGTTGTTTGGATCGTTATCTTGTTCAAAGATCTAGCCTGCAACCAACTCCTAACTGTCCACCGAAGGCTTCAGATTAGCTTCGAACAATAACTTATATTTGAACCAATCCATACTACCCTCAATAAAAACAAGCTTTCCAACTCCAGATGACGCAACCGTTCACCAAACCATTACGTTGCCGTCATCATGCTTCACTGTTGGTACTATATTTTTGGTATGCAGTATTTTCTTTTCTCCACACTTTTGCTCTTCCATCGCTGCTGAATATATTAAATTTCGATTTGTCAGTAAACAAGATTTTTTGCCAAAAATCCATTCCCTTGTCTAAATGTTCTTTAGCGAAGCGAAATTCACGATTTTTTTTTTTTTCAGAAATAAGAGGCTTTTTACGTGGCGTTCTACTCTGGAAGCCGTTATCGTTCAGAGCTCTTCGAATTGTTCTTGGATGAACACACTTTTTCGATGAGTTTGCGATGTTTTCGGCAAATTTTTTAGCAGTAATTTTAGGATCATCATTCACTTCGTTCAGAATAAAGCTGATGTCTCTTCGAATTAGTTTCTTCGGGCGGCCAACACGCGGCTTATTTTCGGTGGATTCATTTTGTTCAAAGTTTTTTTTTACAATGATTTGTACCTTTGATGGACTTAAGTTTAAAATTTTTGAAATTTTGCCATACGATTTCTTCTCTTTTCTGTTCTGAATAACCAAATTTCTCAATGGATATTTCATTTCGCGGAGTCCTTGTTGATGCTAATGTGTTTAAATCACAACTAAATTCAATATTAGCAAATTAGAAAAAATATTAAAAAAAAAAATAGTAAAAGAAAGGGTACCTAACCGCCATAACAACGCAGAATATCGACGTATCTGCTAGTAAACCCGTGGTGTATGTAGACTTTTGTCAATGATATTTTTGCGCTTTTTCACCATAATTATTTTATTTTATTTTAGAAAATGTACATGTTTTAATACAAAATGATTTAAAATAAAAATGCATACCTACATTTTTCAGCAAAGTGATAGTAATTTCTACACAACGAATGCAGGCGGTGTATGTAGACTTTTGTCCGCCACTGTATATCGATTATGAGAAATTTAATTTCGCAAAATAGCCATTCAGACTAATTTCGAGAAATTGAAAATCAATTACTTTAAATTTAAGTAAAAAATTTTATGCAAGGTGTAACTTCTCTTGGAATAAAATTTCGAAATTTCTATTTGATTTTTTTTTTTTTGACATGTAATTTGAAATTAATTAATTAGCAAATTTTGGGAGAATTATTCCCACGGAAAGACTTTTTTGTTCCACTCAACAAGATGGATATGACGCTACTTTTGGAGTTATAACTCTGGACAACGACACTGTGACTCCAATGATGTTCCTCATGAAAACCTTACTAAACATGCTGTACAAATTACCTAGCGTGCAGTATTAGTCAAGTTGTTCAGAGAAATCTCAAGCTTTTATTTGTTCTGAGCTATAAAGCCTATGTACCACTTTCCTAACTATGATTTGAATAAAGTTATTTAAATTCTGCTAGCGTAGAGGCACAAATTTTCTTAGACAAGGCAAATATTATCGCTTCTATATTGTAACCTACAGCAATTGTGGTGCTCTATTACGATTAAATTAGTCAGTATATTTGTCACTCACATACGCGTAGATGCACTGATATCCACCGAGGCTGACGTTTGGTAGCCAGGATGAATGTGACCACCAGCGCGCTCACAATTAACGCTCGGGTGGCACAGCGCAACGATTCCAATGAATTCTATGGAGTAACATACACGACTACATGAACTCATAAATACTCGTACATGCATGCCTACAACTAGACAATGCTTGCCACAATTTGTGGCACATAACAAGAAAAATTAGTTATGCCACAGCATGCGTGGCGCAAATGAAAACAGGAAAAGGACAACAACTCGTATGACCGTGTGTTTGTGTGTGTGTGTGTGTGTGTGCATTCAAACAGAGATGTGAAAAATTATTTCAATTTCAATAATTAATTCACAGCAATCAATGCGCGCACACCTACTTTGCTACTTATAAATTTTCCAAGTACAACTTACAACAATAAACGCACTGACGGACTGACTGGTTATGTGACTAACAGTCTAACTGAATTAACTGCCTTTGTAATCATATACACATGTATACATTTATTTACGATTAACTGATAGTTTGAACCCCGACTCATGTCTAAGCCACGTTTGCGCACTTCCAGTGATAAATGATAATTTTTATGGTCGCTCGCGCTTCACTCCTTCCAGCGGCACACTCGCTGGCGCGTTTACTTATACAAGCAGTTGTAGCATTAAACTGCTGCTGCTGCTGCTGCTGTTGTTGTTGTTGTTTTTTTTTTTTTTACACATTTTATAGTTCCGTCTGCGGAGTGTGCTTTGTGACTTTGTGGCTACTGATTTTTATCCCGCGGAATGCGTGGCATCTCCGACGTGTTGTCGATCATTTTAACTGCTGCTTCACTGCCGTCTTTGATTGACAGCCACAATTTTTAGTTTTATTTCTTCTATTTGATTAACGTTTCTGATTTCTGATTATTGTGTTACTGTTTTTTTATTTTTATTATATCTGCGCTTGCATGTACTTATATATATATGTACATTTATGATGTTGTTGTTTTTGTACGTTTTTCTTCACCATCTTCATATTGATTGTCATTTTGTGGCGGTAAAGTGCTTCTGTTTTCACAGTTAACTTACAATTGTTTGTTTGTTTGCTTCTTTCTTCGAACGAGGGACGAGCGATAAGCTCAGAAAGGAGCGGAAGCTCTGCCACAAGTGTTGAGTTGGCTGCTGTTGTGCGTGTGCGCTTGTGGTGAGTTTGTGTGCGAGAACGATATAAATGACTATATATATGTATGTAAAAATGTAGGCAAAATCATTCAAATTTATTTATATCATATTTTATTAAATGTACTTCTTCATTACTCATGTGCTCTCAATTATGTATTTCAGTTACACCCAAATTTTATCAATTTCATCTATTGTTTGGTAAAATGGATACATGAAAATTTTTACATTAAACAATTTAATTTTTAATACTTTTTATTATGACTTTATCGTTATAATGATAGCTTTCTTTTTATTGAAATTATGCTCGAAAGCTATTTACGAGATTTTCTGTTCATTTTGACTCTAGTTTAAGGCATTAAAAACTCACTTGATGTAGATGGGGTCAACTTATTTATAAAACATAAGTACGATAAAATTCGCAATATATATGGAACATTCTCAATGCATGATGGTCAAAATGCTTAAGTTATTTTTTAAGCACTACCAGACCAGGATTTTTGTTTTTTTTTACTGAAATACATTTTCGTTGTACCAAAATTTCATCATGTTGACTTAGGTAGAATTTATTCCACAGATAGTCGATTTTTTTTGGAGAAGTTTACAGATTTTATGAAATATCTTTGAATTTTTCTATATGAAGTATATAAATATATTTAATTAGGGGACTAATAGGGACACTTTCCAAGGCGGGTTGCTGTTCCCTCTTAACCGGACCTTGATCCCAACGACTTGCTCATGAAGCTGGAGAGTGGTAGCTGCAATATGAACGCTATAAGGCTGTAATTCCTAGTAAAACATAACTTGTCTTATTGTATTTATTATTGACAAGGAGGTATAGAATCCTGGAGACGAATCGCCCCCCACCCCCTCTATACGGCCGCTTATTTACTTAAGAAAGTGAAATACTTGGGGACAACCCTATACAGCAGATATGGTGGAAACTAATTGAGAAAACATCGGTAGCGTTACACTGCTGCAGCGCCGCGATCGGTAAGATTCGGTAGCAGTCGCTCGACAAAAGTTAGAAATCTCTCAACACGCAGCTCTCATCAGCACTTGTGTTACATTTCGACTTCCTCCTACCCTAGCACCTAATGTTGCGTGTTGTATAGCGTTTGTGGATATTACAGGAAGATCTCTCGCTGAAAAAGTCAGTTAGTGTGGATCTCGTACGTGGAGTCTCCTCTGTTCCTGTGTAGCTAGATTTCATCCCCAGCTGGATGGATTATAGTATGTCCCAGCTGACGCCGAGCGGTGCATTCACAGGTGGACTGGAGCAGACAAAGCCACTGGAGGAGGGAGCACTTAACTTCATCACCGAAGAGTAGCAGCTTAACGGAAAGGTCGGCTGTACAGAAATTATCAATTGGCTTCCAGACCATTGCAGTGTTTTTAGGCGGAGGTTATAGCTAATAAGGAAGTGGTAAACATACTGCTTCCGAAGGTGATTTTTGTGAGACCAGGCTACCATTCACTCAGATATCCAATTAGGCTATTAGAGAGAATGCTTGCCATCACAATCTGAGGCGTCGACTTACTTCATAATTAAAATCTTAAGAATGCGGGGTCACAACAAAATTGCTGGAAACTGTAAAGATGATGAGTTTGCACGTATAGGTATCGTCGATTCGTTAAAGTGGGACAAAGCGCTCCTCTGTCATTTCAATATTTTTTTTTTTTCATATTTTTCGCAAACGCATTACGATGAACCCTTTACAGGCATTTGAAAAATGACTGACACGCACGATTAATTGTCGGACGATGGAAAATGTGACAGTGAAATTAATTAAATGTGTCACATAATCACACAATTATACACCTTTGGATACACATACATATCCATATTATATTTGCATGTAATACATAACGCAACGGAAATACATGAAGAGTGACAAGAAGAAGCTTGTTGCAACAACCAAGAAACATCAATGCAACAAATGATGCTACGACCAGCGGGTAGCTGAAGTTATTGTACAACAGCTGCAATTCGAGATGGCAAGAGATCTGCATGCGGACAGAAAATTGCTACCGGACTTAACATACCAAAGGCGGTCGATTGACCGGCCAGCATGACAAATGATAAACTATGAACAGAAAAAGCAAGATGAGATGACGATGTGGGGAAAAATGGCAGAATTATGACAAGGAGTCTGAAAATGCAAACGGGAAGTAATTCGGAAAAAATTTAATATATACTTATAAGTATATGTGTGATATTGTTAAATGTAGAAATAATTTTAGTTACACTTTTAGCTACAATTTATTTTAAAAGTGAAATATTTATGCTAAGAAAATTAAATGAAATCAAATAAAATTTATTAAAAAAATAAAAGAATTGAATTAATAGCAAAATAGAAAAAAATAAATAAAAAAATAAAAATCAAAAAAAGTAAAAAAATAAAAATAAAAATAAATAAAATAAAAAAATAAAACAAAACAAAAACAAAAGAAATAAAACAAAACCAAATATTATAAAAAATTTAAATGAAATAAAATGAAATGAAATAAAGTGAAATAAACTAAAATAAAAATTCAATAAAATAAAATACAATACAATAAAATACAATAAAATTAAATTAAAAATAACTGTAAAATGAAATAAAATTAAAAAATAAATTAAAATAAACTAAAATAAAATTTAAAAAAATTAATTAAATTAATAATAAAATAAAAGAAATTACATTAAAAGAAATAATGCGTAATAAAACAAAATAAAATAAAATAAAATAAATAAAATCAAATAAAATGAATAAAAGAAATATATATACAGCATATATTGATTACCGAAATGCATATGATAGTGTACCACGTTCATGGCTCTTAGAAGTGTTACAGATATATAAAATAGACTCCAATATAATAAATATTGCTAAATAGCTAATGACTAGTTGGGAGATAACACTTAATATAAAAACAAACAAGATTCTAACAAAGTCAACAGCAATATCTATTAGAAGAGGTATTTTGCAAGGGGACAGTCTAAGCCCTTTGTGGTTTTGCCTTGCACTTAATCCGCTCTCCTCCATCCTCAATCCAGCTAAAGTTGGGTTTAAAATATAAAACATCGACACAATGCCCTTCAAGCTCTCTCATCTCCTCTACATGGAAGACATAAAGCTGTACGCAGTATTTGAGCGCAATATAAAAGAGCTTCTGCAAATAACAGAAAAAATTTCCAGGGACATATGTATGTCCTTTGGTCTAGACAAATGTAAAAGAGTAAGTGTGGAAAGTGGCAAAGTGGTATCGCGAAATTTCCCACTAGCAGACAGCGAAAGTATAGAGGCGTGGGACGCTTATGATACCTACAAATATCTAGGTATTATGCAAGCAAGAAGAATTCATCAAAATCACCGACAATTATATTTTGCCTTAACAGAAATAACTTGTTTAAATCTATTAACACATTTGCGGTGCTTATACTAACATATAGTTTTGGGATATTAAAGTGGTCTGATACGGAATTGGAAAGCGTGAAAGCGTGTCGGTCGCACGCTGCTAACGAAATACGGAGCTCATCACCCTAAATCAGCAATTGAGAGAATAAGACTTATTGATGACATTCATCTCCATAAAAAGCAAGTCTCTAAATTACGTCGATATTTTTTGCAACAGAACACGACTCTTCACATAGCAATATGCAAAGCGGACGATAGATATACACCTTTGGACCTCAGAAACATGCAACCTGTTGAAATAACAGATGCATTACAAACCGAAAAGTTGCTAAATGATTGGAAGCTGAAAACATTACATGGTAAGCGTCCACATATATTGAGCCAACCTAAAATCGACGCATGCGCCTCAAACTTAT
Source organism: Neoceratitis asiatica (assembly GCA_030068015.2). Classification (NCBI taxonomy): domain Eukaryota; kingdom Metazoa; phylum Arthropoda; class Insecta; order Diptera; family Tephritidae; genus Neoceratitis; species Neoceratitis asiatica. Next base: position 13,843,592 of record CM061528.1, on the reverse strand, counting down.
GGCTGCAAAATGCTGGAATTTACTTGGAAACTGAAGGACTAATGTTTGAAATTCAAGACCAAGTCGTTGCAACTAGAAATTATTTAAAATATATTGTTCGCAAACAAATTGACAATGACAAGTGTAGAAAATCTTAGCAACAAACTGAAACTATACATCACGGCATACCAACGTAGAAAAAATTATGCACCAGAGCTTAGCTATACGTACTATATTATTGGAAAAAGAAATGCCTTACTACAAATATAAGCCTGCTGGAGTTCTAGAGTATAAAATCTACTGGGATCGCACGAAACTGACCGTTAGGAGCATCCAACATAACAGGCCAGATGTAATTCTTTTCGAGAAGAAGAAAAAGCGAGCTCTTCTTATCGATGTGGGAATACTCAATTCGCATAATCTTCAAGACTGATATGGTGAAAAGAGAAGTGGCATTAGAAGTGAAGCAGATGTGGCACTTGGACAAGATTACAATTGTTCCAATCATCACCTCGTCGACAGGTGTAGTTCCGAAAATGTTACTGAAGATGCTGCTCGAGCTCCAATTGAGTGACAAGTTTTTAAGTATACAAAAAGCAGTTAGATTATCAACAACATCAATTGTTCGATCGTTTTTAGAATAATGAAATGTAAATATCTGTGAATTGTATTTGATTTAGCAATAGTTTTAATCTCGTTGTAAACAACCGATATTTGAAATGTAACCGAAAAAGGAGCAAAATAAAGACTGAAAAAATAAAACAAAAAAAATTAATAAATGAAAAAAATAAAAAATAAAATAAAGTAAAATAAAATAAAATTTAATAAAATAAAATAAATTAAATTAAATCATATAAAGCGAAATAAAATTAAAAAAATCAATAAAATATAATAAAATAATATTTAAAATAAAAATAAAATGAAACAAAATTATAAAAAAATATATTTCTATACAATGTAATAAAAAATAAAATATTTTAATTAAAAAAAAAATAAAAAAAAATAAATAAAATAAGGCGAAATAAAATAAAGTGATATGAATATAAAATAAAATAAAATAAAATAAAATGAAATGAAATAAAATAAATTAAATAAAGCGAAATAAAATAAAATAAAATCAATAAAATATAATAAAATTAAATTTAAAATAAAAATAAAATGAAACAAAATTATAAAAAAAATATATTTCTATACAATATAATAAAAAGTAAAAATATTAAATTAAAAAAAAAAAATTTAAATAAATTATATCATTTTTTATATTTTTTGTGAGTGAGGAAAGAAAAATTCCTATCGCATTTTCATTGTGTCGTCACAGCAATGGTATTTGCCACTTGCAGGTCACTGAAAAATTCTACTCTAATTAAAATTAAATTAAATTATATTAAGTTAAATTAAATAAAATAGTTAGAAAATACTAAATAAAAAGTTAAATTTACTATAAATGTCATACCATGTTTTTATAGGGGTTGGCCACTTGGTGGCTTTGTACTTTTGTTGCTCGTACTTTTATATGCAAAATCACGGTAAAACAGCGTAATAATTCAACTGTGCCTGACATTTTTATGGCAAACATTTTATTTATTTTCGCTTCTTTGTTTTATTCGTAATATTTATTTTTATATATTTTTCTGCTGATACACATTTTAATACTTTATTTCCGAACATATATACATTTATAAAAATAAATTTATATAAATATATATAGTATAAATATAATTTTGGTTTTATTACACTTACAATGTCTACCATTTTCTACTGCTCTTTGTATTTTGTTTTTTTGAAAGCTCCACAAAAAAGGGCTTGAATGTCCTCTGTCTTTTATGTTCTGCCAGGCAATTAAAAAACAAACATTAATCCTTTTTATAATATCCTGTATTGTGGTGAGCATAGTGGAGTGAATAGTCCTATTTTGACCCAATCCTTGGCTGCATGGTCATAAAAGAGGCAGTTAGCAATAAAATGAGGAGCGAAATGGTTTATGTGAGGGAACATTGTGATTTATTTCGGGCAGAGAGATACATCGAAAGATTTTTACATTGGTCCATTTGAAGTAGTACGAATTCTCGAATTCTACAGCTCTTAATTAAGTAAGCTTGATTTTAGAGCTTGGGGTCCTATATGGCAAACTCGCTTTCATAAAATCCAAAATAGGTTCCTACCACGCCTTTTTTGCGCAAAATCATTGAAATTGAAAACAAAAAAATGCTAAGCAACTCTCTGATTCCGCTACGAAGAAGGTATTACGACGATGCCAGCTCCCTTTCCGTCATTCAGTTTAGCTCAAAGTAGGGACCAAACATTACTTTCGTCGAGAGAAAAGCCTTTAAAAGGCTAGGTAAGTTCTCTGTATTTGGCCAGATTCATCCTTGGCTAAGTTTTGAGTGTAATCATGTCATATAATGTGCAAAGTTTTTGTTCTGATCAAGATCCCTTATACCTTTCACTAAAAATGGAGACTAGAGTCAACCGTCACAAAACGGCGCCTGAACAGGAATAGTCACTATCGTCACCGACAGACGACCTTTAAAATTAGGGCAAAAAGTCTCTCTCGCTCCTTCGTTTCTGAGTGTGTTTTTTTTTTGTTACTTTCAATATGGAGAGCCGTTTTTTGTGCGGTAGTTTGCTGCGAGACCTACTGCAGTGAAAAGGTTATATCGAGCCCTATCCGCGAAAAAAAGGTAAGCGACAAAATGTAAATTTTACAGGAGAACGTTTCTTTTACTTTTTTATTTTATTTTTTAAATTATTTCCGCTGCAACTAATTAACGGGAATTCCCAGAACTACAAAAATTTCCCAGAAGATGCATATGATTGTAAATTATCGATATGAGCAAAAAAGTAAAAATTCGATAATAGTGTCGCTTACCTTTTTTTCGCGGATAGGGCTCGATATGGTTACTGCACACTCCAGCTAGGCAAGGACTATTTTCCAAGGATTTTTCTGTAGTTCAGCGCACAAATAAGTCCAAATTGAGAAAGAGCTTGGGTCAGCCAATAATGAATTAAGTATTACTGACTCAAGTTTTAAGTTTTGAACTATTTCAGATCACTCTTTTAACGGGTAAAAACTATATTAATCGAATAGTTACCGGTCAAGAGTCCCAACATACCAGCGTAGCTCGGACTTGATGAAATCTTAATATATCGTAAACTGTCCTAAGGCCGATTGACATCGAGTGGTGACTCAGCAGCTAAGGAATCAACCTTAGATGATTAAAGTCGGTACCAGTCCTTGCATATCCGGAAATCAGTCACCTAATGAGAGTGCTATAAACAAAAATTCATTGCAACCGTTGGAGAAGTAAAATTCTGTAACGCGTGTCCAGGCCTGAGTGCCGAAGCAAATATTTTGGGTCTGTTACTGAGGAACCAGTAACAAATTCATTGCTGGTAGGGTTGAGCATCCAACGGACCAAGTGGTTTTTGTCTGAAGTCAGGTTTATATGGAATGAATTTCGTTCCCTTCTCAGTTAAAAATATTGAAAATCTTTTCTACGAGCCCGTTGTGGTCATTACTATCAAATATCCTTTAATTTGGTTTTTTCTAGTTTTGTGACCTTTGCAGGTATGAACATTGGAGTACACTTCGGATTGTGATAATTCGGCTTAAAGTTTTTTTTGTGGTCAAAAATCTTTGTGGTGCGTATGTTTTATTTTAAGCATTTATTTTATTCCATACCCATATATTGTTATACATATGAATGTTTTCCGCTTCATCATCGTCGTCATCTGCATTTATACCACTTGCCACATACCACATGCCACAAGTCCGTACGGGTCTCTAATATTTCACATTTAAAAAAGGATAATAATAAAAATTCTCTGGTTATCAGATGCCTTGTGCGCGACTCTTTTGGGCGCTAGCACACACTGGTACAATAAAATGGCATGGAATCCATTTAATTGCTAGCTATAAATGGCACTCATACCACGGACTTACTACTTTGCTTAAGCTTTGTTTAACTCCAATGGTAGCTATCCTTTTTGGTAGCCATTTTCTGCTTAAAATATATCAAGAGAGAAGTAGAAAGGAAATGGCCGTTCTTTACTGTGCTCTGCTGTGCTGTGGATATCCTTTTGGATTTTGTTTTTTCTAATTTTTCTATTCTTTTACATTACAATTTTTTCGTACAATTTCCCTTTTTCATAGGGCATCTTCTATCTAATGTGCCCGCCCATTCTAATTCAAATGTACATTTATTTAAATTTATTGTCGCTTTATTGCGTGCTCTTATAAATCTCAACAAATTACGATGTTGATTTTAATGACCTTTTCTTGTAATGTATGTAGCACCTCAAAATGTAACGATCATTAAATGGCAGCGAGGATTTAGGGTAGGAAAATATTTCGTTGTGTTTTACAATTAAAACATTTTTATTGCCTTATGAAAGAGTTATTGAGGTACAGCAAATACTGAAGTAGTCATTGGGATGGTGCTTTTACATTATTACTCGATATTATCATATTAATAATACTAATTTAGTCACAAAATAACATTTTTTTTTTGTTGCGATATACATATATATTTGAGATTTATCTTTAGGAATATTGGCTTCAAATAGTCTAACTATTTTGAAGAGAAAATGCTAGTCTAATATTCGTGTAATAATTATATAAAAATCCTAGCGGCATCCTGGTGTATTTCCTACTTCAAAACAAATATTGAAAAATCTTAGTTTTGTGTATGTTAGAGCTCCAGATATCCGGGTATCGAGCACTGCGAGCAGCTCGATGTTCGCTCAATACTCGCGCGTTGCTCAACTGCTCAGCAAAAAAAAATTCAATTTTGCTTGCGAAATTTTTTTTGGCGTTTCAATGATTTTAAATTTAAAATTATCAAAAAAAAAAAAAGATCTAAGAAAAAGTCAAGTTTTTGTCAAAATACTCGAAATGCTCGTAATCGCGCTCGAAAATTTTCGAGTAATAAGTAATGATCAAGTGTGCGAGTGCTCGTTGCTTAAATTTTCATACTGTTCGAAAATATTTGAGCAAAATCTTGAGCTCTAGTTTATATTAAGAATTCAAAAAAAATTGTTTTTGCCACTATTCGGGAATTAGTTGAACACTTCCACGAAAATCTTCAACTAGCAGTGCTTCTCGAATAATGTTTTATGTTCCATTCACCTAGTCGCAAATCAAACTTTTCAAACAATAATCGAAAACTTTTTGAAATCTCTCTATATTGTGGTATTCAATTTGTGCAGTCAAATTTGTTTTTAAATTGACCTTTTCAGCTCTTCAAAAATATTTTCGCATTAAGTCTTCCTAAAAGATTTTTAATTTGACACCCATTTTGTATCATTATCTTAACAATTTGATTATAAGTGTATTAAAATTTTCAAACAAGTGGCAACCCTTTTCAAATATTGTTCCACCACTAAGCTTTAGCAATCTCTTTATTCATTATTCCATAGCGGCTCAGATGTTTAGCTTGAGTTCATAGACACACCTTACAGAAGACTTTACATGGTAAATCAAAAAGTTCAAAATAGGTGGCAACTCAGTTGCTAAACTATTATCGAGTTCTCTTGAATACACACTCAAGATTCCATCTACATCGCCTTAGCCGTTTAGGAGGCATTCATTCGCAGACACACATACGACATATCTTTATCTGTATGAAAATTAGAGGTACCACGCCCCCTTTTCCAAATTCAGGACGATATAAACCATCATCTTCATAATAGCCCAAATACTCTGTATAAATTTTGTTGAAATCGGTAAAGCTGTTCTCGAGTTATAAATTAACAAATCAACGGTTCTGCAATTTTTATGTATATATTAGTGAGTATGGGAGCTGAGTTGCCCACACTTCAGAATTCGAGCAACTTCTTAAAAGCCATCTCCATTATAACCGGAATATATGTACCATTTCATTTTGATTGATTTCGGTGAAGCAGAAGGTTTTAAAGATATCTGAGCTTAAGCATCACCTATCGGTGTAATTAATATCCCTTTAACCTATCAGCGTCATCTTGTGGTAAAATTTTCAAATTAAATAAATAAAAATCACACGATCTTGGTGGCCAATCGAATGGCCCAAGACGTGAAATTATCTGCTCGTCGAAGTGATCTATCAATTAATCGATTGATTGACGCGATGTGTGGTAAGTGGCGCTGTCTTGTTGAAACCAAATGCCGCGAAGATCACGAGCCTCAATTTCAGGCATCAAATAGTCGGTTATCATGGCGCGACGAAGAAATATAGATATGAAGAAATATGGACCGATGATTCCATCGGCCCACAAACCACACCAAACCGTTGATTTTTCTGGATGAAATGGCAGCTCTTGAATTTGTTCCCGTTGCCCTTCGTCCCAAATGCGGAAATTTTACCTGTTTGCATACCCATGGACGTCATTTTTGGCTTCTCTAAATATTCTGTTACAATAAGTATGTTTATGTTATGGTGAAATTATTACCTGCGCATGTGTGCACAAACTCAAAATGTTATTATTTTCCAGTGGGAACCTCTGTGCACATTTGCGAAATTTTCAAATAATTAGTTGAGTGACCATAGCTGTAGGCAAGCGTATGTTTTTCTACTGGTTAAACATTTTTGTTGAAGAAACTTTGGAAAAATCACTAAAAGCAGACGCAGAGAAGGAATTAAGATTGCTATTGCTGAAATTTAATCTATTGTGAATCAAATATAATCGACATAGAGCCCGTTTTGAAGATAAATACCGTACCTGTCTTGACACATAATTTGAAAGAGAGTTAAACTAGTTAAATCTTGTAAGTGTATAATAAGTTTCTATGTTAAGCTTCATACGAACCGAGTACAAGCAGAGGCAAATATTTTATCCCATCTCGATCAGTATCGAAAAGTACTATTTATCACATTTCAATAGGTTTTTCCAATAAGAGTGATATGATTTCTTTAAAAAAAACACACTAATTGTTGAGGAAATTCAAATGTTTTTTGTTTAATGTGAATTACAATCGATACAATTAAGTTCTGAATATAACATCATTCAAATGGCCTCCGAGACTTCTTTTGCAAGAATGAATTTGATTAATCCAATTTTTGAGCACTTTTTCCACTAACTCAAGTCGGATGCCATGAATAGCATTTTCAGTATTGACTTTTAAAGCTTGAAGAGAGTCTGATTTATTGCTAAAGACCAATGACTTAAAATAACCCCACAAGAAGTATTCTAAAGGTGTTAAATCACAACTTCTTGGAGGCCATTCAATGTCACAATTTCTTGAAATAATCGAATCTCCAAACCTTTCTCGCAATAATTCGGTTATTGCACGTGCTCTGTGTGACACGTAGGCCCATATTGTTGGAACCCGATGTTGTTAAGATTAACTTCTTCCAATTGTGGCCATAAAAAAGTTGGTTATCACCAATCTATACCGCTCTCCATTGACAGTGACGGTGCTACCACCTTCATTTCGAAAGAAGTACAGACCGATGATTCCATCAGCCCAAAAACCACACCAAACTGTCAATTTAAGTGAATTTAATGGTTGTTCATGAATAATTTGTGGGTTTTCTTCGCACCAGAATCGATATTTTTGTTTATTTACCGCACCACTCAGATGAAAGTGAGCCTAATCGGAGATGATGATTTTCTCAAAAAAATAGCTATCATTTTCAAGTTGTTCCAAGGCAAAATCAGCAAATTCACGACGTTTATGGTGGTCCATGGATGAAATTGTAAATATTACTGAATATAATGAAAAAAAGACAGATCATGGCATATTAAAATTGGCCAAAACGACACTTAGATATCATATTATCCCTTTTGGAAAACGCTTTATTTGGTGGGCGTGTTTGAAATTCATTCTCAATCGAATTTTACATTCATACTTCATAAAGGCAACATATAACCACTAAACTAAATATCTTTAAAATCAGAACACTTTTAATTTTTCCGTTCACTAGCGTAGCGAGCTTGGTAGTTGACAAATTTTCACCGGATTTCTTCTTCCCACGATAAATGAGGCCTCTGTATGGAAATACAGCAAAATTGAAAAACGTTAACGATTTTTGGTAATCGTTAGAAATAAATATTGACAATGAATTTGAGCGGTTCTTGAAAGGTATAGAGACTTCGGCATAGCCGAATACAGCATATCTTTCTTGTTTCTTTTTAATTCGCGCTTAATAAAAATGTTAAGAAGAGAATCAGGTGTACTTTTATTCGATCGATACGTAAGAATTCTGACTCGATTCGACATTTCTCTGATACTTAAATTTTGTGCTCTGCTCTTTTGTAAAAAATTGTACGTGAAAACCACAGCGAAATTGTTCAGCTCAATTCAACACAAGAGATGGGATATGTCGATACCCCATTAATATGGTATAAACACTTGTTACAATGTTACCAACATTAGTCTTGAAGATTTCAGACCAGGTTGAATGGTCCAAATGAGAGCTGTGAAACAAATCAAGAAAAATTTCCAACCGAACAGAGATTTGAAGTAAAAAAATGTTAAGCAAAGATAAGTCATAAGAGTTTCGTTATTTATTCCAATTAATTTGAACTTCTTTTGTTCACTTTCTGAACAATCAACTATCTCTCACAGTACTGAAAAAACATTACTAACTAGCACCGCTAGTGATAACTCTAAACATCCAACTCTAACCCACCTCCTCCATTGGGAAATTGGCCACAGCACGAATGAAAGCTGTCTTAAGAGAATCAATGTTGAGGTATCTTTTGTGGCAAACCATGTCCTCTAAAACTGTCCATAATTTGTAATCCAGCGGGTTCAAATCAGGACTGCCAGAGGGCCAGTCTTCAGAGGAAATTAATGCTGGTAAATTGTTTTGGAGCCAGATTTGGGTCGTTTTAGCTTTATGGGCCGGCGCAGAGTCTTGCTGAAAAGTCCATGATTGGTTTTGGAGCACGGAATGGTTAAGTGGTCTTACAACAGCTTCCAAAACGGTTACTTGGGAAACTTTGGCCGAAGTTTTGACCATTTGTTCGCAAAAATGCAAGTCAATTACCCCATCATAAGAGACACCCCACCAAACTATGACTGAAGCTGGGTGATGAACTTTTTCGACCTGTGGATTCAGTTCAAATGCTTCCTTAGATGACCGTGTATACACCCTATAATTTTGTTTATTAAATTTTTCCTGCACGGTAAAATTTTTTTCATCGGTAAAAAAAAATTTCCTGTGCAAGTTATCGGCGTGCTTCACCAAAAGGCGTTTGCATTTTACCACCCCCGAAGTCCCATGTCTATTTTAATAATTCGACTCAGGGACTTTTGCGAAAAATTCATCGCCCGGGCCATGATTTTCTGTTTCCGGAGTGGATTTCGCAGAATTATTGATTTGACAGCTTTGATGACTTGCGGCGTTCGAACTGTGCGTGGACATCCCCAGTCTCCTCAAATAGTTTTATGCACCGGTAGATAAAAATGCGACTAATACCGAGCGGACGGAGTGTTTTGAAAATATCACCTTTTTTCATTTCATACTTAAAAAGCGCTATACGGTTTTCATTATCTGACCATTCCATGTTGAAAACTCACACAATTTAGAATTCCCGATAAAGACTAATGCTTTACAGGTTATATTTTTTAAATCATATGGGAATTATGTGGTATGCTCAATTCTTCTATTGAAATGCGTGTGTTTAATGTTGTTCACAGTATTTACATATGTCCCTACCAAGTATATATTAGTTATGTAAGAGAAATAATTATCCCAATGCTTAGAAATGGGTAGGAATGGAATAGGTGTGAGATGGACGAAGACAAAGGGATCAGTATCTATACGGACGGATCCGAACTAGATAGTCGTGAGGAAGGTGGTGTATTTTCATCCAAATTAGATACCAGCTGTTTTTCAAACGGAGATTACTGCAGTAAAAGAGAGCCTTCTGATTATGACAAAGAACTATGTTATACATGTACATATATGTACTTTATTATATACACATATAGCCAAGCGACATTAAGATCATTAAAAATCTCTTAGGATCCTAACGAAGATAGTGAAAGAATATCATGATTTGTTAGTAGCACTTCCTTCCTACCTCATAAAAAATCGTAAAACACGCAATCAAATCGATCATGTTTTGATTGACGGATGACATGTATCCAGTGTTTTAGATGTGCATACGTTCCGAAGACCAATATCGACATAGACAGATAGTGATCTTGTCGCAGCAAAGAACGCACGTCAGAAACACAAGGAAGATTGGACGTCGAAAAGCTGAAATCTGGTACGATGAGGAATGTCCAACTGCAGTGGACAGAAAACGGACTGCCTGCCTCATAACGTTGCGGTCGACCACAACACGTGCGGAGTGAAATAGACACAGAGAGCTGAAGAAGAAGGCGAGACGTATTTGTAGACAAAAAAAGAAAAAGGCCGAAATGCGTGAGTGATGGCATATAGATGGTAGCCGGTGACTTACCAAAAGAAAGCTATTAAAATCGGCGGCGAAGAACTGACAATGTGCAGACATCACGCCCGACGAATGGAACCTAAGTGTGCTCTGCCCAATCCAAAAAAAAAGGAACACACCACGGTTTGTGCCAATTTTCGAGAAATAAGCCATCTCAATATCGCATGTACGATCCTATCTAGCGTGTTGTGTGAAAGTCTAAAGCCCACCATCAACAAACTCATTGGACCTTATCAGTGTAGCTTTAGGCCTGGTAAATTTACCCTCGACAAGATATTCACCATCACAGAATTGGGAAGTACTTCTCCGAGCGGTTCGATACTAAACGTGTATTCAGACAGGGTTACTCTTTATCGTGTGATTTCTTTAATTTGGTGCCGGAGAAAATAATACGAGCTGTAGAGCTAAATAGACTATAAATAGATAAATAGAGTATAAAATTGCTGGTGTATGCCGAGGATATTGATATCAACTGCCTTAACAACCGCACCATACGTTCTGCTTTCTCCAAGTTCGACAAAGCAGCGAAGCGAATGGACAAGACGAAATATATTCTGTCATCAAACAGTCATAACTTCGAAGTCGTAGATTATTTCATCTATCTAGCAACCAGCATTAACAACACGGCAATGTCTGTCACCATTGAAATCCAACGGAGAATCACTCTTGTCAAGAGGTTCTGCTTTAGATCCGCCCTGATATATGGTGCAAAATCTTGGACAATGTCGACATCCGATGAGTCGGCTTTAGGAGTATTCGAGAGAAAAATGTTCCGAAAGACTAACGGTCCTTTGCGTGTTGGCAACGGCGCACAGCGCAAACGATGAAACGATGAGCTGTACGAGTCATACGGCGACATTGAAGTAGTTCTACAATTCAAGCCCCTGGCTAGGTCATGTTGTCCGCATGGATGAAAGCACTCCTGCTTTGAAAGTATTCAATGAGTACGCGCTGGTGGAAACAGAGGAAGACCTCTCCCCCGTTGAAAGGATAGCGGCCTGGTTACACTTGATATTTCTAACTAGCGCCAAGCAACGAATAGAAGGAACGAGTGGAACGCTATTGTTGATGAACTGCCTTGCACACTCCCACATAGCAAGGGACTGCAAGAGCCAATTTAACTGTCCGAACTGCCACCAAAGGCATCATTCGCTGCTACAACGGTTTCAACCGCTTCACATCCCTCGCGCCCTTCTCCAGAAAATCGAGAAAAGAGATCTCAACTTCCAACTGCTTTGGCTAGACTGGTTTCAAAATTTAATTTAAAAAAATTCTCATCGAATACTCTTTCGCGAAATTATTCGATTAAAATTTTATGCGGTTTTACGGTGGTATCAGAAAAAAAAATTTTTTTTTGTGAAATATTCTTTTATATGTGGCTCGAAGAACCAATATCCGTGCCGGGGATGTTGGGGGCTAAAATTCCTCCTGAATTCTTGAAAAGGGTATCGTGTTAGGGGCCGATCCTTCAGGCAATCAATTCTTGATGTTGCTGCTGCTGGGATGCGCAAGAAAAGAGAAGGCAAAAACGGCAAAATCGGCCTTTTATGCCTTCCACAAAGTATGGAAAGCACAAAAGGGGTTTGTGTTAACAGGACCCTTCCCGACAGTGATGGGTCGTGAATTTTCACCAGCAGCAGGGACATCTGCAGGTGGATATTGAAGTTGCTGCGCTGGGTTGCACGCACCAACAATAGCGTAAGCGGTACCTAAGCCAAAGAAGAAGAAAAAGATTCGGGTTTTGTATGTTCGACTGTATACTGTTATGGCATATGCATATCTAAATATGTGCATACATACATAAAATTGTGGCAACGCTTTTGAATTATAAAATTTTAACTTTAAATATAAAAAAAATTGTATTTCACAATTTCAATTTCAATACGCCGAATGTTGATTATTCATGCATTTAAATTTCTATCAAAAATAATGACATTCTTAAGTAAATATGTATGTAAATAACACAATGTTTATTTATGTGTGTATAGATTAACAAAGAATTACACACCTACAATAGAATATGTATATGAGAGAGTAGAATATGTACATATGTATATGCATACCTGCATGCATACATATGTATGTTCATCCCCCAATGTCATTGACAATTCCAAACGTCATCATCAACGACACATAATAAACGCATTATTATTCTGAAATTATAAATAATAAGAAGGAACTATAAATAACAATAAAAATGAAAGAAAGAAATATGAGGACGAAAAATACAAAACAAAAAAAAATTAAATAAAAAAATTAATTATGCCAAATGAACCATAAGCGCATGCATACCAGTGCATACACATGTACATATGTACATATGTCTATACATTTAAGGACTTTTAGCTTAAAAATGAATAAGAAAAAAGGCTCATCAGTAAAATATGCCTATAAATGCGCAGTCAAAGTGTCGTGTGTGCATAGTTAAATGTGATTTTTGATTATTCGATTTCGATCGATTTGATTTATGACTCGCTACGATTGCCAGTGACATTTGTAATTATTCTTGTCTTCTGTTGTGCTGTGTGTTGGTGCGCTTGTCACCCGCTTTGGTACGCGACGAATGTGGCGAATGACGAGGCAAACGAAGGAGCGCATGCGCCACAGCGACATCGCCATCGCCATCGCCATCGTCAATACCAATGTGTCGCCGCCGCCGCCGAGTGCAATATCATTCGTGTGGATCGTTAAACCACAGAGGAGGGTTTAGGAGAAAAAATATGTATTTAAAGTTGCCTGGCAAAGAGTCAAAAGCAACACCTTCGAGTTCGTAGAATTAGTTATCTCGCGCCGTTTATTTACCAGACGTTTTGACTTTTCACTTTTCATATTGAGTAGCAACAGACGCAACACAGCAAAATATCACAAAAAACTTGGTTACTCTTTACCTAAATAATGGAGTTTTTTCCCCCTCTAAATATACTCGTTCATATATGTATGATCATACCTCCTTCGATCTCACCTGAATGACGACGATCTCTTGCGTAGATTGACAATTTTTCTCCTTTGTCTGTACACTTTTTTTTGCTATTTATTTCTGTACTTCAATATAAAATGAAAAGATCATTTTCAAACCATCAGGGAATAAATCAACACGCTGTGTGGTTTCGTCAACGATCAATCAGGGCACTTAAGATCACACTAGTACTTCAATAACTGCCACGTACATGATATACATATCACAAGCACACTGTTTACAAAAGAGCATATCTCAATATAGTCGTAGTAAGTCATACGACTCGCATATGCCACTGTTCACTCGCGTTTACTTGCATTTCGGAAATTCTCGCCTACATGCGATCACCACCAACCAACACACTCATTTAGTTTGGCTGATGCTTGGCTGGTTAGTTGGTAACATAATTTCGAGTGACAAAAACGATGAAAAGCTGTTGGGGATTTGTTTTCTTCGTTGTTTATAGATTATACTTATATATAGACTTAATACGATCATTGATGTCGTGGTGGTGGTGGTGATTTTTGGGCGGCTTATCATTATCATTGCTGCTGATCTGCCCAACGTTACTACTTAGTGTATGATCAACTTGTCGATATGCGGCATTTTGTTGTTGTTATGGAAATTTTGGCTGGTTGGGCGTTGTGTATGCTTAATTCGATGGAGTGGCTGATCAGTGACAAAAGCAATTATTTGTCGTGTGGATTAGCTTTTGTCTTGTTTTGCTACATTTGATCATATAAGCTTGATCACATGATTGGTAAAATTTTCATATTATTCATATTTTTCATACCCGAGGTGAATTTGTCGCAGAAGGTTTGATGAGTTTTCGAATAATCTGGAGTAATAGCCGAATAGAAAATGATTGGTGTTTTGTAGAGACTTTTTTGACGGCAAACGTTTCTTTTACTTCATTCAGCCTTGTGGACACCCTTGTGGAGTTTTTGTCATAAAGGCCGGATTTTCTGACCATTCTGTTTGTCATTAAATTTTTAGTCACGACCTTACCTGGATGTGTCCTATTTTGATTAAAAGTGTATCCATAGGAGTTAAATGTCGACTCGGCGTCGAGTTCGCTTTATTGGCACAATCTGTGTCATTGATCTCATCTTTGGAATGCCCTCGAGTAATTCCTCTTATACGTCAATTGCTACGATGCAGAGTCATAAGGTCTGAACCCGCAGGAGCATCGGCATGTCAGCAGAGCAGCCCCATATTGTGGAGTCCTTTTGCCTCTTCTATGGGTCTTGGCAATCAACCAATCGCTGAGGGACATGACGGATTAGGAGGATGAAAATATATTGGTGGTGCGTTACGCACCACACCAACTGATGCTATGAATGTGCACACTGACATTATGAGGTTGTATAATGCTGCTTGTGCTGCGGTAAGGCCATAATAATATCTTAAGACGGTTTTGTCTACCAGAAAGGTCGAACTACTGCATAACCTTCTCTGATTTCTCGCCAGATTTTAAAATACAAATAGTTGTACCGGATGGAAACCAATGGAATAGGATAGTACCAGTCTAAATGAAAGCTCGATTCATATGATGCGGGATAACAGGGTCGATGACGAAGTATACTCAAGGGAGCATGGTATTAGCAAATTTTTTCGTTTACCATATCACTATAGTGCTGTTCAGGCGCAACTGACGGCTATACATGACACTCTAAATTGTCGAAACTTAATGGTTATCTCAGGAAATTTGTTTCCAAGATAGCCAGGCTTGGAATCGAAAATAATAGAGATATGTCTTAGATCGCTTAACGTAATAGCTAAGCAGTTCTCTCTGAAGCTAGTATGAGTGCAGCACGGTAACTTTCAGGAGATGTGGAACGAGCTTGCAGGGAAGGGCACTTTTCCAATTGGTCATCATGCAATAGTTTGGTCATGTCGCCGTCTATTTATAAGCTACCTTTGAAAGAGCTTTTCATCACAGATACTTACTTAAGATGGAAAAAGCTCAATGGTCAGTGTTGTAGAGCGGAGGTAGAGCCTGAGCCTTGAGTCAATTTCTTTGCGAATGCCACGCACTTTGAGTAGATTCTAGTCTCCAGCGGCGGCAACCTTTAGACACTTCAACAAAATAACGGTTAATGATCTCGACTCGGGCAGAAATTGGCTCCACCTTTTTTTTTGTATTATTTCTTCTACCATACATAAGTGGTTTAATGGTTTGCCAGAACGTGTGGGCTGCTTTATGTCTTTACCAAAAAAAAAATTTATTGAACCAGATTTTGATTGTCAATTTTGAGTTGACAAATTGCAGACAAGTAAATATTTGCAAACAAATGTGCTACTCGAAATAACAGCAGATCAGAAAAACACACACATATACATTTTTATAAATACATTCTGAGCTGCAGCCAATTTCTGCCAACTCACATTTGAAGCGTGCGGCGTCTATATCTTAATTAGCATTTCGAAAAGCTGTATTTTTATATTTTTTAAATCTAAAAAATTTTCGTACAACTATAAGGTTTTAAGCATTAGCTGCTCTACTTTTTTCCAATAAAATTATTTTATTAAATAAACAACAACAAAAATACAACTTTTGTTTGGCTTTGTATTTCTCGGTAAAAAAACACACACACATACACACACAATCTGCCAGACAGACACACCTATTTTGTTTCGGTGAAGTACCCACACAATTTTTTCTTACTTTATTTTTGTGTCTTATTTTATTTTTGCTTTCTTTCATTTATTATTTTTATAAGTTTTTTTTGTTTTTGCAATTACACAAAACAGAAGAAAAGAAAAGGCCAATTGAAGATGACGTTGCTGTTTGTTGTTCGACAGGTTGTTTTACAACAACATTTTTTTTTGTCATTTTGTCCAGTTCAATGTAAAATGGGCGTACTCTTAAATAAACATTAAACATTTTACCCATTTATACATGTAGCTCGAGTGTGAGTCAAGTATTCAATTCAATTCTGAAAATATTTCGAACACGTGACTTGCAATAAATTCAATACACTTTTGTAAATACATTTAATTATATATATACATACTTACCGTTTATAAGTATACCCGTATATAGTGCATATATGAAGTTTTCTATTTTCATTATTTTGTGGTTTGACAGTTGGTCTCATAATATGGTCTACCACTTTAGATGGTCGATCCCATTTTCTTAAGAATTTTGGCTAATAAATACTTTTGAATTATTTTTGTATTTTGTTTATTTGCTGCTGTTTGTTGTTATTTTGTTAGTAAATATTTTCAAAAAAAAAATAATAATAAATAGTTTCCACTTCACATCTGTTTGTTGGAGATATTAGCCACTTAACTAGCCAATTGTTATCTGGTTGCTTGTATGGATCGGTAGTGAATGGTGAATTTTCAATCTCATTGATAAAAAAAAAAAATTTTTTTTTTTTAGTTTTTGTTTGGTTAAAAGTGGAGATTGAGCACCTGACCGAAAGCGGTCGCACTTAAGCTTTTGAGTTGGCTCCCTTGTGCTCCCTTGATTTTTCTAACTTGTTTTTGAGAAAATTTCGCTCTATTTGATAAGCTAATTTAATATTAATATACGACGTTGAATGCTGGACCGGCGGTTGAATGCCGGACTCTCACAAATGTTCTATCGTCATCTTCTGTGTACACTCTGTATATTTGGCGATTTTTGACCCAGCTCCTCCTCTAATTTGTAGTGAATCTTGACATTCCCTGCCGAGAGCGACCGCAATTAGAAAATTTATTTTTCTACAAATTGGGATGTCGCTGGAAGCTGGACTCGAACTCACTCAGGCTTTCCGAATTGTAGTACGCAATGCTAACCATTTGACTATCGCGACCGCCAAAAAAGTAATAGCTTGATCTGTCTGTCAATAGTTCGAGTTCTGTTAATATTTTCTATATGCTGCCATGTTCTTCATGGTTAGAGCGTTGTACCCAGCTGTTAGCGCTGCTTCATACATTTGCTGGACTTGCTTCAGACATATTCCCTCCAGCTATTTTTGTTTTAGCAAAGATATACTTATGAGAGTTGGAAGGCATTGTGTTGTCACCTCTTAAAGATGGCTGTATGAATTCTAGAACTTTCTCTATTATTCATGATAGTCGATTGGGATTAACGGGATTAAAATGCCTCTTTGTGAAATGTCACATGTGATTTCGTGAATGATTTTAACACCTTCTTTTCCACATACAGAACCTATATGAAGTTGGACTAGCATTGCTCTTTGAACTCTTTAATACCATTATGAAACTAAGGTACTTTCCAAACGCATGGAAAAGGTCACAGATATTAATGATAGCCAAACCAGGTAAAGGCCACATAGAGCCGTGTTCATACAGACCAATGAGCCTACTAGCCTGGGTTTCCAAATTGTTCGAAAGCATTTTGATGTTTTCTTTCTCCATCATAATAAAGTGATACCAAAACACCAATTCGGTTTTGGTGTTATGACATGGTACTATCGAACAAGTCAAGCTAATTACTAATGAAATTAGGAAAGCATTCGAATTCAAGGAGTATTGTTGTGCAATATCTCTTGACGTAGCACAAGCGTTCGACAAAGCTTTCATAAGTTCTATTATACAAATTTTATAAAACTTTGTCTGTTCAATTCTGCAATATACTTGAGTCAAATCTGTTTAACAGGCGATTTACCTTCAAAAAATTGGAATTTATGACTGAAGAGTTTACAGTAAATTCTGGTGTTCCTGAAGGTACCATCCTTGGGACTATATTATTTACAATGTACACTGCGGATATATCCCGATAAATCGAAATGTACGGCCACAAACATGTCCTCCAATTAGATTAAATGGTATAATAAGCAAATGATTTAACATATCTAAAAACCAAATATCCAATCTTCTAACTGACCACGTGGTACGACATCAACATGGCCAGCGAAGTACAACAATTTTGAGCTAAAACTAGATTATAGAGTACTAATTTACAATGCAATTATAAAACTAATTTGGATGTATAGTATTCAACTATTTATTCGAACCTCAGTTTCGACGTAATATCCGTAAACCAATGTTTCGTCACCTAATATAAAACGTTTCAGAAATTCTACATCATCGTTCACTTCATTCAGTGGTTCTTGAGCAACTTGCATTGGTCGAAGTTTTTGCCCAATATTCAACAATTTTGGAGAAAAAAAATTTTGCAGCCACATGTTTCATACCCAAAATATTAGAAAAAATGTCGTGACGTGATTCAATCGATATGCCAAAATTATCAACGATTTTTTCAATTGTAATTTGCCAATCGTCCAGAGCGTCCAGAGCTTCGTCATCTTCAACGTCTGCACGGCCTTCTTGGAAACGTTTATACCACTTGTAAAATCTTGCTTTACTCATAGTAGACGCTCCATAGCAAAATTTATTACAAATTCTTTGATCAATTTCTTTTAACATAAGAAAATTGCCGAGCTCATAAATATATATATGTCTAACCCTAGTGGTTGTCACAGCCAAAGACAAAAATGAAAACAACTAAAAGTTCCATCGTACTTCAGGGGCATCTATGCCAACATAATCACAAAAAAAAATTGACAATCGGACTCTGCAAACACGGGAAATATAAAACATTTCGTTATTTTTTAATACACCCCGTAAATCGCCCAAACAATGAGTACCCGCACTACATGCCCTAACTCTTCGCAAACCCCTGGAAATATATGTGTTTAATATTCCTCTTTTATGAATTGTTCCATCGAAACACCTCAACTAAGGGACTTTTCATTGAAGGATCTCGACTATCATTCCCAAACAATGTTTGAGACAGGTGTTGAAGATTTATTACTTAAAACCCCTGCTGAGATAGATATATAAAGGGTTTTCCAATGAGAGTGATGTGATTTCAAATGGCCTCCACGACTTATCTTGCAGGAACGAATTTGATGAACCCAATTTTTGAGCACTTTTTCCACTAAACCAAGTCGTATGTCATGAATAGAATTTTCAATATTGACTTCTACAACTTGAAGGGAGTCTGGTTTATTGCTTAAGATCAATGACATCAAATAACCCCGCAAGAAGTAGTCTAATGGTATTAAATCACAACTTCTTGTAGACCATTCGATGTCAAAATTTCTTGAAATAATCGAATCTCTAAACCTTTCACGCAATAATTCGGTTGCGTGACACGTAGCGCCGTCTTGTTGGAACCAGATGTTGTTGAGATCAACTTCTTCCAATTGTGGCCTTAAAAATTTGGTTATCATCGATCTATACTGCTTTCCATTGACAGTAACGGTGCTATCAACTTCATTTCGAAAGAGGTAGGGACCAATGATTCCATCAGACCAAAAACTACACCAAACTTTCAATTTAGATAAATGTAATGGTTGTTCATGAATAATTTGTGGATTTTCTTCGTACCAAAATCGACAGTTTTGTTTATTTACAGCACCACTCAGTTGAAAGTGAGCCTCATCGGAGAAGCTGATTTTCTCAAAAATATCTAAAATGCAGAACGATTATTTTGATAATAATATTGAATAATTTGTAAACGTTGTTCTTTCAATAAAAAAAAAATTACAGATCATGACAGATTAAAAATGGCCCAAAGCACACTTAGAAATCATATCATCCTTATTGGAAACCCCTTTATATGGAAGCAGATTATGTCTTCGATCGCAAAACTTTTCTCGACTCATCGGATATTCCGCGTTTCTTGTTCGTACATCTCTTTCTTTCTTCGTCGAGAGAACTTTCCATTTGAATTGGATTCAAATTGATTCCGCATGGGATTTCAAGGCTGCTTGCTGTTTGCCCTGATGTCAGGCCTTAAATAGATTGACGTCAACATGATTACTAGAAATTAGTTTTATATTTTAACGAAAATATTTTACTTTGAAAGCAAAAAGCATGAAATAACCAAAGTTACACAGTAGAAAAGGTAATATTATTTTTTTTTTGAAAATTGCTGTTACCCGACAGAAGAATTGTGTAAATCAAATTTTTTAAATAATCCGCATTATTTATAATAAAAGTAATGAGCGATAAATCAGTTAGATAGCGCAATATTAGCATAGCAGCATTTTTTATACGCTTTATTCAACAACAACAAAAATATGTTGTGTTACAACATATTCAATTATATTATATGTATATATATATATATATAAAGTATATACATATATATAAGTATATATATGATTTACGAACATATTTTATAACCCTTACTGCACTTGTTCTATCATTTATAGCCTGCCGCACCTGCTACTTATGTATTTTTATTTTTTCTACCTGCAGTTTACGCAAATTTCGGTTTAGAAATTTTCTTTTCTTTTGCATGTATGTGTATGCTTGTAGCTAATAATAATAATAAAAATGTCCCTTGAAAAACACTTCAACTTGCCGCATTGGAATTATGCATTTTACGAGTTCGTGCAACGCAAAAAGAATTGCGTACACGGATGCGCAATAAAATTCCAAAACAGCAGGACATGTTAACGCCCTCCCGCAACTTCCAGTCATACTTCTTCTAGTGCCAACTCCCGCAATCTCCGAACAATTGTCCGGAGAATTACTTAATGCCAGTAAACAGTTAGTTGCCTTTGTGCGTTCTTCTAGGCCAAAACTGGTGCAATACTTTGGCTTATACAAAAACTATTTGTTTCCATTTTGGTTTATTACGATTACGCTATGTAGTATGTAGTACAAACTTGTTCGATGACACTTGCCTTTAAGCATACAAATATACAAGTATACATATGCGTGTACATAGATAGATTTTGGTATCTTACCTTTTACCTGGGGTGTGTTCGCAGAAGTCGTTAGGTTGACAGGTTGAATTTGTAGTTGGTAATTCTTTTGTTTTAATTTTATGGGTTTGTGTATATATGTATGTATGTATGTTTGCCTGCATGATTATTTTCTTCTGTATCATTGTCTCAGTTTGTCCTCAGACTGTCATAATCAGCATCAGCCCTGTCTGGCGCCAGTATTTAGGCATACAAATTCTTTAAATATCTCAAATATTACAGCAAATACAAGTTGAAAGTGGAAATAAAAGGAAAAAATTACAGCAACAACAACAAGAATGAAAGAAAAATTATTCGATTATTATTTACCTAGACAATTGCACGTCGATTCTATTATACATACATACATTTACATACATTGGATTTATATGTAGATTTGAATTTGAAGAAATAATGCAACAGCTCCGCGTGCAATACATTTTTGCCTAACAGTAATTGCAGGAATTATATACATTATATAATTAGGGACAGCAGTTTATCGCTTATCGCTTCCTGTCTGTTTGGCGCAGAGGTAGAGTCTCTATATTTTCATTAATAGTATTCGGTTCTTACTCTACTTGAAATATGTGCAGCGATTCCTCTAGAGTCAAAGAAATCAAATCAAAAAAGGGATTCGCTTAAAGTTTCCAAGATGGGACGTAATGAATGTATCACCCATCTTGAGATACAGCATTCGTTATTGGATAATATTCGACCAAATAGACCACGTCCCACACGCAGTGAGGAAAATATAGCCGCCGTAACTGAGAGTATACAAAGAAGACCGTGGAGAATCGATTCAGCGCCATTCGCAGCAGTTCGGACTGACCTATGGAACGACTTGGCGCATTTTACGTTGAGATTTTAAATTGAAAACATGCAAAATACAGCTATGGGCTCTTGAAAAGTTCCAAGAAGATCTGACTTTTTCAAACCAAATTTTGCTCAGCGCTGAGGCCCATTTCTGGCTCAATGGGTATGCAAACAAGCGAAATTGCCGCATTTGAGACGAAGAACAGCCTGAAGAGATTCAAGAGCTGCCATTTCATCCGAAAAAACAACGGTTTGGTGTGGTTTGTGGAACGATGGAATCATCGGTCCATGCATTTATTGAGAGAACACTTCGGTGAGCAGATAATTTCACGTTTTGGGCCGGTCGATTGGCCACCAAGATCGTGTGATATCCCACCGTTAGACTTTTTCCTATGTGGGGATATGTAAAGTCTAAAGTCTATGCGGACAATCCCAACGGACAGTGGAAATGCTCGAACGAGTCATCGAAAATTGGACTCAATGGATGGACTATCTGAGACGTAGCCGCGGTCAACATTTGAAGCAGATAATCTTCCAAAAATAAATGCCAAAGAATGTTCTTTTCGAATGATAATAAACATTCCCAATTAAATTTTAATTTTCTGTGTTTTTATAAAGTTGGCAGTCTCATCGTATGGTCTCAAGTTTTGTCTGTAAAATGTTTGTCATTCTCAAATTGTTCTCTTCTCCTCTTCGTGATGTTTGGCTTTTTATCTGGAGAAGTCAATTTCCATAAAATTATTTCGAGCAAATTTTAGATATATTCTTCTCCATTGAATACTATCAAATTTGAAAATATGTGGTTATTGGCTGTTCACCGAAACAATATCGAAATTATGATGTATACACAGACAACAACAAAAATTAAAAGCGCAATTTGCTATACATCATTCTTCTGTCTAATTTGGAGAAATCGGAACTAGCAGCACCTCTGTTGAGGCCAATGATGTCGATAACAGCATTACCCTGAAGAAGTTACACGATAAAGGGTCATCCTGTCTGAAACCTAGTTTGGTATCGAATGGCACGGCGACGGAGAGGTGATGTGTGTTTTCTAGAATTTGATACATTGTGAATATACGGTAAATGACGGATCTATCAGATATAAAAAGGCACACTGATAAAATTCAATCACTTTGGTTGACGGTAGGCTTTAGAATTTCACACGATACGACAGAAAGGGCCGGTATTGTGAAGACTGATCTCTATCCTACAATTGTCTGCCGTTAATTGTAGGGCCCATTTTATTATGGATTGGGCGGAGCCATGATCTAATCGTCAAGCATGCTTTCGTCCGATCATATTTTGCTAAGAAGCTGATGCATGCACCTTGTCAGTTCCTCGCCGCCATACTTTAATAGCTCGCTCTGGCAGTAATTGGCTCTCATCGCTTTGTTATTGCTTGTCGTACATCATCATAGTCGGATGATGGAGCGTATATACCATAGTCACCGATTGAGATTGCAAGTCCGCCAGCGAATAATATTTCAAATTTACAAATATACATATGAGTGTTGAGAGGAGTTTTTGTTTAAAGGGCAAAGCAGTGGAAATATTTGTATGACATGCCACGATAATTCCAGGAAACCCAAATACTACCAATTTTCTACGCTCGTTCATGCAATCGGCTTAAAATAGATATTTTTATGTGATATCGGGTTCCAGAGCATTACATTTTCATTTTCGAAAGTCGAATTGAAATGAATACGCTAGAACACCATTATATTAAACTGATGTACTTTTAAAACTATTTTTATTCAAAAATAGAGAGCGGCAACAACGTTATAAGAACTATAAGTGACTTCCATTCCCAAGGATTTCTAAGGTTTGAGGTGTTTGTTCTGAATTTTTCAGAATTTTTTAATTAAGCTGTTGGCCTGTACCTTAAAAGATCGTCTTGTTGTCATAGCATAATTCACCCCACTCTGGCATGCTAACAATTCACCAACTATTTTTTGTCATCACCAATGCATTGTAGTTGTCATCAACACACATTTTAAGCGTTACACTTGCTGCATTGCCCAAATGCTGGTTGTCAACAAACATTACTGTTCACTGCTGTCTGCATCAGCATCCAGCATCCATATCCAAAAGTGACTGCAACTAATGCCGGTGGATGGATGGATGCTCTACTGCTCTACCGAACTCCCATAACCACTGCTGTTGGCACGTAATTCTGTGTGTGTATGTGTGTGTATGTGTGTGTTTTTGGCACACTTAGTAATCCTGGCGCAAAACTATTCCACATTCGCATTGTTCCACGCACAATGGACACAAAGGACATGTTTGCACTGATTATCAGATTAGACTATTGTTGGTACAAATTGATATTGTCATGTTTCAAGTGCCTTCAGCGCCATTGTTTTCAAACCAACCAGCGAGGCAGTCAGCCAAGCAACCAAACGTTTGAGTGTATGTGTGTGTGTGTGTAGGAGAGTTGGTGTGTGTGTGTGCGTGCATGAGTGTGCAAATGCAGCAATGTTTTTTCATTTAGTTGTTGTTGTTGTTGTTGCTGCTGTTGCTGCTGTTGAATAGTGTCGCCAATGCTGATTAAAAGATTTTCACTAATACCACACACACACAAGCACACACACACAGCGGCACACACAATGCAGCACCAAGATTTTGTTGGCAGTGCATTTTCTACATTTTGTTATTGTTGTTGTTGCAGGTAAGCATTAGTCGCTGGACAACAAAAAGAATCAAGTGGCGTAGAAAGATGAGTAGGTGCGCAGGAATAGAGATTTGCAATAGTTAGACATAAAACTACGTAAATTTGTATATATAAGTACATATATTTGCAGGCCCTGAGGATTTTTTGCATTTTTCTAGTCCTTTTTTTTTTTTGTTTTTGTTTTTTGAAAACTAAATTCTAAACAAAGTGTTGTCAAACATATTTGTCGACATTTCGAGTGTTTTTGCTATTGTTATCGCTGGCTTAGCCATTGTTGCACCTTTTGTTTGTTTGTTTGCGTGTGTGTATGTACTCGCATTGGTCCAATTTTGATCGGTGGTGATCATTAGCATAAATCCTATATTTCCATTGTAATGTTTCGAGTGTTTCGTTTATTTCTTTTTAAGTAAATACACATAAATATATATGTTTGAATGCATTTTAGGCTTTGAGCTGCGAACTTGCCGCAGGATTAGTTGATATTTTGATGCACAATGACAATGAGAAACTACATACAGCTAAAGTTTCACAAACTAGTCGAAGAAAGATGCATATCATGATGTGTTGTTCTTCGATTTGAGATACGATCAGGTTGAAGATTTTCGGAAAATGATTTTCAGCTTTGCATTCCTTTGCAAGATTTTGTGTATTTGAAAATTCATCTAAATATTCATTTTCACTTTGGCAAATCGCTTATTTTTGGAAAAGTAGAAGATTTTAAAAAATTTGTCCTGCATGAGTGTGATGGCTATCACTATGAGTGCTCATAGTTGCTGATTATTTATAAAGATTATGAGAGGGTCACCTCAATAGGTGTGCGTACATATTCACATATATTAAATTTTGCCGTTTAGAGTACTTTTTTTTTAATTTAAAAAAATATTTTGTAGCCAGCTGCAAAAATTTCACAAAGAAAGAAAACAATAAGTATTTTCTATTAATTTTTTACACCAAGTATTTTTAAAGAATTGTTTTACAAATACAACAAAAGTAATAAAAGTTCAGCGACAATTCTATTTAATCTAGATTAACAATTATATTTTATACTACATATATATATAGAAAAAAAGATTATCTATGTACGCATGTAGCTTATAGGCTCCGAAATCACTAAGCCGATTTTGTACACATTTTTAGGATGCCTTCATTGGAGCCCGGGAATGTTCCTGTGAAGTTTGAATGTTTTTTAGTTTGATATTAGAGATACACTTTTTCCAAATTAGTTGATTTTGCTTTTTTTTCTTCCACTAAATATCTGCAACTAGGCTGAATATACTAAAATAATGCTCCCCTGACGGTTGACTGAGATATAGTCGAATGAAAATAACAAAAAACAAGTGGTCAAAATAGACTTTGATGTATGAGGTTATTAAAACCGAGCAGCAGCTAAACTGACAAAAGCAATGATGGAGAAACTCTAGCTTCAGCAACAATCACCCAAAACATATGCCCGATACGATGACCTGAAAAATGTTGCAACAATTGAGAAAGACTACGCCGGTTTAGCTGACTTTTTTTTTAAATTGTTCATAGGTGTTAGGAGAAGGTTGATTTGAAAAAAAAAAAACTCCTTTTCCGGGAAGCGGACCTCGGGCTGCTCTATCCGAAAAAAAAAATTATATATTGCTTGATTTATTTGAAATTTGGTATACATATAGCTTTTTGCCTAAATTGACAAAGCGAGCACTATTTCTTCCGGATAGTAGTTTATAGATCCGATCTACTCAAAAAAAAATCTAACTTATGGTTCAAATTACCCGAAATTAATGATTTTTCTAGGTTAGTATATTTTTGTCTAGATTAATATATAAAATAATTTCTTTCCGGGAAGGGGATTACAGGTCAACAGATCGGCAAAAAGTGGGTATGATTTGGATGAGATATAGATCGTTCGTAGATCAATGCGTCATGTGTATACAGTAGGTTTTGATTTTTACGATTCGGTTCGGTTACATTTACATGGCTGTGAGTCATTCTTAGTGATTCAATCTTATTGTAGTGGCGTTTGGCTTACCTCGAGACATTCTTATTTAAATTTTCATGGAAGACTTTGAGTTGCGAGTGATCTCAGAATAAATCTGGCAATATATATATATATATATATATATATAGGGTGTTTTTTTATAGAGGTATAGAACTTAATGTTGGCATTACTTTTCAAGATGGCGACCGATTTAACAGCTGTCAAGTGATTTATTCTCAGTTTGGTTCGGCAATTCATCATGAATAGACCCACGCCTGAACAACGCTTGCAAATAGTGCAATTTTATTTCGAAAATAATGGTTCTGTGCGGAAAACATATCGCGCACTACGTCCAATGATACGGACCAATGATTCCACCAGCCCATAAAGCGCACCAAACAGTCAGTTTTTCTGGATGTAACGATGTTTCAACATACACTTGAGGATTACCTTAACTCCAATTGCTGCAGTTTTGTTTCTTGACGTAGCCATTCAAGTGCGCTTCATCGCTAAACATCGCTAAAATGGACGTAGTGCGCGATACGTTTTCCGCACAGAACCATTATTTTCGAAATAAAATTGCACTATTTGCAAGCGTTGTTCAGGCGTGAGTCTATTCATGATGAATTGCCAACCCAAACTGAGAATAAATCACTTGACAGCTGTTAAATCGGTCGCCATCTTGAAAAGTAATGCCAACTTAACGTTCTATATCTCTATAAAAAACACCCTTTATATATATATATATATATATTTATGAGGAGCTTTTATTTCATGTCAGAAATACACTCGGAGAACTGGACATTCCCTGCAGAGGGGTGGCCGCAATTAGAAAAATTAATTTTTCTAATATTTGAGATGTTGGTTGAGCCTGGGCTCGAACCCTGGCCTTCCGAATTGCAGTACGCAATGGCAACCACTTGGCTATCGCGGCCGCTGTAATATGCAAATACTAAATATTGTAAACTCATAAATATATATATGTACAAGTATATAGGTCAATAATAATATAATATAGACTTAATATTTTGGACTAATTATTCGAAAAAATCAGATGTATGTTTCGATTTTTGTCACGTAGAAAGCTTAAGCTTAGAAGAACTTGACAGTGTAAAGCGAAATAGACCAAGAACGGACCTGTTCCAAAAATGTGGATTTATGTTGCGATTTTGTTAAAAATCTCTTCTTTCCACGATGTGTCGATAATTTTGGCAAAAGTTTGTTATGGTTCGATTTGATTAAATTTTTTTACGAAGGATCCCTTTGCCTAAATAAATTAGTGGAGTACTCTTTTCTCATGAAAATGAACCAGGGACCAGATTTGGTTCGCTTGAAATTTAGTACGTTGGTAAGTTTTCGCTTTGATTAATATATAAAGTAATTGGTTTCTGGGAAATGGATCAAAAATCGTCAGATTGTGGCATTCATATTCACATTTTCATAACTATTTTCGATAAACACTCCCATAGAAGGTAAAAATTAATTTGCAATATGTAAACACCAAACATTGTATGCACATTCATGTAAGTGTATTAAAAGCTCAATAATAATAATAAGAAATTAATAATAATAAACCACAACCACTAGTACTTATATATTTATGTTAACATAAAGCTTCAGTCTTAGCTTTGTCCGAATGACGCTCAAGATCCTTGCAATTTCGAAGAAGTTTTTGCTGCACGTCGCTGTAACCCAGTTTGCAGCAGCGCGAACTACGAGCCGGAAGTCAAACGTCGTAGGTATAAAGCCTTCGGCTTAGTAACGGGTGATCCATTTCGAGCTTCCCTATTTTTTTTTTAAAGAAAAACACATAGATAATTCAAATTTAATGGGGAATGTTTATTATCATTGGCATTTATTTTTTTGAAAAATATCTCTTTCAAATGTTGACCGCAGCTATGTCTCAGATAGTCCATCCGTTAAGTCCTATTTTCGATGACTCGTTCGAGTATTTCGACTCGTAGAACTTTAGAAATTTTCAGGAGCCCATACAGCGAAGCGATGTCGCTTGGGAAGGTATCGATCTTGACGTAAAATGCGCCAAGTCGTTCCATATGTCAGTTCGAGTTGCTGCGAACGCCGCCGAATCGATTCTCCACGGTCTTCGTGTACACTCTCAGCTACAGCCGCTATATTTTCTTCACTGCCTACTGGACGTGGTCTATTCTGTCGAATATTATCCAATAATGAATGCTGGGTCTCAAGATGGGTGATGGTGTTGCGAATCGTACGCTCAGTCGGCCGATTATATTGACCATAAGTAGAGCGAAGCGCGCTTAACACATTCTTTACAGAACGTGAATTTTCGTAATGAAGTTGAATGATTTGAAAACGTTGTACCAAGTGTAAGTCTTTCCATGACGAAATGCCAAGCAATACTGAACAAAAATAACATGACAGCTTGATACGACTCATGCGTGATCTGTCAAAAAAAAAGGCTTTTGAAAAAACGACCTCTACTTGGATCACCCTTTAGAATACCACATTTCACTCTCATCAATTTTAGTTTATATCGCTGTTAAGACTAAAATCTTATATTATACGTATGTAATAGCATTTTGAGCAACGCGTGCCATAGCCGAGACACCTATTGAGTTCACAAAAGGGTGTCACAACTTCAATTTACTTTGTTCTTACTTTCGACACAGTTAGCAGCAGCCATGCAACTTTAAGTGCAATATAATGAATACTCAATACACTAATACACACACAAACAGAATGCAAACTATCTTTGGATATATACCCTGCAGGAATGTATTACTGAAAATTTTTTTTAATTATTTTTTATTAGCTGTTAAAAACAGAATAAAAGGTCTTGAAAAAATCCACACACAAAATATATATATACTTGTAGATAAGCAACAACAAAATAATCCTACAGAAATGCACTCCTTAAAGTGTGTATCATTGTATCCTTTCTTCCTTTCTTCAAACACTGTTATATAATATGTTTTCAATGCAAAAGAACACTCGAACTTTTTGAAACACTCATATTAATTTAGGTTATGACCCCTTTGTAGCAACAAAGCTTAACCCATCAAGCACCGTTTTTGTTCGCTTTCATGCTTAAAGCATTCCGGCGCAGCTGAAAGGAACGATAAAAAATCGCGCAGACCACCAGCACAGACTTCTTTAGAAAAATATTTGCATTACTTTGTACTTGTAAAAACAGAAAAAACCAAAAGTGTTACTTTTTTCATAATTTTGAAGGGTTGTAAAAATTCCACAACAGTTGGCTGGCATGACGTTTGTGGCACGCGCATGTGCAGCACTTGAGTATTTCTTTTTCGCCCTCTTTTTTACTCCCTTCAAGTTTCTTTGTATTAAGTAGTATGTGCTCCGTTTTATTAGTGATTTAATACATGCCACTTAAAAACAAAAACAAGTGAGGAAAAGCTTCATTTTATGTATTCCTTTATTATACAATAAATATTTAAGAACTTCGAGTACCATTATGCCACATACTCGTACGCATTCACTGTGATCCGGTAAAGCACGTGGATAATTTTTTGAGGTTGCTACTGTTGTTTTTGTGCCACACATGATGCTGCTGGCGTTTATAACTTGAAAAATATGAACTCTTTAGCCCAAAGTACAGACGGTTTAGTTTCACATTGGTTTTATATCAAATTAGGGGGCGCGGTAGACGTTACTTGCTATTTATTAGGATAGTTATTGGGTAGCACAAGGAAATACCAATGTTTATTGCAGGCTAATGATGTATTTATTCAAAAAATTGTTTTCATAAGAAACTTTTACAAGACATTCATATAGCCAAAAGTATTTTCTTAAATATCTGGACTTAAAATTTTTTGGATTTTGAATTTCCATTAAAGAATTTTATATACGCCAAAAACTTTTTTGCCTACAATGAAATAATATTTCATACGACGAAATTATTATTAATTAGAAGAATTTGACTATTTTGCACCTAACATTAAACTTTTTCACAGCTTATTTTGTTATAAAAGGCAGCACTGCTTTCCAGTGCTGTCAGCTGCTTGCAGTGAAATAACAGTGTTTCAATTACCCGAAGGTGGGCGAAAACCAGTAAGAATTCGGTATCTTCTTCCATTTCTTTTTTGCATTTTGTATTTGAACAAAAATATAAGTTTTTCCAAAGAAAATGTTCAAATAAGTAATAACTCAGATGGTCCATCCGTTGAGTTAAATTTTCGCTTTTCCCTCCAAGGTCTGAATCGAAGCGAGATTGTCCGCATAGACTTTAGACTTTACATATCCGCACAGGAAATCGATCGGCCCAAATCGTGAAATTATCTGCTCACCGAAGTGTTCTCTCAACAAATCCATTGATTGGTGCGATGTGTGAGAGGTGGTGCCGTCTTGTTGAAACCAAATCTCACGGAGGTCACGAGCTTCAAGTTCCGGTATGAAATATTCGGTTATCATGGCGCGATAACGGTCGCCATTAACGGCTACGTTCTCACCGGCATCAATTTTGAAGAAATATGGACCGATGTTTCCACCGGCTCACAAACCACACCAAGCCGTTGTGTTTTGTCTGGATGAAATGGCTGCTCTTCATCCCAAATGTGGCAATTTTGCTTGTTTACATACCCATTGTGCCAGAAATTGGCTTTATCGCTGAACAAAATTTGGCTCGAAAACGTCGGATCTTCTTGGAACTTTTCAGGAGCCCATGGAGGGGAAGCGATGTCGCTTGGGAAGCTCGAGCGGCTTCAGTTCTTGCATAAGCTGTATTTTGTGCGCTTTCATTTTAAGATCCCGACGTAAAATGCGCGAAGTCGTTCCATACGTTAGTCCGAGTTGCTGCGAACGCCGCCGAATCGACTTTCCATGGTCTTCGTGTACACTCTCAGCTACGGCCGTTTTATTTTCTTCACTGCGTACTGGACTTGATCTATTCGATCGAATTACTGGATAATGAATTCTGGGCCTCAAGATGGATGATGGTGTTGCGAATAGTATGCTTAGTAGGCCGATTATGTTGACCATAAGTTGAGCGAAGCGCGCGAAACACATTCTTTACAGAACGTCAATTTTCGTAATAAAGTTGAATAATTTGCAAACGTTGTTCAGGCGTAACTCTTTCCATGATGAAATGCCAAGCAATACTGAACAAAAATAACATGACAGCATGACAATAGTCACGCGTGATCTGTCAAAAAATGTCTATTGAAAAAAGTACTTTTACTTGGATCACCCTTTATTAGCCTTGGTTCGAAATATGTGAGTAAAAGGAGGAGAAGAGTTAGACCCACCAAAATTTATACCGATCGTATCAGAATGACGAGCTGAGTTGATTTAGACATGTTCGTCTGTCCTTCTGTCCGTCTATCTGTTTGAACGTAAACTGGTCCCTCAGTTTTTGAGATATTTCTACCAAACTTGGTACACATCTACGTTTTATACGTTTAAACGATCATTTTTGAGAACCAGACAGATCGGACCACTATAGCATGTATACCAGCGATTATCCAGATTTGAAACTTTGGGCCATAAATCTGTCAAAAAAGTAACTACGATCGTGATATATGTAAGTTCAAATATGCGGTTATCGGTCAATAACACACCAAAAATGCATCTAACAGCATTAAATTTCTTATTCTACAGATATAAATTCAAGTTTATATTGATACTGAAAATCATATGAATCGAATTTTGCAATTTGCAATAAATTTGATGGGTACATGAAAGGCATGAAGACTTCGCCGTGGTCGAAGGAAATCCTTCTTTCTTGTTACTATTGCTCATCTCTATTTAACGTATTATTAGTTATTGATCAGCTAAAGAAAACTGAAATTTCGATACATTTTTACTTGCTTCAATTAAATAAATTCGACGTCGTTCATTTTTCTAATGAAATCAACTGTATCTAAAATGCAAGTATAATTTCTTGTACCAGTTATTAATATATTAGTTTTGTTTAATTCGTAGAAATTGCTTCAATCGGACAAAGTTGATAACTTAAAACTACGCAAAACTAGAATTTACTTATGAAGAGCTACTAATAAAGAATGAATTATACGTATTCCTAGATAAATGATTCTAAATGAATATAATGCGCCTTTCCAAAAGAGGAATCTCCTCGATTTTTTCGCAATAAAATGTTGATGACTTCATCTGGATCAACATTAATATCCCAATGACTTGAAATTAATTATAGCCTGTGTGCTGAGCCTATCATGATTATTGCACTTAGAGATAGACTTTTTATTCTCTTCATGATAGAAAACTATCTATCGACGCCAGCTATTGTGACTGGAACTGTGGCCAAAATCGTAAGAAATAGTTTCATAACATAGTTTCATAGAAAATACGTTCCGTCACAATATCCCAACAGTCTCGAAACTTAATTTATAGAGTCGATAATCGAAATTTTTTGGCGAAGCAATTGAGGGCTTTCATTTTTGAGAAATCTTTCTGCCAAATTCTGTACTAAAGCATAAATGCTTGGAATGAATATTGAGACTGTGAAGTGAGCTTCTATTTGATGAAGTCTGCGGATTTAAACGGTTTTTTCTCGGGGAACAATTCTAGGAGCCGGATGTTCAGTCTCGAAAATTGCTTTGGCAGGTTGTGATGCAGATCGAAAAGTTTCGGCGAAAAAGTCATCTGGACCTTCTCGAATTTGCTGAAATTAGTATGTATATTATTTCTTTTGTTCGGGTAATAGCGCAGAAATATTTGACAAATTTTTCACGTTAACACATTATTTATTTTCAACTGCCTATTTATATATTGATAAGGACCTTCAAACTTTCATTAAAAAAAACGAGCAAGTTCGATGATTACTATATAACTAAAATACTCTTTACCTCTCCCGTTAGCCATTCTTGGAATATGCTTACATTGTGGTGAATCCACTGTACTAAGTACAACATGATAAATTGGAGTCTGTACAAAAGCAATTCATATTATTTGCAACTGGGACTCGAGTAAAAAAATTTCTCTTAATAAGCGCCACTTACGATTTATTAACTTGCCTTTATTTCAAAGCCGCAGGCACTTATTTCTAATACATTTTATGAGAGAAAACATTAATAGCCCATTTTCACATAAGGGCACCAATTTCAACTTCTATTCAAGAGCTACTAGACATTTTAAGCTCCTCATTATGAATATATGAAAAATTAATTTTAAAATAAATAATTCTTCTAGACTTAATGAATTGATGTTTTCTTTTCTTCTCTTACGAGATCGGTTTGATAAGTCAGTGACTTTTTAATGAAGTATATTTTTTCGGCAAATAGGCATTTTATTTCTCAATATAGTCTCCTTTTAGCTCTATACATTTAGTACAACGTTTTTTCAATTTTTTTATTACTTCGATACCCAAATCTCTTACCGCCCAGTCATTTCTTCTAATAAATCTGAAGAATATGCTGGATGGGGTAGCAGTGCGTAGTCCATCGCGCGGATAGCTTTTTCATGCCTACGGCTACTCACGCAGGTTAATACTCCCAGCGTCCAATTTCATTCCATGGATTCCAACGACGCTTTTTTTGGCATTACGGCTTCTTTTGGGCGAGCTGAATGTTCGGCGTCACTTGTACGACCAGTACGACCACAACGGAACTCATTAAACCACCTGAATCGTTGAAATTGATAGTACAGAGTCCCCATAGTATTTGTCAAGTTTTTTCTTGGTTTCGGTGATGGTTTTTAGCCAAAAAAAAAAAATTCTTAATCAGTACACAAAAAATCGTTAAAACTCACGAAGTTGTCTGCCTTCAATGGCTGTCAAAACAGTATAAGTGGCGCAATTTGCTCAAAATTTTACAGCAATCTATTAATCGATAATATTTGACGGCAGCAGTGTTGTATTTACAGTAACTGCGCGGCAAGTTCAAAATGTCACTGACAGCCCCCATAATATCCATTCTATTTATGAGGCAAGTGTTAACGCGTCCTTTTGGCCTCGTTATCGGAGTCAAAGAAGATCGCGCTTTCGCTGGTTTTCCGGTTGCATATAGTGTTTATCCTTTCGTGAGTAGAGTCGAGTTTTCCGCCAAACAAAAAGTATATAAAACTGTATATAACGCATATCCTTTCCTAAAATTAAAAAAAATTAACTTTTATTAAGTGAAAAATGAAGTAAAAAATTATAATTAAACTTCCGTACAAAATTTTTAACTACTGTCAATCCCTAACTAGACAACTTAATTCATTTTGTACCTGAATCGAGTGTAGATAAGACAATGAAATTTTTTCGATTTCTTAAAAAATAAAAAATAAAAATAAAGCGTCAAATATTTGATAGATTTGATTTTGCGATATGAAAACAAATAAATCAAAAATGAAATACAAAGAAGATTCTAATATTTTTAATACTGAAAAAAACTTCAACGACTTGAATACAGTTAAGTAATTTTCAATAAAAAAAAATTAAATCACTTTTTGGTCTTGGACTTGTCTGATTAAAGTGCTACTGGTCTTATCGATCGGGGAGTGTGATTATTAAAGAATATTTAAACGAAAAAATAAAAAAATCTGATCAACACATACCTTTTTTATGTATGTATGTTTGTATTTGCTACTCAATTTAGAGGAAAATAAAATTTAAAATTACCAAACCAAGACGAAATAACTACCTACTCAGGTACTTCAAAATTAATTGCGCAGCGGAAAAGAAGAAGTAGAAGAAGAAAAGAAAAATCAAATCAGTTAACTATCGTCAGATATGACAATATATGTACATAAAATACAAATGATTAGATTTTTAATTTTGAAATCACCAAAAAATAATTTCAAATTATTTGATAAGATTTTTCATCAATGCGATGATTGCACAAGCACACTCACACGCAAACATACTTGGTAGTATGTGTGTATTAAAAGTTTCTATCACTTGCTGCCAGAGCAATTTGTGCAGACAACTGATATGTAGTTCAATCGACAATAAGAACAACGACAGCAAAACACAACTACATATACACAATCACCGTTTACTTGATGTTAGCCACTGCTGATAGTCATTAATAGACATACATACAAACAAACCCATAAAATCGTTCCAGCCAAAATTTTTTTTTTTTTTTTTTTTTTTTTTGGTAATATTAAATGGAGTTGTTGGTGGTAAAAGTTTCAATCGAATATTTTGAGTACTGAATATCAAAAATTTAAATCAAATCACTGCTAACACTAAAATAATGCGGAGAGAAGAGTGAAGTCTGCAAGTGAAAAGTAAATAATAATACTTATCGCTTAGTTGTTGTTTGTTCTTTGAAACGTTCATTTTTTTTTCTTTCTCTTATTTGCTGATTGTTTCATCAATTTCAAGTATTTCAGTAGCTGCCTTTTAACTAGCATATTTATGTGTGTGTTTCAACTGTGAAATCAATTATTATTTCATATCTTGTCTACTTTTCATGTTTTCGATTGGAAAATAATTTTAGATTTGTAAATCGAATGCATTGCTTTTGATAAATAATTAATTTGGTAGTATTTTATCGCTTTCAGATCGTGTAGTGGCGTAGCAATCTAATGGAATTTCGCTTTTAATTAATACATTTGGTATTTTATGGCACATATTTGGTTTTTGGCGAGCTCGTGATGTTTTTGAAAAAAAAAAATAATTTCCATCTATTCGATTGTTAATCATTAACATTTTTTTTAGCGAATCTTCACACATAAAGGTCGGTATGCAGTTCTAACGAAAATCAAAAACTCCATATAAAAAAAATGCAAAAAAATTATGCGCGAAAATTTTCTTTACGAAACAGTATGCACCTCGAATGAAAAAAACTCCATTTTCTACTGCCTCACATATATTTCGTGAGAAAAAAGAGGAAGACTAATTTTCAAACGTATTAAAGGAATCTTATAAAGCACATTATGTAATGGTTTTAGTTTTTTTTCATCAATTTCTACACCTTTTATTAATTGTTAGCCATGAAAAAGGTAAGAATACATCATAATCGACAAATATTTACCGCGCTCTACTCATGTTTTTCATTTTATTTATTTGCGTTTGCATATCTTCCTCCTTTGTAAAGAGCTGTTCACAATCGAAAATCCTTTGTCAAATTTCCGTGCCTACTACATTTTTCCATCCACGTAGTATATGAGTTTTTTTTCGCTAGAGGTGCATACCGACCTTAAGGCGATATTTTTTTACTAGTACACACACTCCTAGATCGAATCTCATACATACACCTTAATATTCTCCAATTCTGAAAGCTACTAAAAAACGTAATAACTGAAATCAGTTTCAAGTACGGTAGATTGATATAAATATAGAAAATATAGTTTTCAAATTCTCCAAGGTAAATTCTTCAATTTTATTATTTTTTCAAAAAATGTTAAGCAATTAGTAATCAAAGTTCAAGCTTAATATCAGCAACTGTTGATAAACAAGCGATTTCAAATAAAACTTGTCCGAGCGCGATTCGCGATCATAAGTTTACGGAAAAATATCAAGTCTAAATGAAAAGGCAAAGAAAGAAAAAGAGAAAGCAATCGCCTAGAGGTGATAATGATCCCCAAATTAATGTTCAATTAACCGTTAACTACATGGGTAGCTTCATAAACCAGTGACTTTTTAATTATATAATAAGGGTAATCCATTTCGAGGTTCCCTAGTTTTTTAAAGAAAAAAAAAACAGAAAAACAGAGAAAATTCAAATAACTTGGCGAATGTTTATTATCATTCGAAAGAACATTCTTTGGCATTTATTTTTTTGAAGATTAGCTCTTTCAAATGTTGGCCGTGGCTACATCTCAGATGGTCCATCCGTTGAGTCCAATTTTCGATGACTCGTTCGAGAATTCGACTGGTAAGTGACGAATGACATGCGTGATGTTTTGTTCCAAGGCCTGAATCAAAGCGGGATTGTCCGCATCGACTTTAGACAATACATATCCCCACAGGAAATAGTCTAACAGTGTGATATCACACGATCTTGGTGGCCAATCGACCGGCCCAAAATGTGAAATTATTTGCTGACCGAAGTGTTCTCTTAATAAATCCATTGATTGATGCGATGTGTGAGAAGTGGCGCCATCTTGTTGAAACCAAATGTCGCGTAGATCACGAGCTTCAATTTCAGGCATCAAATAGTCGGTTATCATGGCGCGATAACGCCCGCCATTGACGGTTGTGGTTATATAGATGTAAATCTTATGTTCATTTCTAAAGATCTGCAATCTCGAAAAGTTGCAGACCGTTTGCTTGATGGCTTTATTGGAGCCAGGGAATTTTCCTGTGAAGTTTTTTTTTCGAGAAGTGAACCTGGAGCTGAACTATCCCCAAAAATCTTATTAATGGTTTGATTTACTTAAAATTTGGTACATATTTAGCATTGTGCTTAAATTAACGCAGGAATTACTGTTTCTTCGGAAAGTGGGTGTAGAACCGATCTTTTAAAAAAAATCAATTTACTTGAAGTTATTTTTTTTCGGCGGCCGCGATAGCCAAGTTCAGGTTTTAGCAATATCCAAAATTATAGAAAAATTAATTGTTATAATTACGGTCGCCCCTCTGGCATGAAATAAAACCTCCTCATAAAAATTCATCGGCCGTTCGGAGGTGGCATAGAATAAACTATAGGCTCTTGCATTTGTTTGTAAGGCATTAACACGCAAAACCACAAATTGGAGGAGGAGCTCGGCCAAAAATCGCTTCAGCGATTACAAGCGCCACATATATAGATATAGATATATATATATATATATATATCAGGAATTGAATCATCATTTTGTCTAGACAAACAAATGCCGGATATTGACTAAGGGAGCAAGTTCCATTTGCTTGAAATTTAGTGCGTTGGTATGTTTTTGTTTAGATTAATATAT
The DNA here is from genome assembly GCA_030068015.2 of Neoceratitis asiatica. NCBI lineage: Eukaryota > Metazoa > Arthropoda > Insecta > Diptera > Tephritidae > Neoceratitis > Neoceratitis asiatica. The sequence goes on along the minus strand of CM061528.1, from coordinate 13,805,331 downwards.
AAAGTAATTTCTTTCCGGGATGGGGCTTACAGTTCAACAGATCGCTAAAAATAGGTACTGATTTGGATAAAAACGCAGATTACTGCGTCAAGTTAGTATGTTTTGAGTTTTACAATTTGGTCATATCCATATGGTTTCCAATTATTTTTATTCGGCCAATCTTATTGCACACAAGCGTAGACCAAATAAGTGGAACCTTTGGTTTACTTGAAGACATTATTATATTTACATTTTCATGCAAAACTTTGAGTGGTGACTAATCGTTAACTATCTCTGGAAATAAGTCAGCCCCAGCAATATGCAAATACCAAAATTACCGTCAAATCAGATAAATGATTCATCTATTCAACGAGTATGTGCCACAGCAAAGCGGTGCAGGGTATAGATAGTAAAGGGTGTTTTTTATAGAGGTATAGAACTTTAAGTTGGCATTACTTTTCAAGATGGCGACCGATTTAACAGCTGTCAAGTGATTTATTCTCAGTTTGGTTTGGCAATTCATCATGAATAGACTCACGCCTGAACAACGCTTCCATTTTAGCGATGTTTAGCGATGAAGCACACTTCTGGTTGAATGGCTACGTCAACAAACAAAACTGCCGCATTTGGAGTGAAGGTAATCCTCAAGTGTGTGTTGAAACACCGTTACATCCAGAAAAACTGACTGTTTGGTGCGATTTATGGGCTGGTGGAATCATTGGTCCGTATCATTGGACGTAGTGCGCGATACGTTTTCCGCGCAGAACCATTATTTTCGAAATAAAATTGCACTATTTGCAAGCGTTGTTCATACGTGAGTCTATTTATGATGAATTGCCAAACCAAACTGAGAATAAATCACTTGACAGCTGTTAAATCGGTCGCCATCTTGAAAAGTAATGCCAACTTAAAGTTCTATACCTCTATAAAAAAACACCCTATACAATATACTTTTTTCGGCAAATAAGCGATTTAGTACTCAACATTTATGCTCCATACATTTAGTCCAGCATTTTTTTTTTCATTTCTTGTATTCCTTCCAAATAATAATTTTTTTTCAAGGCCCTCAAAATAGGCGCTTGTTTCTGTGGTGACCTCTTAATTCGAACTGAATCTCTTACCGCCCAGCCATTTCTTCAGTTTTAGAAACAATAAATAGTCGCAGGAGGCTAAATCTGGAGGATATGCTGGATGGGGTAGCAGTTCGTAGTAGTTCGGTGGTTATCGTTTTACCCCATTCTGGGTAATTGATGTAAATGACACCTTATGTACGCCAAAAAAAAAACTGTAGCCATGACCTTGTTGGTCGACAGGCCCACGTTAGCTTTCTTTGATGCACGTTCACCCGTCGAAATTTACTGTCTTGATTGTACTTTGGTCTCTGGTGTGATGTGGTGGATCCATATTTCGTCTACGATCCAACTATACATATAAAAGGTGATGCACCTGCTAAGTTAAGATGCCTACAGCCTTTGCCTCCTCACGCACTTTTATTCTCCGATCGCCCAATATATATAGATTCGTGGATTTTATCGACGGTTTCTAAACTCAGTAAACCACTTCTGATTCATTGAAATTGATGGTGCAGAGTGCTCATGGTATTTATAAAGTTTCGGTGATGCGTTGTTTTTCCCAAAAAATTATGCTTAATCAGCACACGATGTTCAGTCTTTTTCATTTTTCTTAAAATTCACTTGGATGTCTGCTTTCAGCCATTTAAACCTATACAAATTACAATTTTCGAATTTTGAAAAACCAGCGAAATATACATCTGAACTCTGTTTTTATTCTAAAACCTAATCAAACAAGAAAAGAACGCTGCATTTATTTGTTAGCGACCATTTTACACAAGAACACTGCGTTGCTTGGCATATTACGTGCGGACAACAAAAAAAGTTATAATAATATCCGACTTGAGTCAATTATAAGAATTACTTTATGGAAAATGAGAGGTGGTAAAGAAAAATTTTGCGTAAATATCTCAAAAACTGAGGGGCTGATTTGAGTTCAAATATATCTAGCTGTAACACTCGGGTAGGTGAACCCGACGCATCATTTTGATCATATCTATATACATACATATATAAAAATGAACACGGAACCTAAACTATTCAAAAAAATCGTTTTGTGGTTCAGTTTACTAGAGTTCTTGTCTGGATGAACTTTACTTGGCCGGCAGTGAATCAGGGATCACTGACCGGTACAAGTATTACGATCAATTGTAATTCAATATCAAATGTATTTATCGATTCGATAGTTAAAAAAAAAAATAATGCAATAAAATCTTTTTAAACAAATTTGGAACAAAAACGGGCGACAAAAGCAAAAAATTCCGCAAAAAAAATTTTTAACTAATGTTAGTACACCTGAGTAATTTTGCGTGGGAGCTACTTATGAACCAGTCAAATTTTAATTTTTGTTTGTGTGCGACCAAACACTAATAAAATATATATATATATAAATCGGGCTACTTGGTAACGAGATATGTAGTGTCATACATTAAAAGCAGTAAACCAACCCTCTCACCTCCCCTTTGGGTCGAGATTGTTTTCCAAATTCCAATATGACCAATTCAGAATTGGACTACTCTGTAAAAAGTTATATTTGTTCTTAAAAAAAAAAAAAATAAGTACATATATACGTGTCTAATTGTAAGCCTTTTTTGTCGTTTCAAAAGTAAGGTTATCCAATTGGATTTTGAATATTTATTTTATAACATAAATTGTGAAATAATTATTTGTTTGACAATGCTTAGTTTAAGATGGCCCAACCTTTGACGTACACATTATATAATGATTAGTCAGAATATCCGTGATAATCAAATCTAGAGTAAAGAGTAATAAAAGGCAAAAAGAGTCGGGCCCCTAATGAAGCCTATGCGCTGGACAATTGCAATCTCAAATTTGAAAAAAATGTAACTGAATGCGATGTTAATCAATAAATCCCATTAAAATTGTATTTGTCTCTATCTTATTACTTTTTATTTCACGCTCCCTATCGAGGGGAGACTGTTATTATTATTTATCCCACGAGGGGCGCTGTCCGCATGACGTACGGAACTTGTTTTATTTTTCATCAATGCCGAATCACGATAAGGAGAGGTTTGTTTGGTGTCGAGAACTAAAAGAGTTCAGCTACAGAGCAAAATTCATCAGCTAATTTTTAAGAATTATGTAAAATATAAAATGTAATATAACGGTTAGTTGAAAGTTGACAAAATAGTTTTCTTAATATGAAAACGCGAGTCAGATATGTCAAATGTGATTGAATGAGAGTTGAAAACTAGACACAAACAATGCAAGAGCTCATGAAATTCAAAATTCGTTTTACAAGTTTTCAGAAACAGGTGGCAAAAATGTCTGCACATTCCGAACGGAACATTAAATTTGATTTCAGAGAGATTAAGGGGGCTGGAAACTGAGCCTGTTATTATTTTAACCATGAAAATTATACCAAACATTTCGCGACGAGTGGCGAGAGTAGGAAGATTGATAAGTTTCAGACGACTAGTATAAGAAGGAAGATTGTAAGTATTGAGAGTCCCAATGCAAATTTCTTAAGGCAAATAGGAGAAATTTTTTTTGAATAGACTCTATCGTGTCAGAGTAGATTTGATAAGGGTTCCAAAACACCAAGCCGTATTCAAGAATGGGTCTCACTAATGTTACATACAGAGCTTTTGTAACATAAGGATCATTAAACTCGATTTATATCGGAACGAATTTCCGTCATCCCTTGTCAATTTTGGTTTAGTTACACACCGGTTTCGGCGGGGATGACGGAAATTCGTTCCGATATAAATCTAGTATCCACCCTGTCGGAAAAACACAAAACCAAATCAACTCATCATTAAACTCCCTTGACCAACAAAAGCCTTGTTTTACAAAAGCCAAGATGCCTTTGACTTTGTTGACTAACACAGCAATGTGATGTGTGAAGTTCATTTTAGGGTCCATAGTGATCCCCAGGTCAATAAACCTGTAAACCTGCTCCAAACTGTAATTATCTATGCTATTTATATCCGTTTGCTGTAAGATACCTTCATTTGCCGAAGTGTAAGATTTATAAAGTTTTACACCATTCGCAAACAATGAAGATTTTGAAAATTTTATCTGAGAAGATATATCGTTTATAAATAGTGAAAACACAATCGGGCCTAGATGGCTACCCTGAGGTACTCCTGAAGGAACATTAAGGGTATCTGAAACGGAATTCTTTAACATTACTCTTTGAGTTCGATCATACAGATATGTGGAGATCCATTGAAAAAATTTTGGTTGGAAACTCAGTAAGTCAAGTTTCTTGATTAGTAACGAGTGACACACCTCATCGAAAGCTTTGCTAAAGTCAGTATATAAAGGTTGTTTTTTATAGAACGCATCGATGATATAAGAAGTGAATTCAAGTAAATTGATGGTTGTAGATTTTCCTTTGAGATTGAATGAGTCAAATGATCAGTGATAAGTGATTCAAATAATTTAGGAATCGCAGATAGTTTAGCTATGCCTCGGTAATTTTCTATCAAAGATCTGTGTCCGTTTTTATGAAGGGCTATAATAAAAGATTATTTCCATAAAGATGGAAAAATACTCTGTTTAGGTGATAAATTGAATAAATTAGTCAAAGGTTCGAAAATATACTCAGCCAAAAGCATTCCATCAATCAATTCAACACTTCATTTTCCACTTAAAAGATTTCCATTCACTCATAAGTGAATATATATATATATGTATAAGTCTCTATATGCGAGTACGTATTTAGAAAAATACTACCTGCCGTGAGCTTAATAACTCAATAGACAAATTCAATTGGCGCAATGAATAATGGGACCACCCGGTTTGAATGCTCAACAAAAGCCGGCTGTTTTAAAAGTTTGTTAGCAAAGAACGAGACACAACCATTTGCACGTACATAGAAAGTCCTTTATATTGTAGGCGTCACTTTGTTTGTATACTACAACGAAGGACATTTTTGTTTTACCCGACACAAATTCAACAAATACCAAACTGCATCATGAAGTGGTTTATTTGATGGGATATACAAGTGCCAAATATTTATAACACATGTATGTATGTATGTATGTATGAATTTATGTGTGAAATTATATGTGAGTATGTGTGTATGTGTGTGCATTTGTGAACAGCCGCAATTAGGCGCAGAAGGTATTTTACACAAAACAATCATGCGATGATCCTGTCAAACCTTTCGATTGTCCTTTTTGTTACTTCTCCGCAATTCCCCTAGTCTTCACTGCCCTTTAACCCCTCACGCTGCATTTGTTGGCATTGCAATTGCCGTTTGATTTGATCAGCGGGTGGTTCGCCCATGGTTTAGCCCACAGGCATTGGTGACGCCATCAGCACAGCACAGAGCAGACAAATCCAATCCATCGGCTGGAGCACGCACGCCTTGCCGCTTAGCATTGTCGCAACGACCGTTTTGCGGTAGCTAAGACATTTGCGCCGCCAATACCAATAAACAACAACAACAACAACGACAAAGACAAAACACTGTCACAAAGAAATGAGAGTATTGACATATAAATTTTATTATACGGTTCTTTCCTGTTTTTTTTTTTTGCTTTTGTCTTTTTGTTGAATTTCCATCGAAATGTCATTGAATTTATTGTATTTTTTGTGTAACAATGGCATGGCGTCGGCTGGCTCATACATACATTTCGTCCTTTGTGTTTTTCAGGTAACATTGTGTAATTTGTTATTTGTTTTTACTTGTCTGCGGCTATTTTTATACGCAGGAGTACCTACATACATATGTACATATATGTATGTGATTATATATTTTTTAAGTAATTGTGGGTGTGCGAATGTTGCATATGGCATTAGCGACCGGGTGTTGCGTCACAAGCATTATCTTTTATTTAGTTTAAGTCACTCTCTCACATACATAGGTTGGCATGCATGGGTGTTGTTGATGTTGATTTGTTTGTTATTGTGGTTAAAATAGCATGTGGTGTTACTCTCATACTTATTATGTATATGTACATACATATATCTATGCACATAATTGCAGTGGGCATGATAATGTCAATGCTTACCTTCGATTTGTCGTCGAATTTTCCCGTTGGTTATATGAATTACACAGTGCCGCACATACTCTCGGGCTTAGATTTTGCTGATTCTTGCTGAGAGTACTTACCAAAACTACAGTTTCTCCATCATTACTTTTGCCAGTTTAGCTGCCGTTCGGATTTTATGATCTCATGAATTTGTTGACTCAAAGTCGATTTTGAGCACTTCTTCAATATTTTCCCAGTGCATCTAGTACATCAAAATCGAAAAGCGAATAACATAAAAAAAAAAATATAAACTATTAAAAATTTCAATATGGAATATAGCAAGTACCTGAAAATGGATATTTTTTGTTACGTTTGTGATCATATAGTGCCAAAGATAGACAAACCAGAACGGAAAAACGGATTTAGTGAGCATCATATCCTCATTATTTCCATGAACCTGATTTAAGTGATGCAGATTTTACGCCGAACACGATGTTATCATACTATTGTAGGTTATTCTTATTTTTCTTGTGAAACCAGGTCACTCTCCACCTGATCCTTCCAACAGAGTGGAGGTCATCCTCTTCCTCTACTTCCACCAGCAGCGGGAACTCTTTCGAGTACCGGAGCGCTTTCATCCATTCGGACGACATGTCTCTTGATTCGCTCAACTATTTCAATGTCGTCCTATAGCTCGTACAGCTCATTGCTCCATCGTCTGCGGTATTCGCCGCTGCTAGCGCGCAAAGGACTATAAATCTTTCGGAAATCCTTTTTTCTCGAAAACTCCCAAAGCCGACGCATCGGATGTTGACATCGTCCAGGCTTTTGCACCATATGACAGGACGAGAATAATGAACGTGTTCTGAGAGTTTGGTTTTTGTTCGTCGAGAGAGGACTTTACTTTTCAATTGGTTACTCAGTCCAAAGTAGCACCACTTGTCAAGAGTGATTCTCCGTTGGATTACAATAGTGACGAGCATTTTGGTATTGTTAATGCTGGTTGCTAGATAGACGAAATAATCTGCGACTTCGAAGTTATGACTATCAACAGTGACGTGGGAGCCAAGTCGCGAGTGCGATGACTGTTTATTTGATGACTGGAGATATTTCACCTTTTTCTCGTTCCCTACCAGATCCGTTCGCTTCGCTTATTTATTTAACCTGGAGAAAGCAGAACCTACGATGCGGTTGCTATGGCCAATGATATCAATTGTTCACTCTTGTAGAAGATTGTACCTGATCTATTTAACTCTCCAGCTGATATTACTTTCTACGGCGTCGAAACGAAGTAACCCACGATAAAGAGTCTCCTTGTCTTGTCTCCTTGTCTCCTTAAACTCTAAAACTGCTCTAGACTGTCACAGAATTACTTACATTTCTTTTGTGGTTCCTAAAGGGAGGGATATAGAGGGGAATCGCAAGATAGATCAATTTGCTGGAAAAGGTATAATCAACCACGTACCTTAAGATAACGAGCTTCGCCTGTTGTATATTTCAGCAGATTTTTGGACACCTTCAAAATTATAGAAGTCTTTAAAGCGTACTGAATGATAGCATTACAAGCTGAAAGCCCAGGAGCTCCCTTCAGAAAATGCTGCATGATCTTTGAGAATGGTGATCAATCTTTTGAGGTATTTTAAAGGATCCAGCTGAATCGATATCCTGTTATAGGATCCAAAAATGTCATATAATCGTAATAGCCATTGGTTCACATCAGCAACCACGCTTATATATCTATAAATCTAATCCAGAGCGCAGTTCGGTTCCATTTGTGTACTTGAAGAACCTTGAGAAAAAACATTAAACTAAAGTAATAAGTAATGTTTGACTCTCTTAGAACCCTTAGACCCATACGATAATCAATTCATCCATGAGAAAAAATTCATGAAAAAAAAATCTCCGTGGTGTTTGTCATAACAGGGTGTTGATACTCTTATTTCGGGTAACACTAATCCGATTATGTCAAACTATAACATGTTTGAAAGCTAGCATTTAAAGCAATATTTGCTATGAAGAAAGTTCTGCAAATCGTTATTCATAAGAAAAGTTATTTTGATTTGAAATTGAGTAAAATTTCCAATGAATTTCCGTTGTAAGATGCTGTTTTCCTCCGCTTCAAAAACGAACAAAATCAAAACTTTTATAATTTCCGGTGAGAATTTTTTATACTTACGCCATACCCAGGAATGGTTTGCTCGCATTCGTTCCAGAAATATTGATTTCAAAGATGCAGCTCGTTCTAGTCGGCGAATTACTCAAAAATCCGAAGAAATTCTGCAACTAAGGAAGTGGCAGTCGATAGCTCCAAGCTATCCAAACTGCCTGCAAGCTCTCAGGCGTTAACGGAGGCATAAAGCAATATTCACGTGACAGTTTTGAATCATTTAAAAGATGCTCGATGTTCGGGTGCCACATGGATTTAAATTATGAAACGCTGCTGCAACGCAGCAAAATCGGAACATTTTTGATGATGATGATAAACACGTTAGATAACAAAAAGGGTTTGCGAGTGGCAACCACAATTAGAAATATTAATTTTCTATAATTTTGGATGTTGGTCGAAAAAGGACTCGAATCATGGCTTTCCGAATGGTAGTACGCAATGATAACCACTCACTCGGCTATTCGTCAATATATACTTAAATAAAATTAATTTTCAATAAAGAGAAATTTAATAGAAAATAATTCTGCGCTTCAAATTTATACATGACTATCATCCAGAGGAAAAATGTTTACCATAAAAATGAGAATAATAATTTACGTAGATAAACTTTTGTTTGAGAAAATAATTCATATGGCGCCAACACCAACAATTGACGCTTAGAATATAGAAGTAAAAATTTCAAGTAAATAGAAAATGATGGAAAATTTTTGTATTTCCATTCAAAAATGTGATGACTTGCACTATATACAAGTAAAATAAACTAGCCAAAACCAATTTAGCAATTAACGAGACAAATAAAATGCCCTCGAATAATTAGAAACAGCAGTTAGAAAAGGTAGCTTTATTTAGGAGTATTAAAAAAAAATAACCGAATAGAGGGTTATACAGCCTTCTAAAAGCACTACATATCTATCTACAAGCTAAAATGATAATAGACGGTAGAAATGCAGAATGCAGTGTGTGGCTCCTGCATTATCACGCCTCAAGTGTTATTTTTCCATAAAAATATTTTAGTGGAAACTACAAATATGAAAAAATATCATAATTTTTTGATGCTCAACCCATACAATTCTTCCTATAATTCACCACTTATGCAATTCAGCTGATGATGCTTAATAAAAAAAAGGGGGAAAATCAATTTCTAACTCTTGCACTGCACCCTCTTGACGGGATCTTATCTGCTTACTGATAATCTACTATTTGTTTATATTATTTCTTGTTTGCATTTAAGTTGTAGGTAAATGTTTATTTTCTCTTATTTCTTATCACGGTAGCCTATCTGATACAAGACAAAATAAAATTAATTTAATTGGTTGCAACTGTATTTTTTTGTTGTTGTAATTTTTTCCTCGCTTATTCTTAGGTAAACTAATATTTTATATTTACAATAACCTCGAGCAATCACGAACAGCATTTGATGGCTCAGTAGAAGGGCAAGCGTAATAAGTTTTGTTCCTAGGAGGTTGCCACAAGAAAAGGAAAGCAACTACAAGAGCGCTTATAGTACACCAAAAAAAAAAAAAAAAAAAAAAACTGAAAAATATGTATAGTATTGTGCGTATATCACTTAAGTATAAAAAAATTCAAATTATCAACGCACACACATCTCTGATCTCATATCTTACCACTACACATATGTATGTTTCTTGTCTGTTTACAAATGTTGCGGTTGGTCACTTTATATTTAAGTATTGTACATACATATGAGTATATACAGCTGAATGTAAGTGTGTATGCGTGTCTTCTCACCAATTTCTTTTATCTTTAAATTTTTTGTTAATATTCACTCATATCTTGGCGAAAAATCAGCTCAATTTCTTGTATTTCTAATGAAAATTTATTTTATTCATAAACGAGTTTGTGTGATTGTGTTCACTTGGCCAAAAAGTGTGCTGATTTGCCTGATGCTTTCATTTATTCTTTTCGGGTGTTTTGCGATTTTTACTTTTCGATAAGTGCGGTTATTAACAATGAAAACTCGTCTTTTTTGCAGATTAGTCGTATGTAAGTTAACACCTTTGAGTATTTCAACAAAAAAAAAAAAAAAAAATCAGATAAATGCATATACATATATACTTATGCATATAAAGTTTAAGTGGTATTCATATGAATTAGGGTGATCCAAAAACTAACCAATCAAATTTATGGCTTAAAATGAAGTTATTACTAAGAATACAATTCCCAGGACTTTTTACTCAAATTTAGAAAATGTCGGTGAGCCTTCAAAGTTTCTCACATAAATAACTCGTAAAAATCTTTTTTTATTAAAATTATTATAACTTTTGAACCGTTCAGATAAAGTTTTTGACGTGACGGATTCTTACAAGGCATAAAATTTTGACGATTTTTTTAAGTAAATAATTCGATCTTGTAAAGAAATGGCAACCAAATTGTTTTTTCAGAAACTTCATGCTCTACATGACTTCGACATGCAGAAAAGTTTACCTTAAAAGGTTCAAAGATTATACTAATTCTCACCGACACCTACTAAAATTAAGTAATATAGGGTTTTTCAATAAGAGTGATATGATTTCTAAGTGCGTTTTGGGCATTTTTATTATGTCATGATCAGTCTTTTTTTTTCATTGTATTCAGTAAAGTTTACAATTTCATCATGACAAGATATACGCAAGAACAACATTTACAAATTATTCTTTAATTAATGTGAAAACGATAACGATTTTCTTAAGAAAATCATCTTCTCCGATGAGGCTCACTTTCCTCAGAGTGGTGCGGTGAATAAACAAAACTGTCGATTCTGATGCGAAGAAAATCCACAAATTATTCATGAACAACCATTACATTCACTTGAATTGACAGTTTGGTGTGGTTTTTGGTCTGGTGGAATCATCGGTCTGTACTTCTTTCGAAATGAAGGTGGTAGCACCGTCACTGTCAATGGAGAGTGGTATAGATCGATGACAGCCAACTTTTTATGGCCACAATTGGAAGAAGTTGATCTTAACAACATCTGGCTCCAACAAGACGGGCTACGCGTCACACAGCAAGTGCACCAACTGAAGTATTGCGAGAAAGGTTTGGAGATTCGATTATTTCAAGAAATTGTGACAATGAATGGCCTCCAAGAAGTTGTGATTTAACACCAGTAGACTATTTCTTGTTGGGTTATTCGAAGTCATTGATATTTAGCAATAAACCAGACTCTTTTCGAGCTTTAAATGTCAATATTGAACATGCTATTCATGACTTACGACTTAATTTAGTGGAAAAGGTGCTCAAAAATTGGGTTCATCGAATTCGTTCCTGCAAAAGAAGTCATGGAGCTCATTTGAATGATGTTATATTCAGAACTTAATTGTATCGATTGTACTTCACATTAAATAAAAAACATTTGAATTTCCTTAACAATTAGTGTGTGTTTTAGAAAACCTTATATTATCCTGGGTTGTAGAGAGATTATTTTCTCAGAGAAAGATTGATTTTAATCCATAAATGCGATAAGTTAGTTCTTGGCTCACCCTGATATGCGTGCTGACCCATACATATTTCTGTATCAATTAAATAAAAAATCCAGCCCATGTAATCCAGTATTAGGTCGAAGTTCATTGAAGGTAATAGTATAAAATGAAAATGAGAGTCATCTTATTCATTTTTTTAATTTCGAACTTGCTTATAGTTAGGTGACGAAAATTCTCCCGAGGAACCATTATTTGCTAAATTTAATATTAGAATACATAATCCTGATATTAAAGTTAGCGCTGGATTACTTTTCTTACCTCACTGGGTTTTAATATCTTTGACTATGCCACTTTAGGATTTATTTATGTGGGTTCAAATTAAATAAAAAATAGACCGTTTGGTAATGTAAATACGCATCCTTTTAGTACACGAAAATTCGAATATTAGCATTTAACGAGAGAATCTGAAGCTTCTCATAAAAATCAATCAACCGCTAGAAGGCGGCTTGGGTTTTAGGTCCCTCCATTTGCTGGTAAAAACATCAAGATGCAAAACCACAGATTGGAGGAGGAGCTCGGCCGAAAATCGCACGCGGTTGCAAAAATATATATAATCTTCTAGTGTCCTTGAATGTGTCCAACGTAGTTTTGTCCTTGCTCCACTTCATTTCACCAGTCCCCCCTACCTTATTACACTTTCCGCTGTATGCTAATAAATCTAAAATCACTTATTTTTCGACGATCTATTCAGTTTTTGCTATTTATTTATGACATCAACAATGGTGTAGTGCAGATATGGGCATATTTGCCCTTAGTGGCATTTTGAGGCCTTGGTGAAGGGGGAATTTTACTACTAATGCTTATAAATGAGGAAGTGCGTATATATGAGATGATGCACTATGGATCAAAATCGTAAAATTGCCTAACAATTTTAGGTTGGTTCATAATAACTATAATTAAAATACATTAAAAGCTTTGACTAGTAATAAGCAGGTTATTATTCATAACTTTTTCAATATGCTTTTAATTCCTCTCTAACTTATTTTATTAGAAATGATAAAATCTACATTCGGCTTAAGATTTGATTTGCTGTTGAAACACTGCAAAATTTATTTGCAATATTATTAATTTTCTCATTTAAAAAAAAAATTCTCTATTGTAGATGCTTCCAAACATATTTTAATGCCCGGTATTTTTTAATTAAGTTTCCTTATAAAAAGTAAGCCTAATTTAATACAATAAACTTTCATTTAAATTTTTACGCCTTTCCTTTCGTAAAATGATATTCGCCTTATCTAGCCCTAGATCGCGCTTTGCTTGCTTTGCGGGCTAAAAAATTTGCCCATCCCTCGCCTAGTGGTTTGCGCTATCATTCTTCGTTTGACATACAAACTTGTAATTAAATCTAATTATTAGAATTATGATCCTACTACCAGAGTATTATCTGAATTTAATAGAATTTTAAGGGACCTTGATCTTGATTTCGCATTTCCGAGAACTCGAACAAAATCTATTCTTATTTTAATTAGTTTTAAGTATATAATATTTGTTAGTCATTAGTTTGTAAATCTAGTTTGTAAGCTTTAATAAATCATAGACTCAATAAATTATGAATGAGAGCACTCCAGCTTTGAAAGTTTACAAAGCAGTAACCGTCAGAAATCAGGAGAAGACGACGACCTCCACTTTGCTTGGTGTCTCCAATTGCCACCAATCAGAGAAAAAAAGAAACGAATGTGTAGTGCTGTGTAGTTGGCGCTAGCGGTGTCTACGTAAATGCTTAAATTTATATCATTTCTCAAAGTTCTAAATTTAATAATTTAATAAATGACAATAGGAAGTTTTTATCCCCATTATGGTAGGCAAAGGGCCCTTTAACAAACGATCGTGGTTTGATAAGACTGTTTAAAAGAATTTTTTTTTTTTCTACAAATAAGCTTTTTATTTTTCAATATCGTACATTTTAGCTCTATATGTACATTTAGTCCAGCATTTTTTCAATTTTTATATACTTTTCAAATAACTGGGTTTTCAAGACCTTCAAGAAGGGCGTTTCTGTAATGATCGCTTTATTCGACCCGAATCTCTTGCCGCCCAGCCATTTCTTCAGGTCTAGAAACAATTAATAGTCGCAGGAAGCTAAATCTGAAGAATATGCTGCACGGGTAGCATTTCATAGGCCAATTTATGAACTTTTGCCATGGTGATTGCATACGTTAGCATCCGGGCGTTGTTCGGATGGAACAGCACTTTTTACGCCAATTACTGTCGTTTCTGCTTCAAATCATTATCAAATCTTTTCAAAAAGCTCTTAATAATATTCGCCGGTGATCGTGTATCCCAAAAAAAAAAAACTGTGGCCATGACCTTGCTTGGCCGAAAGACCCACATTGGTGTACGTTGTTCTTTGATCTCTGGTGGGGTATGATTGATCCACGTTTCATCTATGATAACGAAACGAAGCGAAAATTTGTTTGGATTGCCGTTGGACATCGCCAAATTCTACTTTGAAGTAGTCACACGGTTGCGCCCATCACGCGGATAGCTTTTACATGTCTCAATATATATGTAAGCATAGGATACACCCGCTTAGTTGAGATGCGCACAGCCTCAGCCAACTCACGCACTTATCGTCCAAGATCACTCCATGGATTTCATCGATGATTTCCTGAACGTTCGGCGTCGCCTGCATTGGTACGACCACAACGGAACTCAATGAACTACTTCGCTGATTGTGCAGAGTCCCCATAGTATTTACCAAGTCTTTCCTTGATTTGGGTGATGGTTTTTTACACACAAAAAAAAAATATATTTTTGATTCCAGCATGCAGATAAATCTTACTTCCGTATTTTAAGAAATTCAAACTAATAATTGTCGAAATATTTTCAAAAAAATCATTTTGAAAATCAAACGTGAACAATTGCCTTTTCCTCTGGACACACCGGACAAGAAAGTGTCAGTTTGCCACAATCAAAAGCTGGCAGCAACAATGAGTGTCTCGCGCCTTTTTCGTGCTTTATGTTGCTGTTAACAATTGACATTTGTGTCAGATGACAAATAAATATCGCACAAACGGAGAAAAAAACAAAAAAAAACAACAACAAAAAATATACTAAAATGCGAATATGAAATATGGAAAGAAGATGAAACCAAATGAAGCAAATGAATATGAAATCAAAAGCGATCAACAAGCAATGATAAGCGATTCAATTGCTGTGAAACGTAAGCTGGAGAAGCTACCTGGCTGAGTGCTGCTGTTGCTGCTGCTGCTGCTGCGTGTAGTGAGTAGCCAAAACGATTTGTACGCGATTTGCGCGATGAACATTTGTTGGCGCATTTTGTGGTTATATGTCTGTGAACACCAAGCAACGGCTGCTTCCTTTAAAACGCATCCGGACTCGTGTTTGTACGAATATTTGAAACCGAATGTGCACCTTTTGTCATTTGATTGCTGGATCGATCGTTCAGTTGCATGCGCAATTCACATGCATGGACGGACGGACATACTCGTAGAAATCATGACAATATAACATATACTCACACGTATATTACATACCTACACATATACATATACAAGGCATTTGTTTCATGTTCATCATGAACAGCAATATTAACAACAAAAACAATGCAATACAACAATCAAAATAGTGTTGTCCAATATATTTCCCAAACATGATATCAATAAATCGTCATCAGAGTCAATAGCTGCATACAGATGCTCTCAGATATGTGGCAGACACAGTTACCTATGTACTTATACTTATAAAGGGTGTTTTTTATAGGGGTATAGAACTTTAAGTTGTAATAAAACAACGATGGATTTTTCGATTGACATGAATTTTATTTATCTGAAAGATAATCCTGTGGCATTACATTTTAAATATGATTTCTGGCATATGACCGCCACGGCTGGCGCGGATGTAGTCCAATCTGGACGTCCAATTTTCGATGACCTTTTCCAACATTTGTGGCCGTATATCGACAATAACACGGCGAATGTTGTCTTCCAAATGGTCAAGCGTTTGTGGCTTATCCGCATAGACCAATGACTTTACATAGCCCCACAGAAAGTAGTCTAGCGGTGTTAAATCACAAGATCTTGGAGGCCAATTCACAGGTCCAAAACGTGAAATTAGGCGGTCACCAAACGTGTCTTTCAATAAATCTAGTGTGACACGAGCTGTGTGACATGTTGCGCCATCTTGTTGAAACCACATCTCCTGGACATCATGGTTATTCAATTCAGGAATGAAAATGTTAGTAATCATGGCTCTATACCGATCACCATTGGCAACGTTCTGGCCACCATCGTTTTTGAAAAAGTACGGACCAATGATTCCACCAGCCCATAAAGCGCACCAAACAGTCAATTTTTCTGGATGTAACGGTGTTTCAACATACACTTGAGGATTACCTTCACTCCAAATGCGGCAGTTTTGTTTGTTGACGTAGCCATTCAACCAGAAGTGCGCTCCATCGCCAAACATCGCTAAAATGGACGTAGTGCACGATACGTTTTCCGCACAGAACTATTATTTTCGAAATAAAATTGCACTATTTGCAACCGTTGTTCAGGCGTGAGTCTATTCATGATGAATTGCCAAACCAAGCTGAGAATAAATCACTTGACAGCTGTTAAATCGGTCGCCATCCTGAAAAGTAATGCCAACTTAAAGTTCTATACCTCTATAAAAAACACCCTTTATATACAGTGAGGAACAAAAAGGTATATTTGGTGACTTTTACGTGAATTTAGGGGATTTTTATAATTAAATTTTTTTATTTTAAAATAATATTCATACTAAAACGGAAGAAATGACGCGTAAATTTGATTTTCTTCCATTAAATTGTTTCAAGCTGTATTCTGTTTTTTATTTATTAAGAGAAAAATTAAAAAATAATCGTCAAGAACTTTTGTCTTTATGTGAGGATCAAAAAATAGTGTTGTAGGGTTTTAGTTAACAAGGCCAGTTGAATTTAATATTTTAATTTTATTAATATTTTTTTCCTTTTCTATTTAAATTTCCCAAAGCGTTTGGATATACAATGAGCTTCTTGTTTATTCGCGTAGGGCAAGGCTAACACGGAAATAGCCAAATCAACTATAGAAGCTTTAGTGGCTTGCTGTTCGACTGAAACTCCAAACTCTTCACTGTGTCTTTGTAACAGGGTCGAGAACTTCGTCTTACTCTGCTTCTATCACCGGGTATTGCTTTGAATACTTTCAAAGGTGGAGTGCTTACATCCTTCCGGGTAATATGATCTAACCAATATTGCTACGATCCCTTAATACTCTGAATTATTTATGTTACTATCGTCGTGAGCCTCATTCGCTCATGGTTCCGTCGACATACACAAAAATACAACTTCCGCAAAACTTTTCTCTCAAACACTGCTAACATCGTCTAAGCATCATATAACTAGTTGGGCGTGGATGGTGTGTGACTTGTAGAGTTTAGTCTTTTTTCATCGAGAAATCAGTTTATTTTTCATTTACCTACTCTGTCAAAAATAGCATTTGTTGCCAATAGTGATTCTGCGTTGGATTTCAAGGCTGACATTGTTGTTGTTGTTAATGCTGGTTCTAGTTCTTTGATAGATGAAATCATCTACGACTTCAAAGTTTTACTTGTCAACAGTGCAGTGGTAGTCAAGATGCAAATGCGTGAACGGTTTCTATAACGAGAGGATATATTTCGCCTTGTCCTCATTTAGCTGAGTTGATTAAGCCATGATTAAGCCAAGCTCGTTTGTTCGTCTCAGTTTTTAAAATAATTCAACCAAGCTTGGTAAGAAGTTACAGTCAGCGATCATTTGTCGGAGCCGGCCAGCCTAGATCACCGCTTTTCATTACCATACTTATATATTTGTTCAGATATGGGGTTTTGCGTCAAAAATCCGCCAAAAAAAGCATCTAAGAACGTGATATTTTGTATACTACGGACTTTAATTTCAGTTTTTATTGACACTGACATATATGTACCTGTATATGGTTCATTTTGATTGAACTTTTGTTGTGTACATATTTCTCCATACTTCGAATGCCATGATGGAGCCAATCCCTTTGCTCATCACTCAAATCACCAAGTATTTTAGGAAAACGGTTCAAATGGCTGTGGAGGAGATTTACCTTGACGCTCATTTTACAACTGAGTTGCTGGAAGTGGGGCAACATCAGTTTAATGGCTTTTATCTTTTTCGTTCGCAGTAAATTTTCTGAAAACCAAACTACTTCATTTCAGTCATTTTTTCAATGTCTTATTATTAAAATTTTGATCCTCATCAACCTTCTTGTTTGTGGACTCTCAAAAATTTCGGCTTTAAGTTTCTCTGTGCTCAAATTGACGAAGTTTATAGGTATTTATTTGAAACGATCATCATCCTTGCCCAGAGCATTGACCATTGTTTCATAAGTTCTAGTTAAATATGTAAAGTGGCAGTATGTGCGATCCTTGGGCACAAGATATTCATTTGGTACATTTAGTTTACCATAGATTGCCTGGAAGGCCAATCTTCTCTAACCTAACAAATCAAAATCGTCATCTTCAGAAAAAACTCAAAGAATTTCTGTCTACGCTTACGATAGTATACAATTCTTGTTCCTGATCTTAAAATATCGAAAAACTAGAATTGTCGATGCTTTTTTAAATAGAACAAGGTCTCTGATTAATGCGCTGAGGTTTTCTTGTCTTCATTTAAGGGCTGGGGTTCAGAAGAAACACCTGGGTTAAAATCAGCTTACTCTCTTTCACCATTTAAAAAAGACCACTTTACTACTAACTCGTGATCATTTTGTGTAGATGAAATAACTGACACATCGTTGGAGTACAGGACTGGTCGAGTAACAGATGAAAATTTAGGTTAAAACCATTTCGTGGGGTTTCTCTTTTATCAACCGCACAAATATAACAAAAATTTTGATGATTTGAAGGTTTCCGCCACATCAATGGCGTTTGATATTTATAATGGGAAATCGTAGACTCCACCCATGTTTTACAAAACGTATGAGGGACCCATTTACATGTCATGGGTGATCGAAGGGAATCCAAAGTAATCAAAATTCACTTTCTTTTATGAACTCCGACACACTTAGTCTAAAATTTCCGAATGCATATTCACCACGGATATTACAAAATAAGTTGGGTTAGTTTTTATATATCTATCGCTGCAAGTCCATAGCTAGACAAGCGAATAGGCATGGACACAACCAGCCATAATTATTTCATTATTCTCATTTGTTCATCGTCATTACCAAGAATCTGGTATAACTGGCAACTGCGTCATCATCGATTATCACTTGGCCGTCATCTTAATTGTGTGGCACGCAGCAAAATCAACATCAGCAGCAGTCTCTCGATATGATATTTATGTCTATCTCCAGCCCTTACTACATTTGTATGTATGCATATGTCTAATTGTTCGATTGTATTTCGCTGAATGTGTCTGACTGCTGCTCCATTTGACCATTTGGCCATTTGTCCGAGTATCAGTTTGGCTGTAGTTGTGAGTATGCTTTTTTTTTTTTGGTTTGTTTGTGCTGTTGTCTACTTATGTCTCTCTGCTGTTGCTGCTGATGATGGGCATGGGTTGCTTCTGCCAATTCTGATGTTACATTGCCATCATCGTTGGTTTTAACTTTATTGGTGATGCATGTGGCAAGAGCATACCCAGATATATAATGTAAATTCATACATACATATGTATGTATGTACATATAAATACCTGAATACTTCTGTACAGATGTAAAATGCTACGTCTTCGGCTTCATGCATTCCTGCAACATCTATTCTTCATTCTTGAGTTGATTACTTATTAGAGAGAGTGAGAGATTTGTTGTTGATTAAAATGTGATTTATTGCTTTTGACTTTACATATGTACATATATGTATGTATATTCACATGGAATATTATAGTAAATACGAGTATTAGTATGTAATTATGTAAGTACATATATAATCTAAGTGCGTAAAATCTTGAATATAAATTATGCAGTCTAAGCATGTCACTTTTGTAAAGAGTGATCCATTTCTAGGTTCCCTACTTTTTAAAGAAAAAAATACAGAAAATTCAAATTTAATTGAGAATATTTATTATCATTCGAAAGAACATTCTTTGACATTTATTTTTTGAAGATTATCTCTTTCAATTGGTGGCCGCGGCTAAGTCTCAGATGGTCCATCCGTTAAGTCCAATTATCGATGACTCGTTCGAGCATTTCGACTGGTAACTGACGAATGACACGCGTGATGTTTTACTCCAAGGCTTGAATCGAAGCGGGATTGTCCGCATAGACTTTAACCTATACATATCTTTACAGGAAAAAGTCTAACGGTGTGATATCACATGATCTCGGTGGCCAATCGACCGGCACAAAACGTGAAATTATCTGCTCACCGAAATGTTATCTCAATAAATCCATTGATTGATGCGATGTGTGGAAAGTGGCGCCGTCTTGTTGAAACCAAATGTCGCAGAGGTCACGAGCTTCAATTTCAGTCATTAAATAGTCGGTTATCATGGCGCGATAACGGTCGCCGGTGACGGTCACGTTCTCACCGGCATCATTTTTGAAGATATATGGACAAATGATTCCACCGGCTCACAAACCACACCAAACCGTTGTTTTTTCAGAAATGGGCCTCATCGCTGAACAAATTTTGGCTCGAAAACGTCGGACCTTCTTGGAACTTTTCAAGAGCCCATAGAGCGAAGCGATGTAGCTTAGGAGGGTCGAACGGCTTCAGTTCTTGGAACAAGCTGTATTTTGTATGCTTTCAATTTAAGATCTCGACGTAAAATGCGCCAAGTCGTCCCATACGTCAGTCTCAGTTCCTGCAGACGGCGCCGAATCGACTCTCCACGGTCTTCGTGTACACTCTCAGCTACGGCTGCTGTATTTTCTTCACTGCATGCTGGACGTGGTACATTCGCCCGAATATTATCCAATAATGAATGCTGGGTCTCAAGATGGATGATGGTGTTGCGAATAGTATGCTTAGTAGGCCGATTATGTTGACCATAAGTTGAGCGAAGCGCGCGAAACACATTCTTTACAGAACGTCAATTTTCGTAATAAAGTTGAATAATTTGCAAACGTTGTTCAGGCGTAACTCTTTCCATGATGAAATGCCAAGCAATACTGAACAAAAATAACATGACAGCTTGACACCACTCACGCATGATCAGTCAAAAAAAGGCTATTGAAAAAAGCACTTCTACTTGGATCACCCCCCTTTATATACACATGCATTTATCTATGTTTCAGAGTGGTTTTGAGTAAATTCAATTAGTCTTCAAGGAATACTTACATTCTACGCCTGCTTGCATATACAGTTCATTTCAAATTATTTATTTATGCATAAATACATATGTAAGTATGTATGTATGTTATAATCAAAATCTACAAATCTGCTTGCCTCTGGGTGTGTTTAATTTCTGGAAATTTTGCTGTGATTCAATTGATGTGTGTAAAAATTAATTTGTGGAAGAACAGTTTGTCTTACTTGAGAGAAACAACATGCAGATTCAAATGAAAAAAATGCATGCATACATACAAATATGAGCATCCATCAAAGATATACATATATATACATATATATATAAGAAGGTGGTTTGATAATTCAGTAAACTTTTGAATGAAATATATTTTTTTCGACAAATCAGAGTTTTATTTCTCAACATAGTCTACTTTTAATTCGATTTTCAATTGTTGTATTCCTTTTTCAACGGTCTGAGCCAGTTATCGTGGGATAAGTCTTCTTAATATCGCATATAAGATCCTATCTAGCGTATTGTGTGAAAGACTAAAGCCCACCGTCAACAAACTGATCGGACCTTCTCAGTGTGGCTTTAGACCTGGCAATTCCACCATTGACTAGGTATTCACCATCTTGGAGAAGACCCAGAGAAAAGAATCGATTCACATCACCTTTTTATCGATTTAAAGCTGCCTTCTACAGCGCGATAAGGAACTGCCTCTACGCCGCTATGAATTTGATATCCCCACAAAACTCATACGGCTTTGTAAACTGACCCTGGATAATACCAGAAGCGCAGTCAGAATTGGGAAGGACCTCTCCGAGCAGTTCGACACCAAACAGGGTTGCAGACAAGGAGACTTTTTTTCGAAAATAATACGAGCTGCAGAGCTAAATAGACCAAGCACAATCTTCTACAAGAGTGTGCAATTGTTGGCGTATGCCGATGATATTTATATAATTAATTAAGGTCATAACAACCGCACCGGAAGTTCTGCGTTCTCCAGATTAGACAAAGAAGCGAAGCAAATGGTTCTGGTAGTGAACGAGGGCAAGACGAAGTATCTCCTGTCATCAAATAAAAAGTCATCGGCTCCCATGTCACTGTTGACAGTCACAACTATTAACAACACCAACAATGTCAGCCTTGAAATCCAACGCAGAATCAGTTTTGCCAAGTGGTGCTACTTTGGACTGAAGAAGAAGACCTCCACTCTGTTAGGAGGATCAGGTGGAGAGCGACCTGGTATCACTTGTTGTTTCCATATGGTGGCAAACAGCAAAGAGAAGGAACGAGTGGCGCGCTATTGTTGACGAGGCTATAATCGAGTAAGCGGTGCCTACGCCAAAGAAGAAGAAGAAGAAGATGATGCTATTCATCCGTCCCGAATCTCTTATCGACCAGCCATTTCTTCGGGTTTGGAAACAAGAAATAGTCGCAACGGCCAAGCGGAACATACTGGATGGAGCAACAGCTCATAGCCCAATTTATGCATTTTAGCCATGGTGGCTTCAAATCAATATTGAATCTGTCCAAAAGCTCTGAATAATATTCGCCGGTGATCGTTTCACCCTTTTAAGGTAATCAATGTGAATCACATCTCCTGCATCCCAAAAAAACTATGGACACGACCTTGTTGAGCTACATGCACACCTTGGCCTTTTTTGGTGCCCTTTCACCCTGAGAAACCCACTGCCTTAATTGTTCTTTGGTATCTGGTGTCGTGTGCTGGATCCATTTTTTTTTTTTTTGTTTGTTTACGATAACGACCCTGCACAAAACTTTTTTTGGATTGTCGTTGAACATCTTCGAACTCTCCTTTGAAGCAGTTACACGGCTGTGCTTATGGTGCAACTGCGACACCCATTGCGCGGAAAGCTTTTTCATGTCCAAATATTCATGTAAGATGTGATGTACGCGCTAAGTTGAAAAGCGTACAGCCACCTCACGTACTTTTATGATCCGATCGTCCAATATCATTCCGAGTATTTAATGGATGATTTCTGGCGTGATGACCTCTTTTGGACAAACTGAACGCTCCGCGGAACTTGTACTGGTACGACCACAGCGGTGTTCAGTAAACCATTGAAATTGATGATCCAGAGTCTTTCTTTGGTTTCAGTGATTGGCTTTTTAACCAAAAAATAATGCTTAGCCAGCACATGAAATTCGCTTTATCTAAATATTTTCGTTAAAATTCACGAGGTCATCTGCTTTCAATGGCTGTCAAATTTAATCGAAACGAGCGGCAAATTCAAATGTCAGTGACTTATCAAACAGTCTGTGTATATTACGAGTGTATTTGGAAGGATCATTTTTTTATTTTGTTTTCTCTTTTTTTTTTCTTTCATATACATTTTCTTGTATTTTTTTACCTTTCGAGAACTTGAAATGGTATAACCAAAATGGGAAGACGTACATAAGCCGATCACAATCTATACCGGATCAGAACAGGATGACGTCTGTTTGAACGAAAACTAGTCCCTCAGTTTTTGAGATATTTCAACAAAATTGGTACACAGATAATTTTTATAGATTTGTGATTTTGGGTCATAAATTCGTAAATTTTTTCATACATTTGTTAGCTCAAAGTCGATTCTGAGCATTTTTAGATGTTTTCACACGGTTATATCTCGGTTAACCGTGAGGAGTATTGTTGTAGATATTAAATGAGAGAGAAAAAGCACATTCACCTTACCCACAAAAAGTGCATCTTCAAAATTGACTTTGAGCAAACAAATGTTCATAAAATCCGAATGGCAGCTAAACTGGAAAAAGTAATGATGCAGAATCTCTAATGTTTGTAAGAACTCTCAGCAAGAATCAGCAATACCTATGACCGAAGCGATGGTTTGGTAATTTTTTGCACTGTGCACATTTGAGGTTTTGGTTCAATAAGCCGTCAAAAAAGCATCTAAGAGTATGAAATTTAATATTCTACTAACGCAGTATATTCAAATAAATATGGACAGCAAAAATGATCGAAAACGAATTTTTCTGTCTGATCCAGGACCGAAAGTCGTAACCTACTTGGAAAATATTAAAAAGAATTGTGTTTATGCACTTCCAGACGGCTAAAAGAATCTTACCTCACTTGAATTATATATTTTCTCAGAGATTACAGTTTTCGATAAAAAGTTTTATTGAAGATTTATGGTCTTCTGCTATGGTAAAATTGACATAATTCAGTGTATGAAGAGACAGCGCCTATGAAAGCTTGGTTATTACGTCCGAATGGACGAAAATACTTTTGCTTTGAAAGTATTCGATGCAGTACCCACTGATGGAAGCAGAAGGAGAAGAGGTCTTGGTAACGAACTGCGTAGAGCAGAAACAGTTGGCGTGCTATTGTTGGTGCCAACACTAAATAAGAAGAAGATCATGCAACAGAAGATTGGTTGGGTTAGGTTTGAAATCTGGCGTTCACGCCCGCATGCAAACTGATGTGGAGACTATTAGAAGAGCACAGATACTTAGATACTTACAGGTATTATCGTCCTTTTGATTCCCAGTTATATTGACTATCATAAGTTTGTTAGCATTGCACTTACCACCGACTCAACTAGGACTAGGACCCAGCATCTATTTCAGCTTATCGAAAAATAACTCCGAACTGTAGGGTGGTAGATCGGGGAGTTTTTTTTTATCCAGCAATAAGTGTATTCAAAACCAAGATAGCCACCAGTTCTTGTTAATAGCCGATACAGAGACCCAGGGATCACTACATTCAGCGAGGTAGACGCGGCGCTGTAAAGCTCTCTTAAGTCAAATTCTTCAATTATGCAGTAACCCGGCTTATCTGAGAATTATGATAGCACCTCGACTACAGCACGAGGCGACCAGCGCCGCTACAGCTATCAGCCTTTAAGCCAGTTTTCTTTTAGGTTAATTGCTAAGATTCCGACTTTCTGCACTTGCTGTAGTTGAACTCGTCCCTTTGCGGCAGGTTCAAGGAACCTGAGAGAAAACAGGTGATTCAATGTGTAACCTCGTGTGTCAAACACTCCTAATAGGGTAGTTATTTCTTAGAAATTTAACTCAATCTTTACAAGCCGAGACATTCTCAGCTAACGCAGAACGATATACTAAATGCAATATACGCCTTATCGAATCTTCGTGTTGTTTTTTTTTTTCTTAAATTAGTTTCCTTCATACTTTTGAAATCGTATTCGGTAAAAAAAAAAAAAAAAATTTAATATTTGATTGCTAGTTCCTTTCCCCTATTTTCTTTTTAATAATAGAGGATTTATTTATTGTATTAGTCATAATATTGATAATTTGTTTGATAATTTTATATTTAATTGTTATTTGTAATTATAATTAACCGAAGCTGTAACGCATTCTGACGCTCGGCCGCGCGGTGTTCTGACAGCGACTGGCGGCCGGCGCGCTGTGATAAATAAATTCATATTATTTAAACTAATCGCGAGCAGTGAAATTTTCTTTCGAAATCTTAAATTTAAATAAATAACGCATGTACCCGGTAAAACAAAATTATATTTTTTCACCGATAATATGATAAGAAACAAATAATTTTTAGTTCTTAATATATATATATATATTTGGCACTTTGTAATCGCTGAAGCGATTTTCGGCCGAGCTCTTAAAATTTCATTAAAATATAAACATAACAACAATAAATGCTGAAAGTTTCACTAATTTATGTTTAACGGCTAATTTAATAACTATTTTTTTATTAAAAGTACCTAAAATTTTCATTGTAAAAAAATATTGTTAAAATCTAAATTTTCAAAAATCGTTTGGGGGATTAACTCTTAACTGGTAACTACTTATGAAAAAAATATATGGTCTTAGTTTTTATGATCAAGTGGAAAATGGGGGGTCCACTTGACGTGATCTCGCTCATTTGCGTTTATCTTTGCAAACATTAAAATTCAAAGCCAAAACAAAGGATTTTCAATAGAATGAAGTTCAAATACATTCGCACAGCTTTTAAAGTGTAATAGTGCCACTAACCAGTTCATCTACGATAAACTTCTACTGACTGCGTGGACTTCCGCAGTTCAACTTTATAATTGTACTTGTAGCTACGCCGTTCTCCAAATCCAGCTGTGCGCATTTCCTGCACTTGTGATCCTTCCGCCAACCACAGACGCGAGCTTAGCAAAAGCGAATTAAATTTTTTTCATCTAAAATTTTTTGCACATCACATTCATGTATGCCTGTGTGTATTCAACACGATACAATAATATTAAAGTACAATAATATCCTGATTATGGTTATTAAAGTACCTCATTGGCCAATAATAATCCGTTGGTATCCACCAGATATCTAACTGCTGCGCACGATGAGTTGCTTTGCTAAATACACATATGTAAATACATATATATATATATATATAAGTATGTACAATGCAAATGGGAGGGAGGGAGATTGAAGTGCTGCATAAAGTGGTTGGTCACCACCACAATAACTCGTGACAATTTTCATATTCATAAATGCAGACGTGCAGAATAAGAGAAGGAGCAAATGCCAAAAAATTATATGAAACAAAGGGAAAACGATTATGTGATGATGGTTGTAACTAAATATGCACAACCCAAAAAAAGTAAGGGTCACAATGGAAATTATTTATCAGCGACAACCGATCGACAGATGTTCCGAAAAAGTTGAGCACTTTTTAGTTGTTGATTGTTTGACGTTTGCTTGTATGAGTAGTAGAAACATGCATTTATACACATACACATACATACATATGAATAAAGGGATAATATTTTGTATATCTTTATTCTCATGTCTACATACGTTTGGAGAAGAATTGAGATTGGATATGTTGTTGCAGAATTCACTTGCATTGGCCAAGGAATTTTTTAATGGGCTGTTATGATCGTGGTAACCCGAAGCCAAAATCGCTAGTTATCAGTAACGCCTTAATATTTGTTTTAAATACTTGCTGGCCAAATTTGTTATTATTTTTTGGTAACAACGCCTCAACATAATCTAAATCATCACGCATGCGCACAATGAACTTGATCTTTGTTGGAAAAAATATGTATTATAAAAATAAAATAAAATAGAGTGAAATGAAAGAAAATATAAAAATATAAAATAAATTAAACCAAATAAAATAAAGTAATACAAAATAAATAATATAATTCAACCACAAAAATTAACTTATTTAATTACTATTTAATTACATTAAAAGAATAAAAATTAAATTAAATAAAGGTAAAAAAATTATATGTAATAGAATATTTTAATTTAAATAATAAAATATAAAAATTTATAGTTAAAAAAAAAACTTAATTAAAAAACTAAATAAAAAGTTAAATGAAAAAAAGAACGAATTAATTTAAAATTAAAAAAAAAAATTAAATTAAATAAATTAATAGAAAAAAACTAAATTAAAAAAATTAAATTATTGAAATAATAACAAATTAAACGGAACAAAATAAAGAAAAAAATAACTAAATAAAAAAACGTTAATAACATAAATTTAAATTAAATAAATCATTAAACTGAAATAATAAATTTTAACTAAATTAAATTTAAAAAAATCAACATAATAGAATAATTTAAACTTAACATTATAAAATATAAGAAAAAAATAAAACAAAATAAAATAAAATAATACAAAATAAATAATAATAATATATAACAACAACAAAAAATTAATTATTTCATTAAATATATAAAAATTTAATTAACAAAATTGGAAAAAAATTATAGTAATAAAATATTTTAAGTTAAATATTAAAATAATATAATTTATAATTAAAAAAAAAATAAAGTAAAAAAATAAAAAAATTTAAATATAATAGAAAAAAAATAAATTTAAAATTATTAAAAATATTTAATTAAATATGCTAATGGAAAAAAAAATAATTATTATATTAATAAAAAATTAAATTAAATTAAATTAAAAAAGTAAAAAAAACTAAATAAAAATATCATAGAAAAATATAAAAGGTAAATAATATAAATTAAAATAAAATAAATCAATGAACAAAGATAAAAAATCTTATCTAAGTTAAATTAAAAAAAAAACATATAATGTTATAATTTAAACTTAAATTATAAAAAAAGAAGAAAATAAAACAATATAAATTAAACTAAACAAATTAAAAATTAAATTAAAATATAAAAGATAATTTTGAAGAAAATTACTATAAAATATAACAAGAATAAATATTAAATAAAATTAAACTAAATTCAATAAAATGAAGCAAAACACTAAATCAAAATAACATAAAATAATTTAAATTAAAATAAAATTAGTTAAAAAAAGATATTATAAAATAAAATAACATAAAATTAAATAATTAAGCCAAATTAAAAATATATATATATATATATAATAGCATAATTTATACTTAAAATTACAAAAAATAAATTAAATTAATAAATATAAAAAAATCAATTTAAATAAAAATAAAAATAAAATTTTATAATTAAGAAAGTAAAATATAATAAATAATTATAAAAAATTAACAATAATATAGACTAATATACAGTACCAAAAAAATATATCAAAACACACCAAAAATTATATAAAATACAATACAATACAATACAAAAAAAATAAACATATTTAAATAAAATTAAGTCTAATTAGATTAAATCAAGCAAGAAAATGTGATTTATATTATACTAAAGCATATCGAATTTATTGTATAGCATTTTTGGCTTAAATATTAATTCTCATACCTGAAAAATCGGAAAATGTGACATAGTTTTCTGATTTCGATGACTTTCGTTGCCAATATTAACGCGAAGTTACAAGGGTAGGATACCAAATCTCACTTTTTTGACAGATCTTTTGAAGCAAAACATCATATCTGAACAAATCGTGTATATGGAGGCTATCTGATATAGTCTTCCGATTTCGAAGTTTTGCAATGTTAATATTTAATTTAATTTACTTGTGGAGGATACCCAATTTTACGCCTTCAGATGCTTTTTGGCGGATTAATGACTCAAAATTTAAAATCTGATCAATTGGTCGTATATAACTGATCAATTGAAGAGACCCAGCCTGACACATAGGTGGCGCTACTAGAATTAATTGATTAATAATTTATAGTTTGTGAATTATAGCATTTTGAGCGAAATTGTGAAAAAATGGATAAAAAGAAATTTCGTGTGTTGATGAAACGTTGCTCTTGATGATGAGTTTCCGGACACTGCCTCAAGAAAATCACCATCACCAAGGATTGGTATACTAAGTTTAGACGTGGTGAAATGAACACCGAAGACCATGATCGCAGTGGACGCCCAAAAGTAGTTGTTACCGACGAAAACATCAAAACAATCCACAAATTTCACGAATTTTTGGGTATAAGAAAGCTCCGTACAAAGTAGATGCCGCGCAACGACGAGTTAATGATTCGGAGCAGTGTTTGGAGATGTTCAAGCGTAATATACCCGAGTTTTTGCGTCAATTTATGACAACGCATGAAGCACGGTTTTATCATTGTATTCTGAAGTCCACTCGACAGTCATTCGAGTGAACTGCACACGATGAATCCGCTCCGAAGCGTGTAAAAAGACAACAGTCGGCTGGCAAGGTTATGGTTTCTGTATTTTCGGATGCAAATGGGATAATTTTTATTGACTTGAAAAAGGAAGGACCATCAACAGTGACTATTGTATAGCGTTATTGAACCGTTTGAAGGATGCATAAGTCAGTGTTTTCCAGATCTGACCCCAGTGACTATTTACTGTTCTCAGATTTGTAAAGAATGCTCGCTGAGAAGAAATGTTCGTCGAATGAAGAGGTTTTAGCCGAAACTGAGGCCTATTTTGAAGCAAAGAACAAATCGTACTACAAAAATGGTGTCGAAAAGTTGGAGCGTCGCTGTAATCAATGTTTCACCCTTGAAGGGAACTATCTTAAATAAATAAAATCCTTTTTGCCAAGAAAAAGTATATTACTATGGTAGGCCGGGGACGCTTCAATTGACGTGTTATGTTATAGTTGTCTGATCTGGCCGGCTCCGACAAATGATCGTATGAATGCAACAGTGCGTCTGTCAACCAAGTTTGATTAAAATGCCTTAACAACTGAGGAACTAGCTTACGTTCAAGCTGACGGACAGACGAACAGAGGGACATGGCTAAATCAACTTAGCTTGTCATTCTGATACGATCGGTATAAATTTTGATGGGCGTATCTGTTCTTCTTCTGATATTTCTAACCAAAGTTAATATACTATTTTTTTGTACATGAAAGATATAATAAAAACTGAAATTAAAATAATTATATAAATAAAAATAAAATAAAGAGAAAAGAGTAAAATAAAATGAAAAAAAAAATAAAAATTAAAACATAAATAGAAAAAAACCTAATGCTTTAGAATTCTTCTATAAATAAAAAATATTAAATACTTTGAAAGTTGCAGCGTCTTTTAGACAAAATAAAAATTTATTGGTTAAAAGTTATTTGGGTGTCATTTTCAATTATATTGAGTATTTTTGTATTAAAACCCAATGCCAATTTGTTTGAACAACTCATATATTGATAGAGTCCATCTTCCACCTTTTGATAACTAAGTAAACACCAACTAATTTATACCAATTTTATGTTTAAGAAGAGTGTAAATTTACTTTCATCAACTTTAAAATATGTTTATATTTGGCGGCGGCAGGAGCCGAGTGCTTAGCATTACATATTACCATTCGGAAGGCCAGGGTCCGAGTCCAGGTTCGAGCAAAATCCAAAATTATGAAAAATATATTTTTCTAACATAATTACGATCGACCCTCGGCAGAAAATGTCAAAGCCTCCGAGTGTACTTCTGACATGAAATAAAACCTCCTCCTAAAAATTCATCGGACGTTCGTTGGTGGCTTAGAATAAACTGTAGGTCCCACTAATTGGTGGTAGAAACATTAAGACGCAAAAAACATTAAAGCAAAAAATTTAAATAGCACCAAAAAAAAATATTTAAAAATTTAAAACGCATCCAAAACAGATCAACTAAACTACAGAAATTCCAAAAAAATCTTGACAACCCCAACGCCGCAGAATTCTTTATACAAAGCATCAGGAGGCATCATTGCCTGTAAACGAGCTTAACAAACGTTGGTCGACAGACCCAGCAACCAGCCGGCTATATGACAAGCGTTGCTGTTGCTACAAACTGCCACTCTGGTTGCTCATCGCCGGCTGCGCATGCGTCCTATCAGCAACGATTAATCTGCATCGCATTTACTGATAAGCAACGTTACCGAACAAGCAAGGATAATTTACACACACATATACTCATGTACGCAAATACATTCGTGTGGCTGAGTGTTCGTACTAATGTTCAGCGACTACTTGAAATGCATTTATTTATGTATACATAAGTATGTTACATATGTATGATTATGTTTAGAGTGGTGCGAAGGTACATTTGTTCTCATGCTGAGAGCACTGCTAACACGCACAGCACCAACTCTACCAACTACACCAACACGAACAATAAAGAATAACCGAAAAACTGAGGAATAAAGTACTAAAGCAATTGGCAACGTCATCGCCATCTTCATCGTCATCACCATCACAAGCGCCTACTTTTTGCTTCCTTCCACTTGTTGGCACCCATCGTACTCGTAGTACTTGAGCTCACTGGTAGTTTGCTTAACACAGTGGCTGCAACATCGACAGCAACAAACGTCAACACTTCATGTCTTAAATTATGATGGCTGCATTTCGGCACTTTACACATGGCACGCCCTTTGCGGTGCGTAGTCTCTGCTGGGTGTACGTACTCGTACGTATTATTCATTCCACTCGTTGGATTTAAAAGCGTTTTGGTTATTTTTTGAAATATTCGAATTTTCACGATGAGGAGGAACCAAATTTGAAGTATGAAAGTAAAGCATTTTTTGGTTAAAAATCAGAATTTTTTTATCAAGCCATCATACCGAACTGCTGAGCCTCGGAAAGCCTAATTAAATAACATGTACACGAAGGGAGGGCACGGAGAGCGAACTAGAATACTTAACTACTAAGCCGCCTGATTCACCGGCCTAGGACTTCCAGCTCGTTGACAATCGTAGAAAGGCGCAAATGGCCTTAATCTTTATAAATATACATGATATTTTGAAAGCGCTGAAATGATTTTCTGCTCCTCCTCTAGTTTGCGATTTTGCGTCTTGATGTTTTTACCAGCAAATAGAGGGACCTACAGTTTATTCTAAGCCGCCTCCGAATGGCAGATGGATTTTTATGAGGAGTTTTTATTTCATGTCATAAATACACTGGGAGGGCCTGACACTCCCTGCCGACGGGTGATCGCAATTAGAAAAATTAATTTTCTATAATTTTGAATGTTGCTCGAAGTTGGACTCGAACTTTGGCCTTCCGAATGGTAGGAATTCTAACCACTCGGGTATTGTGGCCGCCCTTAATCTTTAGTAAGTAGATAATCCAGGAAGTCGCTCTACCGAAAAGAGGTGTTTGCCTCACACAGTTGTCTGATTAGTTGGTATAACTTTCTACTTTCTAAATAAAGGTGTGATCTCTTCATAGCGTCATGATCCTGGGACGGAGATTTCAACGATGTTCTCCTGTTGGAGGTTATGAACAAATACTACATTGCAATTCAGATGAGCTACCCATAGAAGTAAATACCTTATCGAATGTCTGGCACTTTTATGCACCTGGACCCCTTTTTATGGTGAACTTGAAAATTGTGAAGGAATGTTTCTTTTTTTTTCTTGATACGAAATATAGCATTCATCATTATTACGTTATATTGTGACCAAAATAGATAAACCAGAACGGCAAAACGGATTTAGTGAGCAGCATATCAGTATGATGAAATGACGAAAATTTTACGCCAAACATGGTGTTCAAACATGTTATAATACTCTTGTGGGTGGTGTTACACATGTATTCAATTGGTATTGTATTGAAAAGAAAAAGATCGAGAGCAAAAGTTTATATTCCCGCCTTTACTGCCACACTTCCGGTACCACGCCTTCAAGGTACTGAATCACCTACACCACTGATTCCAAATAGAGGTTTAAAAGCATGCAACAACTGTTTTCACTAACTCGACTGCTGCAGATTGGACACCCGAGCTTCCAAATGACGCACCACAACCGCCCACACAAAACGAAATGGATTACATTACGGCAAAGTTGGGTTTATCGCAACGCAATATTTTTGAGATCTAATTTTTGAAACGCAGAAAACTCAGGTAGCAAAATGTGAGCGCCATTTCGTACCGGAAACACCAATCATAATATTCCAGGAATCCAGGATAGATGGTTCAGTTTCAAGTTTGAAGGAAATGCTGTAGCACGTAACAAACAAAAAAACAATCCATTCCCGTGAAATTCGGCATAAATATGCAGAAAATGTATAAAATATTGCTCGTTAACGATGGAGGAAAATCAAATATGCATGGAGAATTTGTTGTGATCTATAAATTATAAAAAATGTTCAAGATACTATAGAAAATTGTGGTTTGCTCCCTTGGTAATTGGGATTCGCGATACAAAGGTAACCAATATGTGTGTATAAATTGAATTTAGAGATATCCCACAAACCAACAAATGATAGTAATACACAATGACTCCATACTAAAGGATATAACTCCATATAAAATGAGGAATCTGTGGGAAATTCGTCAAAGTGATAGTTCGGGATGTCCAGACCGCCACGGCTTGATTGAAGATCATCTCTCCGAAACTGGAGATGAAGTTGAAGGAACTTAAGATTCAGATAATACCTCTAGATATGAAGGATATACCGAAGAACATATTCTATTGAATCCTTTATATAGCTCATATAATGTGGAATTACAGCCCATCGCGAATAGATTAAGATTACCAGAGCCACAGACATTACTTGTAAAAAAATGTCGAAAATTAACAAATTTTTTATCTCTTTTCCATACATATATACCAAGACTAAACTCATATTTATTTTCTTTTAAGATTTAAAAAATGAAAACTGAAAGAAAACAACATATTTGTAAACGTGTAGCCGAGTTATTAACTAAGAATTGTAAAAAAATAGTTAAAAGGATATTTTTACTATTTTGAGGCACTAGTTGTACTTATAGTTTTCCGGGTAACTTTTTTTCGCAATTTTTCCTATCGTTTGCTAAATTCCCCAAAACAGTATACCTTACGGTTAACCGAGATATAGGCGTGTGCAAATCTCGAAAAAGTGCTCAACTTGATCCAACAAATGTATGAGGTCATAAAATCTGAACGGCAGCTAAAGTGGCAAAAGTAATGATGGAGAAACTCTACTTTTGGTAAATAGTTTCAGAAAAAACATATATAAGAGAGCATCTGCTGAAGCGGTTTTCGACTGAATTTATTCTCCAATTTGTGTTGTGGGTCTTAATGTTTTTCCAGAGGGATCTGTAGTTTATAAATACTAAGCCGCCTCTGAACAATCGATGAAATTTTGTGAGGAGCTTTTATTTCATGAGAGAAATGCACTCGAACATCTTGGCATTCCCCGCCAAAGAGCAATTATAAAAATCAATTTTCTATAATTTTGGATGTTGATCGAAGCTGGACTCGAACCCTGGCCTTCCGAGTGGTAGTACGCAATGCTAACCACTCGGCTATTGGGGCTGCCTTGCCTTCTCTATAATGCAACAGTAAAACAGATAGAGATAGATGGAATCCAATTATAGGGAAGAGCTTGCACGTCGAATATAGATCTTATACGAAGGTTTCAATCAAAAACTTTAAGAATAGTAACGGGCACACCATGCTACATGCTAATGGGCTTTATGTTTAAGTTTAGTTATAAGTTTTTATTAGATTTTGTGAGTTTTCTCATGTATTTATAAGTAATTGAAACCAACTGTTGATGTATATGATCCCGGAGTGGCTGAATCAAAGCACTTTTGTAGAAAACCCTGGAAATCACCCTTGAGAGGGGTTTTAGAGAAGTAGATCTGAGCATATTTGCCTACCCCCTCTAGCTGCTAGGGCTCCTACGGTCTCTGTACAGTAAGATAATTTTTTTAAGTGTCCTTGGTAACACTGGTTTGCAAAAAAAATGTTTTTTACTTATTGTTTTCATGCATGAATTTATCGTATTTTGTGCTCTAAACAAGGAATTTGATATGCAAATAAGTATAGCATATAGACTTTTTTATATAAAGCCCATTTAATCAAAAAATGATATTATTAAAATAAAAGAATTAATAAAAAAAGTGAAAAATAATCACGATCCAAGTTTTATAGTGAAAAATTATAATTTTACAGTCACAAATACTAGAAATATCGGTAAATTATCGTTTCATGGTGAAAAAATTAAAGTTACTTGGCCGTTTTTTTTTCTTTTCAATGTTTCCATTGGAGTTTCTCGGTGAATCGACCAACAGAAATCAGCCGGTATTGCCGTTGATCATTTCCCATTGTAGCGTTTTTCGATTTGCATAATGCAACCTTTCACCACGCTCATCCGAGACGGCACCAAGACTTTCAGGAAAGAAATCTACGTGCGAGTCCAAAAAATGAATTTTGAGCGACATTTTGCATCCTAAAGCTTTATAAGCAGAAAAAAGCTCTCGCATGATTTTGTTTCAAAGCTATTGAAAGCCTGCACCTTTCTTACTCATAGTTTGCACAAAAATTTTCATCAGTCCCAACTGTATGTGAAGTGGTGGCAGGAAAAATTTTTTCACTTGGTAATAAAGGTTTTTGAGATAAATTTTTAAGCTCAGAAGTCAAACTCTTTCTTTTCACTTTATAATGGTTTTCTCTTACGCCACTGTCCTAATTTCATAAAAAACACCAAAATTTGGCATATCCTTCTTGTAATCCAGTAAGTAAAGCGACAACATTTAAATCAACACTTATATTCTATTGGTGTTGAGAATATTTTATTCTTTCAAGTAATATTTACCTCCAAATTTGCATAATTTTCCTTCATGTTTGTTGCATGTGCAACAGGCAGTGATGGGTATTTGTTGCCATTGTGAAGTAAGACGGCTTTTAAGCTTATCTTAGAAGCATCAAAAAAAAACGGCATTCCTCAAAAATTTCTGGGAAACTCAGTTCTTCAAGAAGCCCCGCAGTATCATTACAATTTACCAAATCATCTTCTTTGGAGAAATAAGACATAAAACCTTCTTGAGTTGTGCGAAAGTATGAGACTCTTAGAAGTATATAGATCTTAGAAATTCTATTATTTTAATCTCGATCCGAGTAATTGTCACTCGGCTTTTAAAAGCCCCAAGTCTCTAACAAGATCATTCAAATCACATTGCTTAAGTAAATAAGGTTATTTTGTTGATGGGCATGAAGATCCGGTTAAAGTGTATGAAAATGAAGATTTAATACCATTAGAAATAAAACTCAATTTCAAACACATTTTTCATCTCATTGATTTTTGGTGGAACTGAAGGTAAAATGCCTTCACCACGATGGATTGGTCTCTTTGCAGATGCGATATCCGGATATACAACTATCTTTATTTTTTTTTTCGGGAATCCTTGCGTTGGTGTCATGCAGAAATAACAATCATTTTCATGATTTTGAGGTTCACTCCATATCATTGACATTGTAAGAGGCATGTGACTTGTAACTTCCTTCAAGCCAACCTCTTAATGTTCTCGCCCAACTATTACAGCATGTTTTTGGCGGCCAACTTTTATCTCTCTCATCGATAGAAAATCCAAAATAGAGTTTAATTGTATATGCTGTTTTAAAAATATCGGTTATGGCACTTCGTTGTACTTTTAGAGTAAACTCACTACAAATGTAGCAAAACCTGTCGTAGAATTTTTACAAGCTCGAAGCTTAGTAAAATTTTTTACAATTTTCAAATTTCTTTTTTATATTTATTGGCTCCGCCTATAAAAAAAAATACATAAACTACACATATAATACTCAACACAAATAAAGAGAACATGAACTTTATGCAAAACTTACCAAAATATTTTATATAGAATGTAAACAATTGAAAGAACAGTTTGCAATTAACAGTTGTAAGCTCAAAACGGATACGGCGCATGCGAAATGTACTACCATAAAGATCACTTTCAATACTTTCTTTCTTTATTCTTTTACAACTCGCTAAAACTTATTTTTTACAACTCGCTAAAACACATAAAAAAATTGAAAAACTAAACAAAATTTTGAACTTAAAAAAAAAAAAATCATATCGAAAAATCTAGACGTGATAGAAAAAATCGGCCAACGGGATTAGATTCAGAGCATTAAAATCTTCATATTTATAGCATAATTTTTTAAAGCAGGATTTTATTGCAGACCAGTGTAATAGTGTTCTGAACCTTTAAATGTCATTTCGTCTCAGAGTTGTCTCAGAAGTGCTTAAAATACGAAAGAAATGCTATCTTCGGCCATGTCCAAGTTTTTATACCTTTCAAGAACACATCAAATTTATTGCAAAATGCCAAACTCGAATTCAATGATTTTCACTGACAATATTTAATTGAATTTCATGAACAGATTTTTTACCTACATAAACCCCATTTCTAAACAAATCGGTTGCATGGAGCTATTTTTTATAGTCTTTAAATTTTGATGGTTTTCAGAACTAAAGTGCAATTCATTTTAAGAGAGTAGAAAATCTATTTTCATGTTCTTAGATTATTGAAGTATTTATTTATCATATATCTGGTGGTATGGGAGCTACATATATAGGCATACGAACTGGCTAGATTACAAAAATACACCCGCATGCTAAGCTTCGTTCAAATATCTCAAAAACTGAGAGACAAGTTTGCGCTCTAACAGACGGTCAGGCAGACAGACAGACAGACGGATATGGTTAAATCAAATCAGTGGGTTTATCTCTTTTCCTTTTGGTACTTACATTGTTTGGACCAACATACCATTTCATTTACAGGAAATGTATAAAAAAGTACTCATTGCTATGCCTCTGTCGAACAAACTATTCTCGCCGGAAAACGGGTTCTTCACTTGTTGTGGAAGGAATGATGGTCCCCATCGTCTTTAAATACTTGCGTAAGTTCGTGAATGCAGATTGTAGCAACTAAAGACTTCCTCACTTTAGCAAGAGTAAAATCTCGCTGCCTTTATATAGAAATTCGGCCTGCTTTAAAGACTTAGCAGTAAACTCTAACCGACTTCTGATACCTAAAAAACGTGACTAGAAATTCGCTATATTCATACCTGAGTTACCTATCACTGTAACAGCCAACACACGATTCTTCAATTTTTAAATCTACAGCCAGCAACTGGCATTCGTAAAGTCGTTTCCTACATTTATCAACTGATTTAAAAATAAAACAAAACAAAAATAAACATTTTCGACTTCTGATAATTTAATCCTGGCATAGGATAACTGACACTAAACAGCTTGTTCGTCGCCATCTCCATTATCAATATAAATTTATTATTTTTCTACATACGTGCATACATACAAATATATCTCGATCAAAGATAAATGCAGTGTTTTAATTCATTTTAATATGACAAGAACTTCCCTAAGCGAGAGCCATAATACACACTTCTTCAAGGGCGAGCAGCAGAAAAACTGTCACATACAAAGAGAAAGAAACCAGTATAAGGACCATTACACTTTCTCCTCATTCAGACGCTTATTTATTTATGCATATGTATGCTGTACGTACACACTAAAAATACATTCATATATTCCAACAAAAACATTATCATAATTTCAATGAGTTTATCATGATCGAAGATAAATCACACAGAAAAAAACACAAAAAATATGGGCCGCCGCGTATGAGTTTTGTGAAGAACGGTGGCAGCGAGTAGTAGTAGCGTAGCATAAAATCAAACAGAAAAGGGGTCGCCATGAAAAGGCAATTGAAGGACACAAAACTTATGAGCACAAAGTAGAGCAGCAGAGAGTAAAACCGAATTTGAAAAGAGTTGATAGAAGTGTTGTGGGGAAATTTCAATGGCAGAAGAAATGAAAGAAGTGGCAAAAGCAGATGTCCCACACAAAAATAAAAATCTACATCTACACTCGTATGTATGTATGTTATAAGAATCATTAAAATGCATTTGTATGTACATATTTGTATGTATGTATATTTATTAAAAATATATGATTTTGTCTAACTTTACTTGGTTGGTTACGAGCGATCTTATAGTTTCGCTTGAGCTTTTGCTCTGCTATATATAAGTACAATATATTTGTGTATAAGTAACTATATACATATGTATGTGTGCACGTCTTCTATCAACATTAGCATCAGCACTTTGAGGCGCTTTGTTTATTTAATTTTCCCAACCGCACAGAGATGAAAGATATAGTCAAAGTCGAGTAATTCATATAATTATGATCTCAATTTCATTACGATTTGGACAGAGAAGACACAGCTGGTCGACTGACTGCCTGACTGACTGACTGGGCGTATGAATGAATGACCGATTTATTTGCGATAATCATTAAACAAGTAGGTATGTATGAAAGTGGGTAAGTAAGCGGCACGAACCCTAACAATCGTGGCAGACAAAAGTGAATAGCAAAATATAAATGAGAATAAAAAAAAAAGAAATTAACACAGATAATTGTCTCTTACATGCATAATCCAATTCATCATTTGCTAACTAACTAAAAAACTAACTAGCTGGCTCGTTGGATCGCTGGCTCGTTGACTGACTCGCTGGACAGATGAGGATTTACGAGTAATGGCGATTGGAGGGCTTGCGTTTGCGCTTTCATTGAACGTTGCGTGTTTGTGACAACTGTGACGAGGCGATTTGACTTGTGCAGCATGTGGCAAGCTGAATTGGTGGCTTGCTGTTAGAATGAGCGATTTGATAATATGATTGTTGCTGATAACAACGTATTATGGCCACCACAGATGGCAGTTTAATATAAAGTACGTTAAAAGTAGCGGAGTAGCAAATGGACTAGTTGTCAACATGAAGTGTCTTTTGAAATGACTTAAGGGTTTTTTCTTTGAGTTGCAATTGTATTGTCTGACTAACTTTTTCTCTACAGTCGATAATTCAATATTGGTATGCTCAAAAATCATTATGTGCTTGTATGAAAAGAAATAAATAAGCTTCTAGAAGAAGTCGGTAAAGGACCAGCAGTATTTTCTGCAACATTAAGCCACACGTTAGAGAACGACTTTGTCGGTTACCTCGTTTGATACTTAACTGCTCAAAGAAGTCCTTGCCAACTCTAAAATAGCTTTTGGTGTTGTCCAGTGATATTTTATAAAGCCGTAAAGCTTTGTAAGGATACTAACACGGACATGACGTCATAAGGAAGCTTCTTTTTGTGCTTTTGAAAATTAGCCAAAAAGTTTTTCACAGGATTTCGCATTTAGTGAGTGACATGTGGGAGTGCCAGATCTGAAGCCGCATTAGAAAGATATTTTTTTGGAGTTCGCGAGGTCATTCAGACAATACGTTAGGCAGGAATTTACGTGCGATATTGAAAATATCTAAATAAAATAATAAAATAGGCTCTTTATAATCAGCTAATGAGCGATTTTTTGCTGAGCTCCTATTTTTGTCGACTGAGAAGCTATTTTATATCATGTCAGAAATACGTTCGAAAGGGTAGAATTTCCCTAAAAGAAGTGATACCAAAATTTAGAACATTTTTTTATAGTTATATGTACATATAGTGGCGGTCGCACATAGCCGAGTTGTTAGCATTGCGTACTGTCATTCGGGTTCGACCCCAGGTTCGCGAAACATCCAAAATTATAGAAAATTAATTTTGCTAATTGCGGTCGCCCTTCGGTAGGGAATAACACGCCCTGCGAGTGTATTTCTGATATGAAATAAAAGCTACTCATAAAAATCCATCGGTCGTTCGAAGGCGTCTTAGAATAAACTCATCCATTTGTTGTTTCGGCCGAAAATCTCTTCAGCTGTTACAAAGCGCCAAATATACATATCTTTGGTTCCATAAGTATTACGAATGGGTTAATACTCCTAACAGGGCTCTGTTAAATGGGAAATCAAGGTAAAATAATGGAATGCTTCTCAAATAACTTTTGTCGCAACTAAACGCACGTGGAGGAGGAATAGTCAGTCGAGCCCTACCACTTTTTAGTATGCGGTGTCCCAAGATGCCT
Organism: Neoceratitis asiatica; assembly: GCA_030068015.2. Taxonomy (NCBI): domain Eukaryota; kingdom Metazoa; phylum Arthropoda; class Insecta; order Diptera; family Tephritidae; genus Neoceratitis; species Neoceratitis asiatica. The sequence goes on along the minus strand of CM061528.1, from coordinate 13,764,503 downwards.
TCACAGTAAGCTATCGTAAGAATGTCTCCTTGAAAACGGCATTAAGAACCTTTTGAGGCCATTTTATCTAGCAGTTGTCCTACAAAGTGCTTTTAAAAGAATAAATAAAAGAAAACTGAATTTCTTCTACCTTTTTACTGTTAGTAAATAAAACGTAAAACTTCTCAATAAAATCAATATGTTTTCAACTTCTAACGTGAGTTTCAGAATTATAAAACACCAGAATTTTTTTTTTTTTTTTTTTTGAATACCAATAATTTTAACAGCAAAGTATTGTGGTATTTTGGAAAAAGGTTTTTGGAATAAATTAAACATATTCCGATATAAAACCGTTTGGTTTATTGGACTTTTTGGAACAAAATCGTTGTTTCAAAATGATAAGAAACTTTCTGCTGTTTTTAAAATTAACTAAGAAAATATTTCTCCTTGGACTTTTCGCCATGTTTTATTACTCACTAATAAACAATAGATGCATCGCTAACTCTAGCAACAAAAAACAATTTTTTTCACCGATTAAGACAATCTCTTCAAAAGACTGCCAACCAGGTTAGACCACTCGGTAATAAATGCAGTCTTAAGCTCATTTGTATCGTCGTTTTGATGTTTATTTGAATAAACCCTACTCACCAAAACCTTTCTCTCTATGGGTGAGAAATCGGTGTAGAAGGCCAGCCAGTTCATGGTTTCTATGGAGCAATCAGTATCAATCAGTATTGGAAAATTAGTGGCTCCTCTCAGTAAGCCTCAACAAAAGGAAAGAGGTTGTTTTCCAACAATTGAATGTAATCTCTGCTCTTCATTCAAGACGATGTGAACTGTAACTGGATCGTAGCTTTTGTTGTAAAATCCGTTACAAAACCTCATCCGAAATTGTTTTGAGAAAAGTGAAGTAGGTTCTTTCTGTACAAATCTCTACAATAGAACTGAAAGCCATCTGAACGTTCAAGATTCCATTTTTTCCGTCCGATAAGATAACCTTTACAAAAAATAGAGTCAAACTGATGTACTTTAACATCATCAGCAATAACTTGCTGTGTCCCATTTCGTGAAAAAACATTTTGCCACATTCTTCAATTGCCTTTGGCCTCATGTCTTATCATTGCAGAGTTTTCAACTGATTTTAAATTAGGCTTAAAGTAGAAACATCGAAGCCTTGGCAGACTAATTTTCTGGTTATGAAAAATTTCGTACTTCCTCTTTCGACAAGTTCTAAATTTTTTTCCACCTCACTACATCGACCTCTCTAATTTTCCCTTTGCGAATGCGAGTTGCTTACCTCCTCAGCTCTCATATAAGCAAACACCTCTTACTGTGTACTGCAGTGCGACAATCCTCTTCATACCAGATAATTGTCCCAGACGATGGGTGTACTCACATAAAACACTGTTGAAGGGGCTTCACTAATAAACACGTTCTTGGAGCCCATAGATGAAGTCTTTACTTACATTGCATATTTTTCGCCCGGACGTGTGCCTAAATCTGGACTATTGGATGAACTCTGGAAGCGGTTTATAGCTGGAATGGTTTGGGATAAATGATAATCCTAGACGGCAGATAGAATCTTTCTTCCACTACAAATCCAAATTTTCGTTCCCTTAAGTCAATCAACACCTAACTCTTTACTGAATGTTTGTCTTCCAAAGACAGTTTTCTATAGAGGAAACATCTTCTATTAAGAAATCTGCTTCATGTTGCCCAAATAAATATCTGGCTTAAGTATTCTTGGGCTAGGCCGTAGAATTTTCAGAAAAATATTCCTTATACAAATGAAAGCAATGTCGCCCGCTTAAATCGAGGAAACGTATTTAATGATATATTAAAGCTCTAATTGATCTATGGTTTTTGTTCTTATTCTTTACAATTCACCTAGATGTAGTTTTGTCCGTGAGGTGCATTTCGCATTCGCAAAGCTCAATCAATATCCGAATTGTTTCTTCCAAATATCCTTAAAAAAGTCATGCACATATGGTCCGGACCAAATACCTTCCTGCTTTCTTGTAAATTGCGCTGAGTATATTTTCGAACCTTTGGCTCATTTATTCAATTTATCTCTTAAAGAAAGGATTTTTCCATCTATATTGAAAGAATCTTTTATTATAGCCCTTCATAAAAACGGACACAGATCTTTGATAGAAAATTACCGAGGCATAGCTAAACTATCTGCGATTCCTAAATTATTTGAATCACTTATCACTGATCATTTGACTCATTCAATCTCTTCATTTATATCACACTCTCAACATGGATTTGTTCAAGGAAAATCCACAACCACCAATTTACTTGAATTCACTTCTTATATCATCGATGCGTTCAGAAAGAACAGCAGCGTTGACGTAATATATACTGACTTTAGCAAAGCTTTCGATGAGGTGTGTCACTCGTTACTAATCAAGAAACTTGACTTACTGGGTTTCCAACCAAAATTTTTACAATGGATCTCCACATATCTGTATGATCGAACTCGAAGTGTAATGTTTAAGAATTCCGTTTCAGATACTGTTAATGTTTCTTCAGGAGTACCTCAGGGTAGCCATCTAGGCTCGATTCTGTTTTCACTATTTATAAACGATATATCTTCTCAGATAAAATTTTCAAAACTTTTAATGTATGCGGATGATGTAAAACTTTATAAATCTTACACTTCGGCAAATGAAGGTATCTTACTGCAAACAGATATAAATAGCATAGATAATTACAATTTGGAGCAAGTTCACAGCTTTATTGACCTGGGGATCACTATGGACCCTAAACTGAACTTCACACATCTCATTGGTGTGTTAGTCAACAAAGCCAAAGGCATCTTGGCTTTTGTAAAACAAAAGCTCTGTATGTAACATTAATGAGACCCATTCTTGAATACGGCTTGGTGATTTGGAACCCTAGGTATCAAATCTACTCTGACAAGTTAGAGTCTATTCAAAAACAATTACTCCTATTTGCCTTAAGAAATTTGCATCGGGACTCTCAATACAATCTTCCCTCGTCGCGAAATGTTTGGTGTAATTTTCATGGTTAAAATAATAACAGGCTCGATTTGCAGCCCCTTATTCTCTCTGAAATCAAATTTAATGTTCCGTTCGGAATGTGCAGACATTTTTGCCACCTGTTTCTGAAAACTTGTAAAACAAATTTTGAATTTCATGAGCCTTTGCATTGTTTGTGTCTAGTTTTCAACTCTCATTCAAGCACATTTGACATATCTGACTCGATTTTTTATATTAAGAAAACTATTTTGTCAACTCTCAACTAACTGTTATATTACATTTTATATTTTACATAATTCTTAAAAATCAGCTGATGAATTTTGCACTGTAGCTGAACTCTTTTAGTTCTCGACACTAAACAAACTTCTCCTCATCGTGACTCGGCATTGATGAAAAATAAAACAACGCGCCCCGCGTGCGGATGGGCGGGAGGTGGATAAACCGTTGGGATTAATTAATTAATTAAAAAAAAAGATTTTTTATGTCCTTCAGTTACGGTCCAATGTGCTTTCTTTAATATTGTGCTGAAAACTTGTACCAGCTTTTAACGAAACTCTTTAATTCATCTCCAAAAAGAATTTATTTCCGATGGATATGGAAAATATGGTCTATAATTTCGTTTTATAAGAATGGTAGTAGATCTTCGATTGAAAATCATTGGGGGATCGCAAAAGTTATCTGCTATTTCTAAACTTTTGGAACTTTTCCCTTAATTTCCAGTATCCAAGATGGGTTTTTGCTCGAATTTGTTACAGCATTCGACAGAGAAACAGAGTGGTGCCCTTGTCCTTGTAAAGCAATGATGTAAAGAACTTAGAGGCCCTTGTAATACGAAGAAACGTTTCACGCCATTGGTGAGACCAAAATTAGAGTACGGTTGGTCTGTGTGGAACCTTATAATCATAGTAGGGGATTTCGGGAGATGCTGAAGCCTTGCAGATTATTATAAAAGCGGATATTTTGTATCCGGTTAAGCATCTCCACCAAATATGAGCCCTATATATATGGCCGCCCGTCAAGGATAAAGGATCATATTAGTAAAAAATAATTGATCATCAGCAATTCTCAGGCGCGTCAGATTAAGGTAGGGAGAGCTAATTACATGCTAAGAAGTGTATTTTCTAGTATTTTCTAGGAATCTGATCATTTTCAAGTGACGTAAAGAAAGAGGAGGGCTGCAAAGTTGTAAAAATCTCGGCATTCTCGAGCGCTGCTATATTTTTTTTTTTTTTTTTTTGAAGGGAATAATTCAAGGATAACGAAAAATATATAATCTGATGATTTTTACAAGCAGAAATAACAAAAATTAGTCAATAAAGTTTAATACGTGCAGCTGCGTGTTGCCTATATTCCCCACTCCGCATTTCTATTCCTCTCTCACTTTTCTCTATCTATTACTCTCTAACTCCGTTCCCACTCTGGTTTCTGTTGCCACGACATCATCACAGCTGATCCACACAGCTCGTTCGTGACATTAAATTATTTACAACGTATTTTTAACGTTTTGGTTTATTTTGTTATTTAAATATAATTTATGTGAATTAAAATTTAAAAATATTAATTATGAGTGATATTAACATAAAGTGTGCATTTTATGGTGAAACTACTTTGCAAAAAAACAATTAAATTTACATTAGAAACATTATAAAAATGTTTAAATATTTTTGAATATCGTCGTAGTAAAGCGATGGTCCGAAAATCCTAAACAACAATCGATAATCTTGAACTTTCGATATAGAATCATCATTAAATGGAGTATATCACGCACAGTGCTATAAATTATTTACAGTAGTAAACATACCGCGTGACGTTCAGCATGTAGAAGACCAGAGGAAGTTTCTGGGAATAGCTCCGAAACACATGCTCCTGTTACTGTAGAGTGCTCCAAATCACATGCTACTTGGTTGGTTTCACATCTACTGTGGCTGCTGGTACGTCTCAATCAATTAAGTTCAATGATTTAAAAAAATAAAAATAAAAAAATTTTAATTATCAGATTAGGCGAATCCCTCCAGATAATCATCAGATTATGAGACAGCACTTTTAGAACATAAAGATGAACCATATATATCTTAATCGGGCACGCTGGAGTATTGCACAATGGTGAATTTTTTAGTACATTGCAATAATGGCTGCGAGATTGCGTCACATCCAAATCGTCAGATTATTAGATGAGAGCACTTCTTTAGGTTCACTTAACATTTCCTTAGAAACACTGACGCGCTCCATAAATTTTTTTTTTCTCATTTTCAATCCTTACGTACGACCAACCCCATCATGCAAACGATCAGATTATTAAAAACTACGCAGGGCATGGATTCTATCAATATCTGACGCACTTGAGTATGCCCATGCAATAGTTTCTTTTTTACATTTTTGCAAACCTATAGCCGCTCCCCCCACCGATGAAAAGGTATACATCATATACAATTTTTTCTTTTTATTATCTAAGCTTCACTGGACGCTCGAGTAAATCCCCATTTAGCATCGTGGGCTCCCCTACCATTAGGGTTCATTCTGATAAAAGATTATAAAAAAGTAGAGAAACTTCTAAACGGACTGATTTGCAGTACATTTCTGTTCGGTGAAGTAAATATCAATGTACTCATCCGATTATCAAGAAGTTACAAAACAAAAATTCACATCCAGGATTGTTCGAAAAAAATAATCTAAAATCTAATATATAAAGTCCTCGACAACTGGACTATTTTTATTTGTTCATTTTAAAATTTCAATTTTATTCAACAGACTCACTTTTCGTAACGAAAACTATTTGACTAATCTCTTTTAGTAAATATGTAACTAGCTAAATTTCATGGTAGTATAAATACTTTTATATTTCAGCTGATGAATTTGTTTTCTGTAGCTGAGCAGTTTTAAATCTCGACGCTTAACAAACACTTGCTTTTTTTTGAATACTCGGGAAATTCCGTACGTTATGTGGATGGCGTCCCTCGTGTCGGTTGGGCGGAAGAAGGATAGCCGTTGAGATTATTATTGTTAATTATTCTTTGTCTACTACGTGGGCTTCCTTTTCTAAAAAAAAAGAACGTTCGTTGTTTATCGATTTTCCTTCATAGTAGACATATTGATCCAAGGATAGATCTTTTTTATGGATTGAGCCTAGGAGCTACTTTGAACAAAGTCTCTAGAACAACGTGAATCTCTCCACTCCACTGGGTTTCGTGATGAACATCACACTCACTTGGCACTCCGGAACCAAGACAATTCGCTTTAGATGGGAGTGTAACGGCAGCAGATCTTTGAAGCTGGAGAATACACATATTTATATATGCAGCGATAATGAAGGAGACACAGTTATATTACTGGAATTAGAGGACAAGTGTAAGTCTCAGTAATAATTATTTTCTCAAATAAATTCGAAATTTTCAATACCAAAAGGAAAAAAATAACAAAACACTCCTGCATTAACAAAACAAATCGAGTACGTAGCAAATAATCTCTAATCTCTTCGACATTGCATGTTTTTGCATAAAACAAGTGAACTTGTTGCTTGTGGCACGTTGCCACTTTTAACTCAAAATCTCACTGATTAAAGCATAATTTCATGAATACCAACTCAAATGCCCCAGAGTGGAACAAGAATTACTCGTGTCGATGTTGATTTCAAATAATTCCATGAATAATTCGCCATCAGACAAGGAAAACATAGAGACACACAGACAGCCAGAGACGTGGAGAGTCAGTCAACGAGCAAATGAACAACAAAACAGAAAATGACAAAACCTAAAAACACTTCATTATTGCGCGACACAATCGGAATATTTAATGATTTAATCAGTGGCAACACATCGCACAGCATCTGAGGCAAAATAACAAAATAAAAAAAGTGAAATCTAAAAAAAGCGAAAACGCCAAATACAAACTCTGCTCTTACGTACATATGAGTTAAGGAATCGCAACTGTCTGTGGCAAAGAGGCGTTGGGCATAGACACCGACATCTGTACGTACATATGCTAGTGCTGCACATAGAAACTGTTTAGTTGCGCTGATAACAACGCCAGACGACAAGTTCACAGATTCTTGCCACACTTTTTTTTTCGCTACGCTCCACGCTCACTCGCTTGGGATTTTGTTTTTGCTGTTTTATTTTCGTTTCGCTGTTTCAATAAAACAATAAGTATAAATGTCCTTTACGTTTACGTCCATGTCATGCTTCGATTTTGTCTTTGCTTTTTGTCAATTTCTTATATTCGAAAATCTCCCAAACCGAAGCAAAACTACCCGAAGAATCAGGTGATCAGCGGAGCAGGAGCTCGGGTGAAACTGAAGTTGAAACATGCGAAATAGTGGCGCGAGTCTTGTGTTTACAGCAAAAGATTGTACATTCGGACAGCTCCATGCAGCATGTTGATGGGTGTGTACGCCAGCAAGTGAAGTTCTCAGAGCAGCGTACCTAAGTAAGCTTAACTGTGCCTCTACATGCAACGCTTCGTCCTTCCTGCGACCATTTAATTCCCGGTCTGCAAGCACCTTACCCTTCACTTTCGACTTTGTTGCTCACTCGCTCAGTTGCTGCAAAGCAAAAGTTCTAATTAAACAATTCGTAGAATTTCGCTTTAATTGTAAGCAAGTGAACGTGTGGTGGCGGTGGCGGTGACAGTGGCAATGGTTCAGTTGGTGGCTGTGAGCCTCAGAGTTTACTAAATGGATTAAGAATGGTAAGGGCAAACTAACGTATAAATATTCGCCGTCTGGGTATAGCTAACAACCATTTCAAGTGGTCGCATTATGCTTTTGTATACGGGTATACATACAAACGTATCTACATTTATATATATACATATATACATATGGAGATACTTTTAGACGAGTATACTCTTACATTGCAGTTTATGCACTTGCAACGTGCCACATTTTGAAATTGCTATTCCACGCTCTGTACTGGTGCGGGAAATATGGTTGCAACACGATTTTAAGTTCGGAAAAATGAAAGCAAATATCCACAGCTACATCGAAGTGTACCAGTACTAAAATGGTCAGTTTATTTTCAGGAATTTTGACATATTTTATTTTATTTTTTATTTTTTTTCCTTTATGTAGTGCGAAAGAGCTATAGAGACTGTGAGCATTGAATTCGGGATCTAGTTGTTGGGATCAGATTGCTTATAACAAAATTCTCAACGGATCGGTACTATTTGGAGAGAGCTGTGAAAGCACAAAGAAAAAATGTTCCCACCTCATTTTAGACAATTTGGATTATGAATTTAGCCGATACCAAGCAAGGCAAGACAAGGTGACTACTTTTCGCGTGACATCTTTAACCGAATGCTGTTGAAAATAATAAAAGTTGTGGAGGTGGGAGAAGTAAAACAGCCGGTGTACGGCGGTGATATTGATATCATTAACCCCAACAACCCGCGTTAGTTTTGCTTTCTCCAGACTGGATAAGGAAGCGAGACGAATGGGTCTGGCAGTGAATGAGGATAAAACGAAAGAAGAAGCGACATAAGATTAGTCGGCTTTGAGGAGTATTCGAGAAAAAGGTTTTGGAAAGATTTATGGTCCGCTGCATATGGGCGACGGCGTATACCGCAGACGATGGAAGGGCGTTGTACTGATATGAGATATACGTCGATATTGACATTATCCAGCGATTAAGAGCCAACGCGCTATGGTCCACGTGATCACTTTTTTTGGCCCAAAGTCAATTTTTCAAAGTCTCTACAAGTTTTGAAGACCACACATTGTCATATGATCAGGAAGCAATGTTACGTTTCAGAAATTTCGATAAGAGGCCTACAGCTGTCACTAAAACATGTGTAATGGATTTCAATAATTATGGTTTTTACTATATGTATGTATGTGAGTGCTCAAACATCACTTAATAACCTCAAATTCGCGAACTCATAATTTTCTGTCATATGGAATATGTTAAGATGAAGGGAGAAAACTGCTAAAAGGAAGGATAAAAAAACATATCATTTTTATTACATTTAATTTTATATAATTTAAGTTGCAGGTATGCCCGAAAGTGGCTCTTCAGTTTTACGGCTAAAATGTTTTTTTGGGATTTTTAATTTTTTTATTTTTATAAAATTTGGCTCTCTTGATATGAAAATTAAATAAATAATAAATTCATACCTATTTTTTCCTTAAAAAATATTTTCAAAAAGTGGTCATCTAGACCATATTGAAGCGGCTAGGCTGGCTAGGTCAGTTCGTTCAGATGGACGACAAAGTTGTAGTTTCGGAAGTATTCGATGCAGTTCCCTCTGGTGGAAACATTGGAAGAGATAGAACCACGCTACTTTGGAAAGAACAGTTGGAGAAGCACCTGGTTGCACTTGGTGTCTCCAATTGGCGCCGAACAGCGATGTAAAGAAAAGGCTGATACGATACTGTTGATTCATCTACAATCGCCAACGCCAGTAGAGAGGAAAATAAAGTCGAACTACAAGTTTTGGAGCAAATTTTCATTGGAGATCTCGAATCTGAGTTGAAAAAGCAGTATATTGTAAAGTATTAAAAGTTGCACCAATTTGATGTGAAAAAGTGTATACGATATGAAAATGAAATATTTTTTTAGATTACAAACAACTTATTGTTCAGATTTAGACCCCAATAATTGTTATTTAAAAAGAAGGAAATCTATCCGCAGATACAATTTCAGGTATGTGATTTTGACAGATTTTATAGCTAGCAAACAAAAATATTACAACAACAGATTACATGGCAGACGTTGGCTCAGTGGTAGAACACTCGCTTGTGATATCAGAATCCGTTGGTTCGATTCCTGGCAAAAGAAGTCTGATGAGGAGATGTGGTGATCTCCGAAACAGCTGTCACTTCTACCGATTTTTCTTTGTTGTGTTACAAAAATATTCAATTCAAACAAAATAGGCCTTTTGAATAGAGCTCATTCACTTATAACCACAGAAATTGTGTTTGTTCGTTGTTATTTATTTACAAATTTAGTCCATATATTCATATCAAGAGATATGATATTGAAAGTATAGAAATAAATTGTTTTTTTTTTTTTACTTCCAATCATTTTATTACTTTTTTACTACTACTTTTGCAGATCCCACCTGAAGAGCAAAAAAAAAATTTGGAGTTTCCCAGATTCTGACGATTTTAATGCTCTGTGTTGCAAAATCTGACATCAATCGCTTTTTAAACAAATTAAATAAGCACACAAGTCAATTGAGAGATAGAATACTAAAATTTCACTGGAAGTTCAATTTGATATTTTGTTTCCACAAAAAAGACATAACCCGGGGTTCCCATACACTGTGCAATATTTTTATACATTTTATGAAAATATTTGCTTTGTAGATAGAGAAGAGATAGACCCACAAAAATCTATATCGATCGGATCAAAATGACGAGCTGAGTTGATTTGGCAATGTGCGTTTGTCCGTCTGTTTAAACGGAAACTACTCCCTCAGTTTTTGAGTTATACGTACCGGCCAGAGAGCATGTAAATTCCAATATATATAGGATGTTTTTTATAGAGGTATAGAACTTTAAGTTGGCATTACTTTTCAAGATGACAACCGATTTAACAGCTGTCAAGTGATTTATTCTCAGTTTGGTTTGGCAATTCATCATGAATAGACTCACGCCTGAACAACGCTTGCAAATTGTGCAATTTTATTTCGAAAATAATGGTTCTGTGCGGAAAACGTATCGTACTGAAAATCATCAAAGTTGAATGACAGTATCATATAGCCCCTACAACCTATCTCTCAGATATGATAATTAGTATTTAATCCTGAAATACATTACAATAAATGAAAGGTATAAATTGAACACTTCTTTCTTGTTAAAATCGAACTTATACCACTTTCATTTATAACAGCCCGAAATGTCTTATCTTGTAATATATGTATGTATGTTAATATATAATAAATTTATTTTTTCTCATTTCTTTGCTTTGTTTTTTAAAATGTAAAGCTTAAATGACGTGATAGGGAAATCAGCTTTTTCACTACATTTTTAAGTTAATAGAAGTAACGACATCTCAACCCTAATAGCTCATTTTGACAAGTTAATGACAGTTGTAGATTTGAGAGTTTGCTGAAGCTACGTTATTTATAAGACTCCACAACATAATTTTCTACGTTCTTAGAGCATAAAAATTCAATTTCACATAATTCATTTTCCCTCATATATGTTTAAAAACATTCTTATAAAGGGTGTTTTTTTATAGAGATATAGAACTTTAAGTTGGCATTACTTTTCAAGATGACGACTGATTTAACAGCTGTCAAGTGATTTATTCTCAGTTTGGTTTGACAATTCATCATGAATAGACTCACGCCTGAACAACGGTTGCGAATAGTGCAATTTTATTTCGAAAATAATGGTTCTGTGCGGAAAACGTATCGCGCATTACGTCCATTTTAGCGATGTTTAGCGATGAAGCGCACTTCTGGTTGAATGGCTACGTCAACAAACAAAACTGCCGCATTTGGAGTGAAGGTAATCCTCAAGTGTATGTTGAAACACCGTTACATCCAGAAAAACTGACTGTTTGGTGCGCTTTATGGGCTGGTGGAATCATTGGTCCGTACTTTTTCAAAAACGATGGTGGCCAGAATGTTACAGTCAATGGTGATTGGTATAGAGCCATGATTACTAACTTTTTCATTCCTGAATTGAATAATCATGATGTCCAGGAGATGTGGTCTCAACAAGACGGTGCAACATGTCACACAGCTCGTGCCACAATAGATTTATTGAAAGATACGTTTGGTGACCGCCTAATTTCACGTTTTGGACCTGTGAATTGGCCTCCAAGATCTTGTGATTTAACACCGCTAGACTACTTTCTGTGGGGCTATGTAAAGTCATTGGTTCATGCGGATAAGCCACAAACGCTTGACCATTTGGAAGACAACATTCGCCGTGTTATTGCCGATATACGGCCACAAATGTTGGAAAAAGTCATCGAAAATGGGACGTCCAGATTGGATTACAGCCGCGCCAGCCGTGGCGGTCATATGCCAGAAATCATATATAAAATGTAATGCCACAAGATTATCTTTCGGATAAATAAAATTCATGTCAATCGAATAATCCATCGTTGTTTTATTGAAACTTAAAGTTCCATACCTCTATAAAAAATACCCTTTACTTTGTAATTTTAAATAAATTCATCTTGTTATCGTATTTAAATTATTAAAATTTGTTTTTATTAAGATGTACTTAAAATATACTTCAAACTTTTTTCAAATGAAAAAAAAACTAAATGGATTCATTTAAGAGACAAACGTAAACATAATTTTTTCAATATACAAGATTTGTTTTACATTTTGATCAGCAGCAGCTACACTTTGTATACAGAGCATTTAGATTGATGCAAAAATTTCAACAGCAGCTCAGCTCTCACGTACATACATATGTATGTACCTACATATATTTGATAAGCTTTGTTGCTCCAAAAACAGGCTGATTTCTCTTTTCTAAGAGAGCAATGGCTGAGAATTGAACTTAAGATTGCTAAAAACGCAAAGAATATAAATAAATAAGTTTTTCTTATCACAAAAGCTTCTCTACAACTCAATACAGCGCTGATAAGGAGATGTACACACAGCTGGGATCATGACTTACATATATGTAAACAAATCACTTTTATATTTTCTAAGAATTAAATGCAAGCAGTCTTGCGAGTAGAGAAGCTACTAAATTTAATCATTTCATTAATAATTTAAAATTTTTCAAGAACAACAAAAGTAGTTACTTTTAATCACGTGAAAGCAACAAAAATATATAATAAATAATATTATTTAGTGCTGAATGCTGAAAATTAGTGGCAAAAATGTGTAAATATCTCCAAATAATCTTCAACGCACTCATTGCGCTCCAATTCGCTGCCTCACCCAACGTTCAGGCATACACACTGAATCTCAATGAGCATTGTACCAACCAACAAATCTACTATTGCACACTGTCCAACATTACTGTCACACTGCAAGATCCACTGATCGTACCAAAGCATACAGGACTACAACTCTATGAACTAATACTACGCGATTCGATAATACCACGCATACCGAGCGCACTTCTCTCAGAAGCACCCACACTACGCTCATTCACCATGTACAATTGTGAACTGACACGACTGACAGTCTACGATTATCCCAACGGTCTGCCGATGCGTGCTTTAGTGCTGCAAATGAATCGCATTAGCGATGTGCCCGAGAAAGCATTTGTGTCACTCTACGAACTTGAAAAGTTACAGCTCGGACACAATATGATTTTTATGGTACACAAGAATGCATTTGATGGCTTAGAGAAGTTGCGTTATCTTGACTTACAACAAAATGATATACGTGAGTTGCCCGCTACATTGTTTGATGATCTCATCAATTTAGAGCATATCGATTTGAGTTCGAACAATATTGAGAAAATCGATGCGTTGACATTTGCGCATAATTCAAAACTGCAAACACTCTTGTTGGGCGATAACAGATTCTCCGTCTTCGAGTCGAATGCTTTGGCGCACTTGCCGCATTTGCATCTACTCGACATTAGCAGCAGTACGAATGTGGATGCGTTGCGTTTGCAATCGGTCGATACACTTTTGGTGCAGGGTAGCACACTGCAAAGTATCGTTATCGAGGGCGCTGCCATTAAAGTGCACGCGGGCAACAATTTACTAATCTCCTTGAATATAACCGATAAACTCAGTGTGCGAGAAATGGATGTGCATGGAAATCGGTTGGAGACGCTAGAGTTTGTGACGGATATGATGAATTTGCAACGTCTGGATGTGTCACGGAATCAGTTGCGCACACTGAGCACTTCCAATTCTCCGCTGTACTTGCCCCTACCGAATTTAGTGCATTTGAATTTGGCAACGAATCAACTACAGAATCTAACTTTGGAGAATTTCCTAATGCTGCAGAAACTAACACATCTTGATTTGGCCTTTAACAATTTGCTCAGCCTCGATCAACGTATCTTTGAAGTGTTGATTAACTTGGAAAAATTCTATATCGAAGGTAATCGTTTGCATACTTTTGGCTATGAGAAATTTGTCGCCACACACGAATATCTGAAGGAATTCGGCATGTTCGAGAATGAATGGGAATACCGTTATATGCGTACGATGTCCTCATATCTAGAAGAGCATAATATACAACTGCCAGTGCGTTTTGCTGCTTCCAACAACAATGGCATTCATCTTGATACGACATTGAACTCCAACTTGCTTTCGCCGCCCGATAAAGCAGTGACGCATCATCGTTACGCGTCCACAGCCAGTTCAGTAAGTGATTTTGTTGCATCGAGTGATGTTCCAGCAGCAGCAATGACTGATATCAGTGGCATTCATCCTTATTTCACAACACGAGATGTACTCACTTTAGTCATTTTGTTGTTAGTGTTTTTGATATTGCTACTACAATTGTTCAGTTTCCTGAGAGAGGAAGAGTGTATACCGAATTGTTTAAATAGAGTAACACGAAATGCTGGCGCAAATAATCGTCGTCGCCTGCAGGAAGACGAGGAGGACTCGGAGGTGTAAACCGGGTATTGCAAGCATATCGAAGGGAGCCTGTGGAAATTAGATAAATATTATGTAAAATGTTGTGAATAAAAAATTAATGAGCATGACCCAAAAATTATGGAAAGGTTTTATGAATTTATTTTAATACATTCCTGTGATTATCCGTAAGTATTGTTACCTATTAAAGCAAACTAATTCACCTATTAATATATTAATATTTTGTAGAAGTCAATTATCAAGGAAATGCTTCGAGTTTGTTTTAGAAATGCTCCATACAACATTATTGTAGTGAAAATATTTGAAAAGCTCCTCCTTAGTGGCTTTTTTGTTCAAGTAAATATGTTATTAATAACATGAAAATGAATCTCTTTGTCAACCTCAACATCACATTTTGTCATAAAAGTTATTTCAGCACATAGTAAAGGGTTTTCCCATAGGGATGATATGATTTCTAAGTGTCGTTTTGGCTATTTTTAATATGTCATGATCTGTTTTTTTTCATTGTATTTAGTAATGTTTACAATTTCATCCATGGACCACCATAAACTTCGTGAATTTGATGATTTTGATCGGTCCGCACTTCTTTCGAAATGAAGCTGGTAGCAGCACCGTTACTGTCAATGGAGAGCGGTATAGATCGATGATAACCAACTTTTATGGCCACAATTGGAAGAAGTTGATCTTAGCAACATCTGGTTCCAACAAGACGGCGCTACGTGTCACACAGCACGTGCAACAACCGGGTTATTGCGAGAAAGGTTTGGAGATTCGATTATTTCAAGGAATTGTGACATTGGATGGACTCCAAGAAGTTGTGGCTTAATACCATTAGATTACTTCTCGTGTGGTTATTTGAAGTCATTGGTCTCTAGCAGTAAACCAGACTCGCTTCAAGTTTTAAAAGTCAATATTGAATATGCTATTCATGGCATACGACTTGATTTAGTGGAAAAAGTGCTCAAAAATTGGGTTCATCGAATTCGTTCCTGCAAAAGAAGTCGTGGATGCCCTTTGAATGATGTTATATTCAGAACTTAATTGCATCGCTTTTACTTCAAATTAAATAAAAAAAACATTTGAATTTCCTTAACAATGCGCGTTTTTTTTTTTAAGAAATCATATCACTCTTTTTGGAAAACTCTATATGTGGAAGTAGCATTGTAGTCAAAGTACTTTTTTGAGTCAAATCAGTGAAATGAAAATATTTTATTCAATTCCTTGAATACCAGTTCTTTATTCGGTGGTCATAAGTCACTGCTCACGAAAGAGAACTCGTATTTACACACATCGTCAGCTTAGCATTCCAAAGTGGACTATGTACTTGACCTCACGCGAAAATGAAAACGCCATATAAAAGAGTTCGCGTGAAATATATTTTCCAAACAGTACCCATGTCAAACGAACCTCCTCTCTCTAAAGTTTTTAAACAAATACTGAAGGATGGTAATAGAGGAGACAGACTACAAATATTATATGTATAAGATGGATTTATTTGCATTAACTAGTGAATTATCCTCTTCTAAATGTAGATTTCGCGTATTTGAACTGCATTTGCTAATTTCAATATTCCGCTGCATTTGACTGCTTTTTTACGCTTGTGCTACGTCAAGAAATATTACACAGCACTACTTCTCGAACTCGAATGCCTTCCTAATTTCATTGTTTGATACTAACATATTTTTTACGAAAACCGAATTGGAAAAGGCATCATCTTTGATAGCAAAATGCTTTCGAATAATTTGAAAAGAGAGGATAGTAGGCTTATTGGTCTGTAAGAACACGCTTTTATGTAGTATTTACCTAGCGTGGCTCTTATTAATATCTGCGACCTTTAGCACGCATTTGGAAAGTAAGTTAGTTTCAGAATGGCATTAAAGAGTTTAGAGAGCAATGTTAGGGCAGCTCTTGGTAGCTTCTTTAGAATTTCTGATGTAACCTGAAGATTTCTTTTGATCCAATTGCTGAGACGCACTTATAACTTCCATGGATGATATTCGTCCAGCTACCATTTGTGTTCCTGATTGGCATACTCACTTCAACTGATGGCTTAAAGTTCTTGTGTACCTTCCAGAGTGAGTACTTTTTGGTAGATCTTGACATGCATTTTCCTATATACATTTTGACATTAAGAATTTCTGCTTGTTTCAGCGCACATTTCAGTTTTCTCTTTGCTGTTTTCAACCGTAACTTTGGGGCTGGAGAGCGATATGCTTTTCATTTTCTCCGCAAGCGACGTTAGTTTCTATTACTAATTCTTCTTTTTCGTTCTTTATTACGATTTTGGAGCTCGTACCAACACTTTTCCTCTTTGGGGTTGCTAAGGTTTCCATAGAGGCAAGTGTATTATTGAACTCATTAATGTCTTCATCAATATCATTTTCACTGTTCAATATTGGATTGATGTTAATGTGAATAATAATTTTTTTTTTTATTTGAGCCAATTTGTTTCTCTACTTGTTAGTCATGGTTCTTGAGCAACCATCATCGGTTGCTCTTTTACAGTTATTCATCTAGCTCGACTGTGAATTCCCCTTAATTACAACAGCCAAACCTTTCGAGGTCGTCGGTTGGTATGTGTAATAGTTTGGACGATAGAAAATTTACTACTTTCATGAAACTCTTTTTGGTGTAAGTTTGGATTTTAGACTTATCAATGTTACCTTTTCTCAAAGGCACAACATAAAAATTATTTGTACCAATTATTCTGGTAACGTTATTTACCAACATACTTGACGGACGTTCGCGGGTAGAGGGAGCACGCTAGGATTTTAACCTCGGGAATAGTACTTAGCAACCAAAAATTAAACTCGGTACTTGAGAAGAAATTTATAAGTAAACTTATAGCACAGAAGCTCGGAGGAATCGATGATATAAAGGATGATCCAAGTAGGGGTACTTTTTTCAATAGCCTTTTTTGACAGATCACGCGTGAGTCGTAAAGAATGTGTTTCGCGCGCTTCGCTCAACTTATGGTCAACATAATCGGCCTACTAATTGTTCATTCATTATTGGATAATATTCGACCGAATAGACTACGTCCTGCGCGCAGTGAAGAAAATATAGCGGCCGTAGCTGAGAGTGTGCAAGAAGACCGTGGGAAGTCGATTCGGCGCCTTTCGCAGCAACTCAGGCTGACGTATGGAACGACTTGGCGAATTTTACGCCGAGATCTTTAACTGAAAGCGTAAAAAATACAACTTGTGCAAGAACTGAAGCTGCTCGACCTTCCAAAGCGACATCGCTTTCCCTCTATGGGCTCTTGAAAAGATCTAAGAAGATCCGACGTTTTCGAGCCAAAATTTGTTCAGCGATGAGGCCCATTTCTGAAAAAACAACGGCTTGGTGTGGCTTGTGGGCCGGTGGAATCATCGGTCCATATTTCTTCAAAAATGATGCCGGTGAGAACGTAACGGTAAATGGCGACCGTTATCGCGCCATCATAACCGAATATTTGATGCCTGAAATTGAAGCTCGTGATCTCCGCGATATTTGTTTTCAACAAGACGGCGCCACTTCCTACATACCGCATCAACCAATCGATTTATTGATAGAACCTTTCGGGCCGGTCGATTGGCCACCAAGATCGTGTGATATCACACTGTTAGACTTTTTCTTGTGGGGATATGTAAAGTCTAAAGTCATCAAATAGTCGGATATCATGGCGCGATAACGATCGCCATTGTCTACATTCTCACCGGCATCATTTTTGAAGAAATATGGACCGAAGATTGCACCGGCCCACAAACCACACCAAACCCGTTGAATCTTTTCAAGTTGCTCTTCGTCCCAAATTGTTGTTGTTTGATTTAGCCAGAAATGGGCCTCTAAACAAATGCGAGCGAGGCGATATAGCCTGGGAAGATCGAACGACTTCAGTTCTTGCCCAAGCTGTATTTTGTAAGCTTTCAATTTAAGATCTCGACGAAAAATGCGCCAAGTCATTCCATACGTCAGTCCGAGTTGCTGCGAACGGCGCCGAATCAACTCTCCACGGTCTTCGTGTACACTCTCAGCTACGGCTGCTGTATTTTCTTCACTGCGTGCTTGACGTGGTACATTCGGCCGAATATTATCCAATAATGAATTCTGGGTCTCAAGATGGGTGATGGTGTTGCGAATAGTACGCTCAGTCGGCCGATTATATGGACCATAAGTTGAGCGAAGCGCGCGAAACACATTCTTTACAGAACGTGAATTTTCGTAATAAACAAAAATAACATGACAGCCTGACACGACTCACGCGTGATCTGTCTAAAAAAAGCTATTGAAAAAAGTACCTCTACTTGGACCACCCTATGAGAAATTAAATATTAATTACCAGATCTAGTGAATTGTTGTATGGCAATATAGGCAAATTTTACAACTACTTTATCCAATACTGAAAGCTTCTCTCAAAATCTCTGTTTTAACAACAAATAGTTTTAGACTCTATTTAATCTATCATTCCCTCATCGACGCATTCAAGTTGCCAATTGGCAAAACATTACGAAAGACTCATAACCAAATCATAATGGTAAGGTCTTTTCCGATGTCTAAAGGTTCATGTCGGCCATTATTCCTACCAAAGCGATAATATATACATACGTATATATGTATATACTTATATACATACATATATACTCACATGTAAAATAGTCTGTTGCATGCGCTAGCGTGTAGTCAGTTAGTTCATGCAACTAACAATTTTACATGTCACAAGTTAGTGTTGTACTTGCATACTACCTCAACTACAGCAACAACAACAAGTAAACAAACAAAACAACAACCTAAACAAGAAGTACAAAAAAAAACAAGTATATGGACAACATACTCGTAACATTTTGCTGCTGCTGATACATTTGAACGATTTGCAAAATACGAATTTCAGTTCAAAATAATTGCACAGGATACACGCCAACTTGCCACATGCTCAAATGCATACATTAAATATACGAGTGCTAACATATTTATGCAATATACCGATGTAGAGTACTAATGTACTCTATTGCAATTGCAATGCGTTCAATGCAAACTTAAACTCTTATGTCATTGCTATTAGCATTGCTTTCGCTGTTGTTGCTGCTGCATTTGGCGATATTCGTTACTCTCTCTCTCTCTCTATGTTTCCCTATGTTGTACATACATGTTGTATGTATGTATGTATATACATAAATATTCTCGGGCATACATTATACACTGGCAATCATAATAAGAGTGCCCGTTGAACCTTTTGAAATATTTCCATTTGTGTAATTTTTTTTTTTTTGGATTTTGAACTCAAGAAAAATATTTTCACTCCACAAAATGCTCCAAAAAAAAACTAATATTTTACATTAAAATTAAAAAATACAACTGTTTTAGGTTACAACAAAAGTACTTACTATTAAATATTTATTAGAGTTCTAGATACTCGGGTATCGATACTCGCTCATTGCTCATCGTTTACTCGCTCGATACTCGCTCATTGCTCAATTGCTCAGCAGAACTTAATTTTGTTGGTTAAAGTTTCTTTGGCGTTTCAAAGATTTCTATGCTTTGCATAAATTAATTAAAAATTAATAAATAAAAAAAGTTTTGTGAAAAAAGTCAACGTGTTTGTCAAAATACTCGAAATGCTCGTGCACGCCTCGTAAAAATTTCAAGTAATGACCAATGAGCAATGAGTGTGAGAGTGCTCGTTGCTCAAATGCTCGCACTGCTCGAATATTTGTGAGCAAATTCTGGAGCTCTAATATTTATGCGTGATCGCTTTTGTATTTTTTTTTTTTTTTTACAAAACAAGTGTGGACGAGCTTGCGGCCATAAATACTTTTACTAAAAAAAATATAAAAATTAAAAAAAATATCTATAAAAAAACATATAAAGATCATATCTGAGCATCTCCAAAAGCCTACTCTAGCACAATTGACCCTTCGACCTCAAGTAAATAAATCAAATTAATAAGTAAAAAATATCGTATTTAACTTTTTCCGTCATTTAGTATTGTATTATTATGTACGAGGTTGATATGATAAGTCAGTGACTTTTTAATAAAATATATATTTTTCGGCAAATAGGCATTTTCTTACTCAACATAGTCTCCTTTTAGCTCTATACATTTAGTCCAGCGTTTTTCCAATTTGTTTATTACTTCCAATGAATATGTTTTTCAAGGCCCTCATGACCTCTTCAGGTTTGGAAATAAGAAATAGCCGCAGGGGGCTAAACGTGAAAAATATGCTGGATAGGGTAGCACACACTTGTGTGCCGGTGCATTGTCCTGGTTGAACAGCATTTTTTTTCGTCAAATACGGTTGTTTCTGCTTTAAAACAATTTCGAATTTGTCCAAAAGCTCTGAATAATATTTTGGTGATTGTTTTACTCTTTTCAAGGCAATAGATGTGAATGACGTCTCGTACATGTACAAAAAACTTTTCCCATGACCTTGTTGGCTGACGCACCTAGCGTGGCCTTTTTTGGTGCACTTTCACCCCGAGAAACACACAAGTTCAGATTATTCTTTAGTCTCTGGTGTGGTGGATCCGGTAAGCCACTTCTTAACAATTGAAATTGATGGCGCAGAGTGCCCATTGTATTTATCCAGTCTTTACTTAGTTTCGGTGAAATTCGCGAAATTCACTTTTTTCAATTTTCATTAAAAAACTCAATAGGTGGTCTGTCCTCTATGGCTGTCAAAAACAAACTAAATTGTGCAGCTTGCTAGAAATATATTATAGCAATCTATTAATCGATAACAGTTGACAAGAGCAATGTTAGTATGTTATAGTAAATGTGCGGCAAATTCAAAAAGTCACTTACTTATCAAAGAGCTCTCGTATAAAATTTTGCGGTTGAAATCTTGAAGTTAAGGCATTTCAAATAACCAAAAATAATAAAATCCTGCAGAAGTCTATAAAATGTTACACTTTCTTCATTAAAGTCCAAAAAAAAGAGCTCTCGAAACAAACAAAACGCAACAGAAATAAAGAACGAAGGCGGTGGGCTTGCATAAGTTTGAACGGTAGAACACAGAGATTTGCAGATATTTGCAGATATTTGCAGATATTTGCAGTTGAAATTTACACCAAATGATCTGTACACATTGGTGAAAAATTTTTGAATTCATTTTAATGTTAACTTCAATTAATTTCACAATTAAAAATCTAAGTGAAATTTGTGGTTAAACACGAATGTGTACTAAAATAGACGCAAAGGTTATATCAATAAAATAAAATAAACGCAACATTCGAATAACTCTCGAATTATCATAATTAGTGCTGAATACCTTTCTTTATAAAATACCCTTCTTTATAATATTTAAACACTATATAGCCCAAACAGTCTGTTTTCGAAGAGTATTTTAATTTTTCCTTACACTTTCACTCTCATGTTGCTCACACAGCAAATCTAAAGTAGTTTCGTTTTCTGTCTTATGCAGCAATTCTTAAGAGACCAATTATAGTAAGATACATTTGAATAGATTGATGTGTAATAAGATAGTATTGACACATTTCTAGCTTAAATTGTGCCTCTGATACAGGGCTGACTACTGGCGTGATTTTTTTTTAAATTTTTACATAGTTTCTCAAACGAAATGCAAAAAAAAAAAACGTCGGAAGAAAAATTTGCTTTATTATAGTTGTTAAAAATAAACATTTGATGCATTCAAATTTCTTAAAATATTTTCTTTAAAAAAATAAATAAATAAATAAAATATAATTTTTATTTGATCAATAAAATTAGTATAAAGTTAAAAAAAATTGATTTAGGTATATTTTGTAGTTGTTGAAATATGTATGTATTAAAACATGAATAAAAAAAAATACTATTGAAAACATTATAAAAAAATTTTCAAATAATTAAGGGGTTAGGCTGCTCTAGAATTGTCGGAAAATTAATTTTTCTTCTTTCAAATGATACAATCTCAATGGTCTCAAAAATGTTATCCCGAAAGATTATGACAGATAAAAATTTCTATAAGGCCCTTTTTTCGTTCTCTAGTTGAAGCGTCTGTTTCAGTCAGTAAGGCTTACTCAAAACTTTAAACGCGTTTATCTCAGAACTGCGTTTTTCAAGTTGGCCGGAAACATAACTCAAACAATTTACAACTGATTCCCTTGGGGTTTTGACAACATCTTCAGAAATACACTATCTACAGAAGTAGGTAGGATTTTTTTTTAACTTGCATAGTTTTTTTTTTTGTTATTAACAAATTTCGAACAATTTTTTAGACCAAATTATTACTTTTTCCTTTAGAGACCCGCCATTTTGTCAAAAATGCACATATATTGAAAAATTCCTACGTACTTCTGTAGCTATTGCTATTTACAAGCGGGAACCGTTCAACAACTTATTAAAATTAAAAAAAAATTACAGGAGCTGTGTGTCCGGCCGTGGTTCCCACAAGAGAATGGAGACATCCTAGGGAGAACGCTGTATAGCCGCCATTTTTAAATTAATTTTTCTTAAAAAATAATAAATAAATAAGCAGTTATATGTATACTAAATGCCTTTTGTCAAAAATCAGATTTATTTAAAAGTTTTCCCAAAAAAAAATCTCTAGAATGGCCTAACCCCTTAAACAATTCTACATTTATGATCGTCAGTGTAACTTTACTTACATCTACTCCAATGGCCTCACCACTCCACACATTTGCCACCTATTGCCTGTTTGTGTTGGCAGTGGGCGCTAGGCGATGCTCGCCGAACGACAACAACAACAACAACAACTACAACGTTGAGATGCTGGGATATGAAATCACAATTTCTGAGAAATTGTATTTTGATTTATTTATAATGTTGCAACAACATGCATGCAAGCAGTTAATGTCACTTGCAACATACTCCAACAACAACAACAACAACAACAACAACAACAGTAACAGTAGTTAACAGTCAGCAGCAGCAGGTACATTTTATTTTACGTTACACACCCCGACAGACATATGTATACATACATACATTTGCCACGCTATGCACTGCTAAGTTATGTAGGGATGTGTATGATGGCGACTCTACAAACAAATAGCGTGGCCGCAACAATTGGTCCGTCGCCTTGGCAACTGCAAATTGAATTGGAAATTTTGGAAATCAAAATTTTGATTAAATGAGAAATGAGAAATATGCAAATATGTGCAGTTTGTGGAAATTAATTGCATATGTACATATGTAAATATATTAGTATTTGTTTCTTTGTATATGCATGTAAATTGTTAACGACCAGTTGCGTGACATAACACGAGCAGCATTGCCATCTGATAAGCATAAACGCGGAAACGTAAATACACAAGCACAGCACATAAGAAGCAACAAAGCAGACACATGCACTTGTCAAACTAATACAATTGCAATATTTCAATTGGCATGCATACACACGCTACTATTCCCTTGCATTCCCATGTATATCTACAAAACCAACAGCTGACCCATGTGGGCGTTGGTAAGCTACTCGGGCTGTCTGTTTACCTTAGCGATGCAATTTATTTGATAAAATTTGTTGAAATAATATATTAGAGGGAAATTTAAATTTTTTATAATGCAACTAAATGCTGTAATGACTCGGTTTGCTGTTGTAAAGGCAAAGACATATATTTATACACATCAGACACATATAAATACTTATATGTACGTGCATAATTTTGTATATAATTTATGCAAAGGCAACTAAGTCATTAATTAAATGGAAAGATAAGTTTGATGTCTTCATTAAGTGAGAAGTACTTGACTTTAGTCTCGCAATATGATCATCCAATGAAAGAGTTAACAGGGACTTATTCTAAGTTTTATGGACAATCACCAATAATGCTTTAAGGACTTTGAATAGGATGAAATTATTATCTACTTTTGATAAAAACAATGTCGGCCAGATAATTCGAATCGCTATGGTTTAAAGAGAGTGGGCAATCAAACCTATGCCGAGGGCTTACACGTTACTAGTGGGCTGAAAATTAAGTTTTCGAAGAAAAATTAGTAGAAAAATGTTTTAGTTAGAGCTACAAATATTCTTTTATATTTTCAATATGAAAGAATTTTTCAACGCTTTATCTTTCCTTTTATGTTGGCCGATCGAACTTAAGACGTAGACTTTTCAAAACCACATGGAGTGGCTTCCTTGAGGTCGGTAAGGATTTAAAAATTCTTAATGGAAAGTTTAAAATATATGAAAATGCATTTCAATCAATTAAATGCATTTCTTGTCCTAACTTTCCAAAACAGAAGCCTCAGGGCTCGAAAAAACGAATACATGGTTAGACTCAATAACTATTGCCGCAGACACTCGTCAATGCTCCCTCATTACCTCGCCGAATTGTTAATGAGCACTTGAGACATTCAATTCACCTTGTCCTGAAAACCCCCAACCTTCAACCTCACAAGGGTGTCGAACTAGGGCGACTTCAAGAACACTGGAAGATGCTTATGAGCACACACTTAGCATACCTGCATCTGCTCCATACCCACCTCCTATTAGAACGTCATTTACCCCTCCTCCTCCACCTCAATCTACTTCATTATCAACCACATCGAAGAGAAACGAGCTAGTTGTGGTTCCGAAAAGGATATCCGTTTTTGTATCTCGATACGCGAAAGATACTACTGCGAATGATTTGCGTTCATATATATTGGAAAAAATTAAACCGACTAGCATATCTTCATTTGCAATTGATGTATCGACCGATAGCTTCGATTCACTTTTAAATTCTTCATTTTGACCAAATGGTGCATTTGTGCGTGAATTTGAGATAAAGCAGCGTACTTCTCATAACAATGTGGCACGCCTACCTGATTCAACAGAGCCAAAAAAAAAACTAATAAATAATGATAACTGCAATATACCCGTATACTACCAAGATGTAAGTGGTTTGAACACTAAGTTCAAAGACGTATAACTGCACAGTTTAAACTGTGAATATCAAATCCGAGTCTTCTCTTAAGCCTGGCTAAAACCGAATGTAATTAACTCTGAAATCTTAGGTAGTAACTTTGAAATCTTTAGATGGAGTACTTATTGGTGTTCCAACTGATCTTGCTGCTGAAGAAATTCATTTTGTGAAAACCGAAACGATGGAATTTTTCTGTGTTCGAATATTCCAAATAAACAGAAGTAGTTACATTATCGCCAGCTACATCCCGCCTAATTCTAACTTCTCGACCTATTCACTTTATTCTTCACGGTTAAAATCATTAGGCTCTGATGCTAAGACATCTGATAATATTGTTTTAATTGGTGACTTCAATTTATCTCGCTTATAATGGAATATTAATGATAATTTACTTGTACCTAGCTCAACACGAGATAGTGTTCATGATTTTCTAAATAAGTTTTTTGACCAGGATCTTTTTCAAATTAATAGCATTCGTAATAAATTTGGGAGATGTTGGATTTAATATTTTTGGATGACATCTTGCCATTTTCTCTAAATCGCTGTGATCCTATCATTCTGCCTGAAGATGCTTATCATCCCTCTCTTCATTTATCTTTAGAATATCCTTCCAATTTAAAATGTCCGATAAATGTTTCAAAAGCATAAAATACTCGTTTTTTATTTCAAAAAGCAAATTATATTAATCTTAGGAATGTGTTATCTGCGATGCCCTGGCCAATATACAATGGTGATGTAGAAGAAAGTGTTTCTCACTTCACACCTGTTTTACATTCAATCTTTAGACAGTGTGTACCTAGAAAAAATAAGCCAGCTCGTTCCACATACGCCTTATGGTTCAATGTGGAATTGAAGTACTTGAAAAAACCAAACGACTAGACTATTCAAGCTCTACAAAAAGTCCAGTAAAGTTTCTGACTATTGTGTTTACTCTATAATTAGCCAGAAGTTTAATATTTTAAATAACTTGTGCTACAGAATGTGTATGACAAGAATTCGTAATAACATTAACGCAAACCCGAGGTCAGTCTATAGTTTTGTTAATTCGAAACGAAAGACTTATGGATTTCCATTATCTATGAAAATGAATAATGAAATTTCTACTGGTTGTTATAGAATCGCAGATATGTTCGCAGACTTCCTCGAATCTAATTACGCGGCGAGAACGCTTCCAACAACCTAATCTGTTTTTTACCTTTACAAATACCCTTCTTCGATTGTGTAAGAGTGCCTTGTATTTCCGCTGGTATTATTTACTACCACCTTAACACTCTAAAAAGCTCATTGAAATGCGGTCCAGATAATATCTACAAGTATACCTACCATTAACGATAATATTCAATGCTTCAATCAAACAAAGTATATTTCCCTCGTCATGGAAAGAGTCATATATTTTACCTCTACATAAATTTGGTAGTAGATCTTGTATCATAAACTACCGGGGCATTGCAAAGTTATGTTTTGTTCCCAAAATTTTTGAAGCTATTATAACTGACCAACTAGCTCACTTAGTATGGTCAATTATTGATACTTCGCAACACGGGTTTGGTAAAAATGAGCCCACCTCATCGAACCTACTGAAATTCACTACCCATGTCAGCTGGTCTGTTTGATTTTAAGTTTATCCATCAGGCGCGCATCTCGGTCGGTTGGGCGGAAGGATGAACAACGCTGGGGTCGTCGTGAAAAATAATTTAAAAAAAAAAAGATTGAACGCAGTATAAATTTATAAAAATTTGTTTCCATTTATTTGTTCATTGCCTTCGTATATTTAGCGCTTTAATCATTAAAGATGTTGAAGGCAGCTTTAGACAATTCAAATCATAAATTTCTACTAATGTGGAGGGATTATCCTAACACCTCATAAAATGCGGATTAGTAATTTTAAAAAAATCTTTCAAGCTTAGTAAGACTATTGGTACATGAAAAATCACTCTTATGAAAATAAAAATAATATAGTC
Source organism: Neoceratitis asiatica (assembly GCA_030068015.2). Taxonomy (NCBI): domain Eukaryota; kingdom Metazoa; phylum Arthropoda; class Insecta; order Diptera; family Tephritidae; genus Neoceratitis; species Neoceratitis asiatica. Next base: position 13,737,239 of record CM061528.1, on the reverse strand, counting down.
AATTGCAAATAGATTTCTAAATTACCCATGGTTCCTCATTTATTGGAGTACATTGTTAAACAAAAACTTTACTTCTCAAATAATCGCTCGGTGGACAAAGATTTTCGTGAAATGTTGTATTTTTCAGTTAAAAACGTTGAGTTGGATAGATTACAGAGCAGGATTCAATAAAATTTTCTCCCTCATATATCTAGTTCTTTTATTTTATCAATTTTTATTTTGTATACAGAAGGTCTGAATATTTACTCCACTCTAACCTGTTCTTCAGACTCTTTTAACCTTAAAGAGAAAAAAAACACGGATAAATTGGCACGTTCTCTTCTATGCCAACTTTCTAGCGCAATGGAGATCTTCAGTATTGAAATTAAACTGGAAAAATGGAAAGACCGTCACAGTGTACGCCCATCATCTTGGGTAAGTCAACTCAAAATTATGAAAAAAAGCGCTACAAAACAATGCAGTTGTATAAACTGGTTTTAAAGAACACAAGAAGCTCCGCCACAATTGGAAAGTGCAGCTCCGCGTCGCTATCTATTAGGCTATAGATGACAAACCAACATTGATGAAAGTAATACCTGCCAAGCAAAGCTGCGCGGTTGCAGCCTTCTATAAAAACGTAAAACTACTGGAAGGGCTGGTAAAAAAGGAAAAGAAGAGGAACTAGTAGTTTCCCACTGAAAAAGAGAAAGAGAACAGAAAGATCATATTAACAGCTAACATGCATACTTTCCACGAGCGAGATCTAGGTTAATAAAAGATTGATAACACTAGTCAACAGTAGCTTTGGTACCAAGAAGCTGTAATACAAGTATAGGACAATAACGTTGCATTCCGTTGTTCATTGGGCCTCTCTTCCATAATATTTAAATCCTGGTGAAAGCGCTCTCTTTAGTTTTTGCCATAGGAACCAGCAGGGAAATTCTGTAAACTTTATCGAGACGATTTGTCGAGTTGTTAATGAACAAATTTTGTCGCTTGCAGACATTTCCTTTTTTTAAATGGAGTAAATGTAGCACCACAGCTTAATAAAACATCTGTACATGCAAAAAGCACAAAGAGGAACGACAAAAACCAATAAATTCGTGATAGCAATTATTTATTAAATGAGTTGCAATGAATTACAAAGTTAAAAGATAAAAAAAAAAATTGTGGTTACCACTTTCCAAATTACGCTGCATGACTCTTCGAATGAATTGTGCCGTGCCGCTGGGTATTTAGCATTTATCGCCAAAATCTTGAGATTAGAATGGTATACATGGTGGTTGGCATAGGCTTCTTCAAGATTTTTGGAGCACTGCTCTCTAATAGGACGTCCATAACATCCAGTTACGATGAATCGTAAGGCGGGTTGGAACCTTCAAGCAATTTAATAAAGTTCAAAATTGAAAAACACTTGAAAGTTGCGTTATTTAACTGTTGTTCTGTAGATATCGCTGTAATTCCTGCTTTTAATTTGCCATCAAGTTAAGAAATAATTTCATCAACTAAATCTGGAGTTAATCGATATAACTTTCGAATTTTTGTTTCACTCAACTTGAAAGGATCTTCCACTACTCGCAAGAAACTTCTATCCCCTGACGATTAGTGTGATTAGTGTGTTATTTCTTCATCTTGGGATAAAACATGTGACGAATACTCAAAAGACATTTTAGTTCATTTTCTTTCACTTTCTTTTTTGGTAATTTCGCGATTTGTATTTTGATTTCAACTTTTATATTATTTATTTTGACCTAAATAAAATATGAAATCTTTTGTCGATGGCACTAACAACTCGAAAACTTTTGTCGTTTAATTAACAACCTACCGTGTAGTTAACGACAACAGCAGATCAAGCGATAGCGAATATCGTTAAAATATGCTTAGCGAATACTCGAATCGTTAAAATTGTCGCTAAGTATTTTTCACGATCCGAAAATCGTTATAATAGTATACTGAATTCCACCACGGGATTCTTTGATGGATACTTAACATCCTAAATTCTTAAAATTGTTCAGCATGTTGTGAACAATTTCAGAGTAGTTACTTGACTTGTGATTAATCAGAAAATATTTAGCAATTTCCACAAAACGCATTCCACGCAAGTACTTCGAAACATGCCATTGAACTTGTGTAACAAGTATCTTTCATCAATATTCTTTATGTCGGCCGTAAAATAACCGCTTATAACTTTTCTATGCTTAGAGACTAGAGAATTTTCGAGTTATAGAACAACATCTCACGTAGGATTCAATCTTTATTGTTCAGTGTTGATACTTGACACGATTATCACACTGTCAATGGAAACATGGATATTTGGTATATTCATTTTGTTTTCCCAATAAGAAGTTAACCATCTTTATATTACAGATTTTAACGGTTTCTTGGTCGATTTGATGTCGGTTATAGGTGTTAAAGAAACCGCCTTATCGGTTTACTTGTCCGAATTGAACCGATACGATTAAAGGATTTGTAATTTAATACGCAATAAATGGATTGGATGGAGTGAACTTTAATTAAATAAACTTTCTTAGTTTTAGAATGAAGCTTTCTTATTGTATTGCTCTGAAATATGTTTATGGAGTTTTGGCTCCAATTTCACTCCATATCGTTTGACCATCCGTTTGCAAAGACAATGTAGGGAACGTCTCACTATCATTAGGCAAATTTTCAAGAGGACTCCAAATAATTATCGTCATATTATATTTTATAAAGTCTGCAAGTGTTTTGGAATACAAAACAAGCATTAACAATTTGAACATTTTTTTTTTTTGGCTTTAAATCTATAATGCTTCGTCCTGATCAATGGTCATTTCTATGAGAGTGTATCATCTTAAATTTATACTCGCTGCAGTTATGTTGTGGACTTTTGTTTAACGTTAAGAGGAATGGTTCGATTGTTTAGCCAGAATATGAGGGCTTTCCAAATGAGCCTGCGAATTTTCATACATACAAAAGAGTCGTGGCTTTAACCAGGATATCTTGCATACCTTTTTATCTTACAATTACTCAGGTTGAAATGCCATTTACGATTAAAATATAAATGGATGAACAGACGGTTTAACCTTTTTTTTATGGAACGCACATCAAATGCCCGGAATGTGGTATTTTATGTAAAAATATCCTCTAGCTCTTCATTTCACACTAATCAACCGTGCTCCCCGCAAAGCATACTCTCAAATAGTTAACCACCGATCTTTGATAAGATTCCTCAGCGATAGATCACAAAGACGCTATAAGTTACAGCAATGGTGAAATTGACAGCCGATCGAGCTTAACGAAAGCCTACCGTACAAAGTCTATATGTATCAACAAACCTAGAAAGGTGCAAAATCTTGATGAAACAGAAAATGTGAGATCTACTGCACTATGTTCTTACGAGTACACTGTTGTCTCACTTAAAATTTTACGGTTAACTCTATGAGAAACTTCTCTAACCTGAATTCATTAAAATAAACACACTCACGACAGAAGCCTTATTATGTAAATTTTCAATTTTACATCTTATTTCACAATAAACAAATCAGCTAATTCGAAATTCGCCATTTCATACTAATATCGATATAAAAATTCATCAATTTGAAATTCTGTTACTTTTTCGTAACGCCCATGATTAACACCACACAAAACAACACACAAGAAGTAACAGTCATAGGCACCCCATTCATCATGCGCCTTCTCTTACCACTGACCCACTGCCTCAGGTATTCATAGCACATTTTGCAAACAACTTGAGATATTCACAACTTGTTTTCGTCTACGATTTGCGAGTTGATGTGCAAGTACTTTTTATTAAATTGGTTACAAGTTTCCTGAACATTTGGCTGTGTATTCCTCACAAAGGTATCAAAACACATTTGAACCATTGTGACAAATATTAGTAGTACAAATAACTTTCCGCCGGTTTTTTTTTTTTTTTTTTTGTTAAAAAAAAATTTATTGTGAGAGGACGGAAATTTACATTTAAGCGAAATATTTTCCATCACTAGCAAAATCTTTTTGACATTTTTCAGACAGCGTACAGATTCCACGTCTGAAGAACTCTTTATCTTTTGAGTCTATCCACGAATCAACCCAATTTTTAGTATCTTCATATCATGTGAACAGTTACTCCGTCAGAGTATGTATATAGTCGAAAGCCGCAATGTCTGGTGAATACCACCCGCTGTGTGAGTAGTATCGGTAGTACTTAGCGATCAAGTGTTTTAAATAAATTTTAACTGGAGGTCCTACATGTGGACAAGTATTTTCATGAAGAAGAATAATTTTGTCTTATCTGGAGTAAAACTGAGAGTGTCTTTCCATCAGAACTTTATTCAATCTCATTAGCTGGGTTTGGTAGAGGCTGCCAGTAATTGTTTCACTTAATTTTCCAGCCAGTTATCATCTGAGAACTCTAATGTAAGCCTAGATCATGACATCTCTTTCAAAACGGTGGCTATTTCCCTATCTAATATATCTTTTGTGTTGCCAGTGAACACTTAACACAAAATCACGAATGAGATATATTATACCCGATCTTCTTCTTCCTCTTTGGAGTAGGTACCACTTACGCGATTATAGTCGCATCAACGGTAGCGTGTCGCTCGTTCCATTTCTTTGCAGTTTGACGCCAGTTAGAAATACCAAATGAAACCAGGTCGCTCTCCAAGCCAGGCTTCTGCACCATACATCAGGAAATGATGAGCGACTTCTAGAGTTTGGTTTTGGTTCGACGAGAGAGGACTTTACTTTTCAATTGCCTCAGTCCAAAGTAACATTTGTTGGCAAGAGTGATTCTGCGTTGGATTTCAAGGCTGATATTGTTGGTGTTGTTAATGCTGGTTCCCAGATAGACGAAATTATCTACGACTTCGAAGTTTTGACTGTCAACAGTGACATGGGATCCAAGTCGTGAATGCCATGACTTTTTATTTGATGGCAGGAGATATTTCGTCTTGCCCTCGTCCACTACCAGACCCATTCGCTTTGCTTCTTAATCTAACTTGGAGAATGCAGAACTTATGGTGCGGTTGTTATGGCCAATTATATCAATATCGTCGGCATACGTTAACAATTGTACACTCTTGTAGAAGATTGCACCTGGTCTATTTAGCTCTGTAGCTTCTATTACTTTCTCCAGCATCAAATTGAAGAAATCACACGATAAATTTTCACCCTGTCTAAAACCTAATTTGGTATCGAACGGCTCGGAGAGGTCCTTCCCAATTCTGACTGGGCTTCTGGTTCTACATTCCTCATCATACCAGCTCTTTTTCTAGCACTGTTGTTTCCGCAGCAGCGGTACATAAGGAGTTTGCTATTTCGTTCCACAGCACCCTTATATCGAGTCCTTGATAAGTGCTCTCAGAGAGCAGGTGCGCTGGAATGATGTACTACAGATGACCATATTCGGGCCTTGGCGAAGTTAATCAGTCTCAGCCCGTTTGGAGATGATTCGTCGTGAATGCTGAATTTTCCGATGGTTGCGATAAAGATACCTTCCTTGTCCATCCTGGCGTTGAAATCGCCTATCACAATTTTGACATCGTGGCGGGGGCAGCGCTCATTAATCACATCATCTTTCTCTTCTGTCGGGGCGTGGGCGCAAATCAACGAAATGTAGAAGTACTTCGCTTTGATGCCAATTGCGGCTAGATATTCATTCACCGGGGTGAATGCCAGGACTCGGCGACGGCGTCTCTCTCCCACCACAAACCCAACACCAAATTTGCGCTCCTTTAAATGGCCGCTGTAGTAGATTTCACAAGGACCCACCTTCTTCCGTCCTTGTCACGTCCATCACATTTCTTGGATGGCGGTGATGTCAGCCTTTACTCTTACGAGGCCATCAACCAGCTGGGCAGCGGCACCTTCCCAATTAAGGGACTGAACATTTCAGGTGCATGCCCTTAAATCGTGATCCTTTAAACGTTTGCAGGAGTCGTCATCAAAAGAGGGATCTCTTATTCGAGGCATTTGTTGAATTTTCAAACGGACGTTTGTTGGCTACCCAGAGGATACTTGGTCTAAGAGCGGAAGTCGTGAGCTGCTTGAATCATTTGTGAAAGAATCGTTTCTGTCCACTCTCAGGTGGATGGCAGTCAAAAACTTTCCGCACTTGCGTGAACTTCTTCACATGACCCCATCCTCCATATATATTATATCCGATCACTAAACATTATTTTGGGACTTAAGTTGTTTCAAAATTCTCTAGAAGGTCTGGTTAACCTAATTAGCTATAAAATTGTATTAGTTGTTGTAATTAAGAGCAATTAGTAACATTTGTTATGAAAATGAAGAGGTAGATTAATACACAACATTTTATTAAGGGGTGGTAGACTCCGCAGAAGTGGTCTCACTGGGGGTCACAAACAGATCCCAAATTAATGGCGCTTCATGAGAAGCAGAGCCCCCAAAATAGGATATCTAAATATTCGCACAGTGTTTCAAGTCTCTGGCTTCACTTTCTAAGGTACCCGGAATATCTGAAACTACGTACTTTCGTTTATTCGAACATTTATTCTCGTTAAAAGTGTTTCTCCCTCAAGAAGAAAAAAACAGAATTAGTTGATCTACAATAAAACTTATTACATTATGCCGCCACCACAAAGTTGGAACTTGCTTTTTACTGCATTGTTATTTTCATTTACAAACTATATATATTATTGAACAGCACATTGTAATTAAATAACTTCACACCTTTGGCACTTATCGTTGGTATCATTGGCAACAAAACTTATGCGCTCACGGACATCAGATGGCAAATGCAGACTCCTCCAACACCCGGCACATAATACAGTTCATAAGCATTTGAGAGGGCGGTTACCGAATCACACACCCGCCGCCGCTGCGAAAAAAGTGTAGTAAAGTGTATACTCGTAAGTAGCTTGCGGTACGTGAATCGATACTAGCAGGCGGACACCTTCGATGGATGTTGGTCACTTGATCATACGATCGACTGCATAACTCGAGCGAGTCATATGGAGCGATGGTTAATTGTGACTGAGCGGCGGCGGCCGTTGCCTGGCAGCGGTTTAAACTAAAGCGTGTGATTTTATGGCACTGTGCAGCATTTATTGCGCAAGTTTTTTTTTATTGTATTCGCCTCTCATTCATGTGCCGCCTGCAAAATATTTGTGCGATTTGTTAAAAAGCGCGAGCAATCAATGTCTGAACGCCTGCCCGCCTGCTGGTCGATATGCGGTCGTTTGTATCTGTGCTTTTTTGCTTAAAATCATTTGCCATGTTCGCTGTGAATTCTTCAAATACTTGCAGATACATATGTTCGCATGTACTCGTATGTGCTGGTATGTGTTCAATGCATATCGATCGCGGGGCAGTCACAAGCTGACACCGTTTTGAAGTGGGGAAAAAATTTGTACTTGTACAGAAAATACCAGCAACATCATTATGTGTTGCAGCGGCAGTGAAAAGAAAGAGGCAACCAAAAATCTCCCATTCGGTGGGTTGTTGCAATTCACCAATCGTTCACATTTTTCACACCGTCCATTGGAAGTGGTGTTATTGTTATTGTTATTGCTCTTGGCGATGGTGTTGGCGATCGCCTTCGGTCATTCACACCCAAAACAATTCCATTCGTCTTGTTGATAGCCATATCCACATGGACATTGGTATTCGCTTTCGCATTCCGCTTTTTTCCTCCATCTGTTGACTTTTGTATCTCCTTTGTCACGTTATTTTCTATGCTGCATGGATTTTGAATCAAGAAAAATGGAGGTCTAGAGTTGGTATTACATAATAATTTTTTTTTTATAAGTAGTTGACAATCCAGCAATTAGTCACTGCACTAATTTAAAGTTAACTTTTTGTTCAGGAAATTTCTGAAAGTCTGCCATATCAGTCAAGCATCAACTGTATCTCTAGATGAACATCCGTTCTCGAAAATAATAAATTTCAAATCTTGTTTAGCGCAAACCAAATCCATGTCTCACCTTTCCTTAACATATCTTAAGTGCCTTTAGAAACATGGAGATATTTTCGTCACACAAAAGCTTTAAGTTGTTCCACAGCTGTGAACGGCCGTCTGCCATTGAGCAATGAGTAGGTCACCAGTCTATGTACATAAATACCGTCTTTTCGCGTCGAGCAAAGTCTATACTGAACATAAACCTCTCTGAAGAAGACGTCAAGATCGTCGACGTCCACAAGATCGTCACTAAAAGCGACTTTCAGCAATATTTACTGTTCAGACGACATGCTGCTTTCGGTTCTGCCAGCATCCATAATGGCACAATTAAAGGGATGAAAGTCCTCTGCGTTCGACCATCGGTCTCTCGCAAATTCATGATGGCTTTTTAAGAGAGGAGTGGGTATTCTGTTATCTCAATAGCTTTCGCCGATAGTTCGAAGCTGGTTTCGTTTGGGTTTAGTCTGCCATATCCCAGCTGAGGCCAAAACCGAGGATGAATTTTTTGTGTGTATCACCTAGATATATCCTAAGTTATTGCTGTTTTTCAGATATTACTGTCAAAGTAGAAGGATTTTCGGAAGGAATGGTTCTTGCCAGCTGGCTGATGTGCTCATAGGACTAAAAGCCGTCCAAGAAGTGCGATAGACACGAATAGTTCTTGTATGCTGGTTGATGTCCTCGTAGGACTAAAAGCCGTCCATGAAGTGCGATGAACAGGACAAGGACGGAAGAAATCTAACAGCGGTGAAATCTACTACGACGATGGGATTTGTGGTGGGAGAGTTTGTAAACAAACGTCTATCTCAATCCGTGTCAAAGCGAATTTCTTCAAGATATCGCAGATTTGCAACAACGCCACGACGGAAGAGAATGACCATGTGACCAAAGACGCTTTCTGTGATATCGAAATGTTATGCCTGTTGCAGGAAGGATCGATGCCGAAGAGCTGCAATCACAACAGACAGACGAGCGATTTTCTATTCGATTTGCAATCCTGTTCTATGAAAGCCCTCATAACCAACTCAATGTAAGAGAGGTGTGGAATGGCATCTCAAGCTCTCTACGTACCGAATCTCTACGTACGTTACAGAAACAATTCATATTTTGGCAAAATAAGTGCAGGTGCGATGAGGATTGTGGAGTCGCAGTTCAGAGAAAATACATACCATCCTCCGCAATGTTGCGATCTACCACAGCACGTGCGTGATGGAATACAGACAAAAAAGAGCTTGAGAAGCTGGTCGACATGGTAACCAATCAATCGTGACATCGGCCACCAGATTACCAACTTGTAATCTGGTAGCCGATGTCTCGAATCCCCAACTGATTATCGGCTGAGCTACTCAAATACGGCGACGAGCATCAGTTTCTTTATAGAATTTTTAGTAAATATCAAATTGAATAACTCTAGTTTAACTGATGTAGAATTCAGGGTTACGAAAACGTCGGTTAGTCTTTGAAAGTTTGAGGCATTTGTACCGAATTCGAATGAAGATATTCTAAACCCTTTCGGAATATGCATTCACACTGCTAACCATAAGACAAAAAAAAGTTTATAGCCATCGTATATTCACACAGCAGACTCAATGCAGCTTGGATTCGCAATGATTTGTGTGAGTAGCAAGCAATAATGGCAAAAATAAAATGAAAGAAAGCAAACGAAACCGAATCGAAATAAAAGCAAATCACATTTAAAACCGCAAATCTAAGCCGAGCGCAATTCCAATGCTGCTGATTGTTCGATGGAAAGCGGTGTGCGGTGCGGTGCGATGCGACGCTGTGCAATTGGTAGGCGGTGCCGCAGAGGCTGTGCAAAGTGTAAATTTATGATTATGCGATTTTATCGAACGTAAAAAAATGAAATGTTTTTTACACTTTATAAATGAGCCAAACACATTATTAATGTGAGCGCGAGCGGCGTGTCAATTTCTTCTTTTTTTTTGTGTAATTGTGGGATTCTAGTTTTTTATATATTCTATTTGTTTGCGTGAAAAGAGATGGTCACACGTTCATATGAAAAACTTTTTTTCTTTTTACTTCGATTTTGGTATTAATAAGTGAGTGAGTTGTGGGAATTTTCGATGTCAATAAAATTTTCTTTATATTTACTATTATGAGTTTTATATTATTTTTACTATTTTTTTTTAATATATTTCTTTTGAGCACAAGAAAATTTTCTAAATCGTTTTTAGATAGTTTTCAGCTCCTTACATTGACTATTTTTTTTGTTTAATATATCGCTTTCAGTTGGTTCCGGTTGTTTATCACATCCCTTTTTGCTTACTTCCTCCCACTCCGTTCGATGAAAAGCATAATTTACCTCCTAGTTTATTATCTCTGACTTGCACACTTCCTTGACAACACTTAAGAATGAACTAAAAATAAATGAAAGAAACGAAAGAAATATGAAATAATGACTTTACACACTTGACAGGGCATGCTCGTTGCTCGCTGCTCGTTCGTCTGTTGAAACAAAAGCCATCATCCACTTCATCAGAATGAAACTGTAAGAAATTTCAACGACAACGTTATTGTCATAAATATAAATTTTCATTGCCAGTTAGTTGATTACTCATACTTGACTATGCGGAGGAGATTAGATTGAGAATGAAAGAGGTAAGTATTGTAGAATTTGCAATAGTGAGAGAAACTCTATTGGTTATACATATATAGCCATATATTATTTGAAGAACTAATAGTGATTACTCCGAGGCGCCATTTTCACATGGTGAATTACACACCGCGTTAGAGCATGACCAACATACTCTTCCCCGGGGGTTTATCCTTTCCTAACATTGCTCTTGTTCTAGTCTAGTCTAAATGGATTTGTGCCTTATGCCATATCCAGCACACTCTTCCCGACCAGACCACTGACGGTCTACAAGCCGCTGATCTCTGATGTAGAAGCCTTCCAGTCATTACAAGTATTCTATCGCACTGTTTGATTAGTAAGAACACACTCCCATTAGTAATCGTCCTCAACCGATCGCTTTCCGCAGTCACTCTGTTGTTTTTAAACCACTCTTTTCATACAGCTAGTGAGCTTATCGCTACCCATTCGCCTTCGCATCGGAAACACACAAATCCCTAGCTTGTGATTACTTTAACGGATGCTGTTGCGGACTTCAATCGCTCCACTGTTAATACCCACACTTTCTTCTTCTACCCCTTCCGACTGATCTTTCGCACGAAAAACTGGTAATATGGTAAATTCGAGTAACTGCAATTAACTTTTTTTTGATAGAGAAAAACCTTGAAACACCCAGAGGTCCCAGAGGTCCCAGCCTACAAACGAATCCAGCCTTTCGATTCCTACAAGGGTTTTAAAACTCTGTCTTGAAGATGTTAAAGAATCGGATGCACTCAAACACTGAATTTTACTAGCTGTTTTGTGAAGCAAGGCTTTTCTCCGCCTGATCCTTTCAACGGCTTCCACCTACGGGTAATGCATTTACTGCTATAGTGTCTTCATCCATTTGGACGACGAGAACTAGCCAGAGTAGTCGCTGCCTTTTAATTCACTAAACGAAGTCAATGTCGTCGTATATCTCTTACAGCTCTTCGTCTCATCGTCTTCGATATTCGCCATACGCCATGCGCAACGTCCACGCTTCTGCACTACAAAGTAGAATGGAAATTATGAGCGACTTGCCGAATATAGTGTTTGTTCGTCGAGAGAGGGAGGAAGAGAGTAGAGTCTACGCTATCTTAAGCATCGTTTGGTATCGAAAGGTTAGGAGGGATCATTCCTAACTCTGACATTAACTCTCATTATACTTTGAACAACAGCAACCACATCCCCTTTCTTTCTCATACAGGAAGGAGCTCCAGACTTCAAAGCTTCTAAAAAATCCTTCCATCCATTTTTGTAGAATTTTGGAGCATTACCCCTGTTGCCCATCACCTTAAATTCTTCGCAATCATTCATTTCGGCCTCTCCCTATTTCTTTTTGTTAATGTGTTTCTCTTCCCTCTTCAACTCTCGGTATCTTTCCCATACCGTTTGTGTAGTGGTCGCTAGTAATGCTGCGTGAAAATCAGTCATTTTTCTCTCTACTGCGTAGTGACAATCCTCATCATACCAACTCTTCTTTTGCCCTTATTGAAAGCAAATAGTTTCGGTTACAGCTGTACGTGAGAAGCCTGAAATAGCGATCTACAGATCCATTATACCGACTAACTGATGAATGCTCTCAGAGATCAGGAGTGAAAGGTGAGTAGAGAAAACCATTTGCCTGTCTGTTATGATTTCAGCTTTTCGACAAGGAACCTTCCTTGTGTTTGTTGACAGGCGTTTTTTGCTGCACAGAGATGGATACATATGCTATCTTGTCTGCAAAAGATAGGGGGGGGGAGTCGATGTGAGAAAACCGCGGAACGTATGCACGTCTGGAACACTGCAGGAATACCGTCCGTCTATCACAACATGGTCTATTTTGATTGAGAGTTTTTCGATACGAAGACTGATCCGGAGACTGATTCAAGCTTCTTCAAGCTTCAAGCTCCAAATATTAGTTCAAGACAACGAGTACATATTATAAAATAATATCTTCCTAACCTAGTACTACCTGAAAAATAACGCCATTTCACCTATGCTCTCTAGGAACAGAGTAAAACTAAAGTATCGAAGCTTTAAGTTAGCTGTATTCTCTCAGGGTGACAAGGAGAATTATATAATTTTCATAATAAAGAATAACTCTTTTGATTAGTAACTATTTTGGCTACATCACAGTTTTAAAGGCAATCATCGCACAAGGGAGCACTTGAGCAAAAATAAAAAGTGGAAAACAATAAATACCATCAAGTCAGATTAACCTTATCAACTCCCTGTAAAACCACTTTGTGGATATCGAGAAAGCTTTGCTTAATATGAAATCGCTTGCAGACATCAGTAGTGAATCTTAAGATATATATGTAAGGATAGCCTCTATGCACTACACATCGCAAGTCGTCTTGTAATCATAATTCACGAAAGCAGTGACAGAGTCGCACTGAGTGTCAGACGAAAATGCGATTATTTTCTGCATTTCTGGCAACTCATAGCAAAACAATAATAAAAGAAAAACATGCCGGAAAGAGATTCCACGCTGATATGCATGGATTTTGTAAATATGTATGTTTCAAATTTCAAGTTAATAAAATTATTTCCGAATCAGTGATTGGCATACGGCAACGCCTAAAGACATTTTAATGTGCGGCAGTAGCAGCATATATATAAGGACATAAACACACATACTTATCAATGTATATATCGACATACAACCAACTCTAGTTGCATTTTGCACGCTTGCTAAGCAACCAAGAATAATAGAAGAAAAAAATAGAAAAAAATGCCACCAACAGCCGCCTAGACACACGCATAAGAGCAGAAAAACTCACGCCAAAATGAGTTCAAATGGAAAACCACAAAAAATGCCAAAAGTTTGCGCAGCCTTTTTGACTTTTAACCAACTTTTATTGCCGCAATGTTGTAATCGAATACTTTGCAATAACTTTTTGTGCTCAAAAAAAAAAAGTAAAGTAAAGCGAGAAACATAAAATTTCGTTTCGCAACAAAAGTCCATGGCCGTGCGCCTAAAAATATGTTCACACAAAGATTAGCGCAAATTTGTATGGAATAGTCGAAAAATAATATTAATGAAAAATATATAAGAAAAGAAAACATTTAGTTACCTAACGCCCCTTGAAAGGCGTTGCGAGAGCCTGACTGGATTTTTAATGATTTATTAGTTGGTAAACAAAAGCACAACGGCATCACCGCCCAGGCAAGCGAGCGCTTTGCACTACTACAGCATCTTCGGCACACACTCACTCCACTCGCTGTTCAACTCAATGAACACTGTTATTTTCCAAATCTCATTACTAAATTCAAGGTGCAATCGTCGTGTGACTTTATGACTCCTGCATTTATCTCATTGTGTGCGTGCGAATGTATGTTTGTGTGAATGTCGGTTTGTCTTTTGATTTCTACGTGTTAATCATATTATTTACACCATCAAGGATTAACTCTCAATGACAGTGCACCCCCATTGAGCTTCGTTGGCATAATAAATGTGTATTGAAGCGTGTATTATATCAAAAGTGTGTGTATATATGTATATGTACATATGTATATATGTATAAACGCACTCACACTACAATTGTTTTTGTTAATAAACTGCTACTCTTCTGCTTTAGCTCATAAATGTTTTTCTAATACCCAAAAGTATTTAATGTGCATATTCCTTGGTTTGATAATCATTTTGTCGCTGACAAAAATAGCATCCCTTATAAGGTGGAGTATCGAAAATTATGCTTATTGTAAATATACAGTATACTGAGGAGGAGAAAGAATTGGAAAAAAATGGAAAAAAGTTATACGATTTGAAAACTATGCCTTTGGCATCTGACTGTTTCAAAAACTACAAATGTATGAATGAAAAATATTCAAAATAATTTCAAATAACTAAGTTAAAAAACCGATGGTTTTCTGCTGTGTAAAATTTTCAGGACATCATATATTCAGAATGAGCTGTCAGCGGAATTTGTGATATTCGAAGTGATCACGAATTTTTGAGGAATGTCATCACTAATTCTAAAGCGCAATTTTGACAGTTTTTAATGATCAATATGCATTTTAGAGGCCTGTACATTTTAGAAAAATTCCTAATGGGTGGAGAAAAATATTTTTTAACCGCTGAAGCGTTTTAGCGCTGTTTTCCAACAAATCGATGGACCTAGAGACATTTCCTGCCGAGGTGTGGTCGCAGTTACAAAAAATATTTGTTGTACTTTTCTTGTACGTGAAACGGTACATTAACTTTGAACCGAAGTATTTAAGTACCAGAATAATATAGAGAGAGTTTTTGATATATTTCAATGCCAGATGCACTAGTATATTCACATATATGCGACCGAGTTTTCAGATTTGAAATTTTCGCCCACAAATCAGTCTACACATGTATAATGAATTGCATATTTGTACTGAAAATAATCGAAATCATAAGACTATGTCATGATCTGGACAGGATTCGAAAATGTATTACTGAATATTATGTGTTATACTAGTAGGATCATATAACATTTATGTGAGGTAACGTTTTTTTTTTTAGTAATGTAAGGTTGGAGTACTAATGAAATGAAATCAATCAACCACTTCGTTTCCTTGATTAAAACTATTGCCCCATTGAGTAAATTACCTCCATTTTAGCGTAGGTGATCAATCGGGATAATCTCCAAATTTTGAGATCTAACGCTACCCAAAGCAGGGTATCCGCATAGAAAAGGAATGCTCGTTTCGTTAACGCAACCATTTTTACTGCATCTGCAGCATTTACTATAAGCGCTGCAGTCCTTCTATACAACTCCTATTATCTCTTTTTCAGAGGTATATTACGTCTATTCCATTTCGACTAGGCTTACCTAGATAGGTAGCAGTTTAAACGAAGCTAAATACAAACCAACCTGAGGAAAGATAAAAAAAAATGTTGCTGGCAACGTACAAGGCAATTGGCCGGCCGTTCGTAAACTATGCTGCGCCGATTTGGATGCCGGGGACTAGCGCGACGCAGTTGAAGAAGCTACAGACCTATCAGAACACCGCCCTTCGGACCGCGACGGGAAACCTCCTAATGGCGCCGGAGCACCACTTACACAGTGAAGCATCCATGCTCCCAGTTCAGGAGCATAATGTTATGCTGTGTAAGCAGTACCTGCTGGGATGCCACCGTAGGGATCATCCCAGCAGGCACCTGCTGGAAGCTGAACCACCACCTAGGCACATCAGGAAGGGAGTACTTGACTACCGGGACGACATACAGCAATATAGACAAGACCCGCTGGACATGTTGGCATACAGACAGGCCATCAACACCATTCACCGAGAGTCCGTCAACACCTTCTTGAACTCTCTTCCAGTGAATGGTGTTCTCGGAGTGCAACCACCACCCATCGCAGAACAAGAGCTCGAGTTGCCTCGTGAGTGCCGCGTAACCCTGGTAACAATTAAGATCTGGATATTGTAGTAGGCTGAACTCCTACCTATCCAGACTCGACCCTGACATATCCAACACATGTCCCACATGCAAAGAATCTCCGCACGATACTAACCACCTCTTTGCATGCCCACTTAACCCGACTCATCTAACACCCCTCTCCCTTTGGTCCGAACCCGTCGAAACAGCACGTTTCCAGGGCCTCCCGTTAAATGACCTCGATGACTAAAACTGGACTTACCTGAGCCTAAACGGGGCTGGCATATGCCGCTGCAACAACAACAACAACAACAAACCAACCAGTGCTTGCATAATGAGTTCCTTTGCCACAAAGTCTTCCTCGATGTTTCTATAATCAGAGACTTATTGAAATATTCTGTTCTTTTTGGTAATCTCATGTAAAGGTCGGCGAAAGTGTAGCACATTTTTGGAGTTTATCATAGTCGAGCGAAGTCAATAAAGACGAAGATATTCCTATCTCTATCTAATATGAAAATTTTCAAAAGATTCAGTTTTAATTACAGATGTGTGGCGGTCAGGCTTGTGAACATCATTAACGGCGAATCTAACGACTAGGCAGCACTGTAAAAATATAATTGAACTGTCATATTTTTGATATTGTATCTGTCTCTTTTTTGTAAAACTCTCGACGAATACAGACTAAATCGCAATTTATATAGCAAATCCTAGTGCGTCATACTCCACAAAAAAACCCGTATAGATGAAAGAAAGTGAATACTGAAGTTAAGTTAATAATTATACATTTCATTGAGGAAGCACTCAAGTTTTGAATTTCTAAAAATATAGTGGAAATCGGCATCGTAGCATTGATGAGTTGAATCGCCGGAACCATATCGTTCCGATTTCCAAATGGAAATTAAAAAAACTAAACTCTGAGAAGATGTCGACTAATTCAAAGCGTAAGGCACAAGGTAAACAATCAGAGGCTCCAGATTTGCTTAAACACTTTCTCCAGGGAACTTTACATACCATACAGTCAAACCTTGTGCATCTCTACTGAATATTTGCAGTAAAGAAATTGAGAAAGCATGCACTCAAGGCAAATCGAGTTTATATTTATTTATATGTGGAATTGTCAGACTGACTGAATATGATGTATAATAACAGTAGTGCTGAGGTACTGAGCTCCTTGAAAAAACTCTTGTTTTGGGGCTTAATCTTTTTGTTTTCGAAATTTTTCGTGCAAGATAATATCCGCAGGCTACCAAGAGCTACTTTTAGTAAAAAAATATTTTTCATAATTTCTATCCTAACATTTTTTGGACTAAGATAACATCTGATTAGTCTAGAATAGTTTTGGGGAGAAAAGCTTTAGAAACGGAAGACTTATAGTCCATTGCGTCTTAGCGATTACCACAAACTATGGAAGTTTAGGAAGAGGTAATTGTGTATGCTGTGCCAATTTAAGAATGGAGAAGAAGAAGAAAAATTCCATGTAATAAAGAAAGTAGAGTTAATTTTCTCCTCCTTCAAAAGCAGTAACAGTATTTACCTGCCAATTTTTCGCGTCTAACCCACTGTACGCACACTTCAAAAAACATTCTCAGCTAAATACATACACACACTTAACATACATACGCATCATCACTCAAATGCTTTAAGCCTTCGGGCAAACACTCCTCAACCATCGCTGCTGCAACGTGAACACTTTCACCAAAAATATTTGAGACATTTCCCAAAACACACACAAAGTTCGGACAATTTAATAGGAACACTCCCACGGGGATATCAATGACATATGTAAAATGTAAGTCATAAAGCCGTGAGCAATGAAAATTCTCAACAACAACAAAAAAAAAATGAAATAAAATGAGCAACCAGCAGCAACAGTAAATAAGCTGCTGACACAACAACAACAGTAGCAATAGCAAGAGGGTGCTAAATCTTTAAATAAGCGGCAACGCGTGCGCTGTCACCAAGCGGGCTGGCTGACTGACTGACTGTTCGATGACCAAGCGAAACTTCCTTACAAAGTATGTATGTTTGTTTGTGCTTTCCTCTATGAATGCCAGTGATTTTTGCATAAAGAATAGGAATATTTTTCAAAATAAATCAACTCTACATACATGCATACATACACACACATATGTATATACAAGAGGGTAAGTTCATCAACCGCCTTTGGAGTAGCAGCTCATAACGGCTAACGGTGTGTGAATATGGAATGAGAAGCACTAAAGTTGGCTGGTGCATCAGCCGTTGCGGTTGCTGTAATGAATATCCGCTTAAGTGTGGTGGCAAGCGACTGGTGTACAACAAAGAATAAAAGTAATAAAGAAGGGTGCGATGCCGTTTGAGCTGTGTCCGGACGACACGGGCGTACAGCGTGCCGTTGAATACACTCTAATTTATGATGCTGTTTGCCGCTAATCGTCCTGCGTCCTGCGTCCTGCGTCTTACGTGGCGCGACGCTTATTTTCATTTACCATTGAATATATCAACCTGCTGCTACCCCCACAGTGTTTCGGTGAGCTGTCGGCTTATTACTTTTTTATTCATTTAAGAATTTTTTTCTCCTTCTACATTTTGCTTTCTTCAATTGCCTTCGAATATTAGTGAAGGAACACTTTGGTTGCATTGACAAAAGTGAGTTTAAGTGACTGTTGCAATATGGCCCGAGTGACAGTGATTGAAAAGGTTGCTGTTGCCATCAATTGAGTGGTGGGTGAAAAAAGTTGTTTTAGCTTTTCGAAATTTGTGTGCTAAAGTGTAACAGGAAAACGATTCGTTGAGGCTGCATACACCACGCATATCAAATTGCAAATTTATTTGCTCGATATAAATCAAATCACGTAACGAGATAAAGTATTTAACTGCTTAAAAAATTATGAATTTAAAGTGGATATTTCGATGTAAAAGAGCGTAAATCACTTAGGAGATCAAGGCTGAATCAATTAAGAAAAACAGTTCGAAGTTAGGCTGAAAATATCAGACAAAGGGTCAAAATGTGAAGCTATTTTCTATATTGAGCTCTATGTAATTTTAATATTACTTTAAGCTCAGATTTTTAGTAGATAATCAGATAGGAGAACGGAGTCTCATCCTGTAAGAATGAAAAAAAAAATGCAAATACAAAATCAGTAAACTTTCAATGATGACAAAAGTGAAAAATTTGGATCGTCGCAACTGTGCGGGTAAAAATAGGTTTGAATCCTGACCAGATTAACAACTAATTGCTGCTTGGCAGAGAATGTCAACCCCTTCTAGTATACTATTTCTGACGTAACATAAAGGGCTCCTCGTAAACAACCCTCAGCTGTTCGGAAGCGGTTTAATGCATTAATCGTGGAAAATATTTGGAACTACGATGGAAGAAATAACAATCCTTCATTTAGCACACCAAGTTGCTGAATCTTGTTTGGTGGGGTCCCACTGAATAGCAGTCCTCCTACTATTTTAAGTGTAACCCCTTAAGGTCAGTCTACTTTTTCGACAATTCCGAAGCTTTGGTGAATGGCATAAATGGTAAAATTCGACATTTTTAGGATAAATATTTTTTTTACAAGAAGAAAAAGTAAAAAATTATTGTTCTGCAAATGGTTATAATTTTGTAACGAAGTTAGTGGAACGTATTGAAACTGGAACTATTCTATTATGATTCAGATTGAATGCAATTAATACTAGCTACGGATCGTAGATGTGACGATGGAACGATGGAAATAGACTAGTGGCGTAATATCTCTAGGGGTATAAGGAGTTTCCTTCTTAAAACAACTCGAGGTCAAACTGAAAATAGTCCCCAACACCTCTATTAAACTAAATTAAAATTCAGTAATTGTACAAAATTATCTTTCTTTAAGGAGAAATAATTTATCCTCATGTAAACGAGTGTTGCGTTTTAAAACTGTTATAAAAAATTAACAATAAATATTTTTCAATAACTTAAATACTCAACATTCCGGTTCATGATGGAACACAACTCCATTTATATGGTTACCACGATTGGTCTTGCTGTAGTTCAATCTGTTCTGTTTGTCGATCCAATTTTTCAATACATTTACGATGTGATCCTTTTTGGTATTTAAAATCATGAATCGTCTCTAGATGGTTTGTTATCATTAACGGTTCTCCATAAAAGATAGTCGAACGGGGTGCCACGTACCGCCATATCATTCTGAATCATTTTCTGAACTCAAAGTTTTTTTAGTTAACGTAGCTGCGAAATCAAATCGAGTAGTCTTGAGGCCTCAGTTCTTGGACCAGTTGGACATTTTAAGCTTTCATACTTAGGCCTTTATGCAAAATCATGCACAAAGAACTGCGCGAAATGTTTAAATCAAGCGAAAAAAGTCAAGTAGATGTTAATGGCTGATCAAGCAGACGTTGGTCTACAGCAGCAATATGTCTCTCCGGACAAGCATGTACGAGTGTAGTTTTGCCAAACGAACCGCTTTTGCAAACCCGCTATAGAAACTGATTCACAAACTGTCAGAAAGGTGAGTTATATCACGCGAATTTCGTGCGTAATTTTCTTGCAGTTGCGGTTGATAGCTCACCTTTTTGGAAGCAAGTTTTCAATATTTCTCAATTATCTTCAAACTTGAACTTAACCATTTCATAAACCTCAAACATTGCACGAAATATTTGACACATCGGGAATGTTATCGAAGAAGTCAAATATCCATTTCATTGCCTTCTTCACTCAAAAAAGATAAGGCCAGTGATTCGAACCGGTGGTTATGTATATTCTGAACTATTTTAATAAAAAATTTACAATATCGAGTGAATTTTTCATTCAATGTTGATTTCTATTAATTCTTTCATACTTTTTCTCATTCAAAATGTAACTTATTTAAAATTTCTAGCGTGATTATTAGGTTTACTTTTCAATGGAGGAGAACAACCTCCACTCCGCAACCTCCATTTGGTGCTTTTAATTCGTGTCAAGCAATAAAAAAGAGAGAGAACATAAAAGGGTTTTACATATACATATTTACAAACATTGTTATTTTATTAATATTATTTTTTAGCTTTTATTTTAAGCACATTACATTTTATTGAAAAATTACTTCTTGGCAATCATTTTTTTTTATCACTTTCAACATTTTAATGTCCCATAAAATTGTTTTCTACAAAAAAAAAATAACAAGTGCTTTGCACACCTCATTAATGTGGTCACTTATACTTGAGTATATTGTTAATAAAAAAGTTATTAAAAAATTAATCCTCTCAGCAGGAGATCTACTCAACATGAAAACACTAATAAATTTGATATGAAGTTGGTAGTCAAATGGGTTGGGTTAGCGGGTTGCCTCCTGACTTTTCCAAGTAATTAAAAGTCAATGAAAATTGCTGTAAAACAACGCACATACATGCAAATACACTGCACATACATAAGTACTTATATCGAGGCTGACCAAAACGCCATTTCCTTTAGACACACATACAAATACTCGTACATGTTTCGGTTAGCGCCAGGGGACCTCTACACCGCACAACACATAGTACAACATAGCACAGCACAGCACAGCACAGCACAGCACAGCACAGCACAGCACAGTAATTAGTTTTCCCGATAACGCGCTGATAACTGCCTCGCGTCGCGTTCATGCTTTTAAACCTCCAACTCCAACTCCACCTCCAATGGCGCTTCCAGTCGTTGCGATGCTTGGGTAAAACAATGTAAAAAGGCTTGTTTTAACTTGCACTCTGTAGGTTGTAAAATAAAATGGAAATAAAAAATATTTGGTCTGGCGCACGTTGCTTAATTCCTGGAATTGTGTTATGAGAGTAAAAACAGGCATTTTCGGCGACAAAAAACAACATGCAAAAGGGTTATTTCGATTAAACCCAGTGAGCAAAGTAAATTAAGAATTGTATTACATGTTGACATGTTAGATTTGAGAGTCCCTGAGGCCGTAGGTTTTAAATTCTTGTGAAGAAATCGACAAAATTGGAACCTTAATGTCATTCATCAAATGTAAGTAATGTTTTTGGTGATTTTTAAAGAAGACAAAACCTCATAAATTTGCTGAACTATGTAAATGTCGTCGTATATCTCATACAGCTCATCGCTTGCGATCCACGCTTTTCCACTTGGCAACAGAATGTCGAGGGATGTGCAAAGCTTGGCTTTTGTTCGTCGAGAAATGACTTTTTTCACTTGCTTACTTATTCCTTCAAAGTAGTGATTTTGGACTAAAAGCTGTCAAAATTGGTACATTTCGACCAAAGCGGCAACCGTGCTTGCAATATCTACAGGCAAAAGCCCAAGCAAGTAGAATATAAATCTATTAAAAAATTTGCAATGGATAGTTATATGGTCTTTTGACATTTCTCACAGCCAAGAAAGTAGGGCCTTGACTGTTTGTTTGATAACACGACTTTTTTCGTCTTGTCCTCATTCATTACCGTAGACCGTTACGTTTCCTTGCTCTGGCTGGAGGAAGCAGAATTGATGGTGTGGTTCTTCAGACCGCTTAATCTGCTTTAGCAAAATCTGTTCCAAGAAGTTTACTCTTTATATGCTTCTTTTTTATAAAAAAAAATCGTATATAACATATTTAGTTGTTCAAACTACTTTTTAAACGCCGAAGCGATTTTCGGCCGAGATCTGCTCAAATTTATGGTGTGCATCTTGATGCTTTTTCCAACAAATAGAGGGACCTATAATCTATTCTAAGTCGCCGATGGATTTTTATGAGGAGCTGTTGCTAATTGCATATTAGAGATGGACTCGGAGACCTTGACATTCTCTGCCGAGGGGCGATCGAAAATAAAAAAAAGTCAGACCAAGACTCGACAAATTTTTCTTTATTCATCGTTACCAAAAAAATTTATCTTTTAATTTGTTTCATCGTCCAGAAAATTTTACGTCATTTTAATTATGCCTAAACATGGTATCAGCTTCTATGAAGTTCTGCAGAGCTTTTCTTTTTTTCAAAGTTACTGTTTTAAGCAGAGGAACTATGCGAGCTATTTCATGCAAATATTCGTATAATTGGTAAACATCGTCGAACGGCTTGGGAAAATACAACACTACATTGATTTCGCTAACAATTGCTCTAGAAGATTTGAACAAGCCACGTTTAGCTTATGTTTATATTCAATTTTCAATCACTGATGAAGTTTTTTACGTGCTCCAAGCGTATTCAATAATTTTTTCTGCTTTGAAAACATTTGTTATGAAATTTTTGAACCGTCCGCAAGGGAAATTTCGTAGAGTTGCATATATGTATTCATCGTAGAAGCCAATCTGCACCGCAACGCGCCTCAAAAGTCCTTTCTGCCAACGTCTCCACAGTACTGATGCCATTGAATACTCAGCGGACAAACTTGTATTTCAAATGAAATTTTTTTTCTAAGCAATGCGCAAATACTTCTTTGCTTACTTGGTTATAACTATTAATAACTATAAATATTTTTTAGTTATATAAAGGTTGATCCATTTCGAGGTTCCCTACCTTTACCTAGGAAAAAAAAACACAGCAAATTCAAATTTAATGGCGAAACTTTATTATCATTCGAAAAAACATTATTTGGCGTTTATTTTTTTTTTAAGGTTATCTCTTTCAAATGTTGGCCGCGGCTAAGTCCCAGATGGTCCATCCGTTGAGTCCAATTTTCGATGACTCATTCGAGCATTTCGACTGGTAACTGGCGAACGACACGCGTGATGTTTTGCTCCAAGGCCTGAATCGAAGCGTGATTGTCCGCATAGACTTTAGACTTTACATATCCCCACAGGAAAAAGTCTAACAGTGTGATATCACACGCTTTTGGTGGCCAATCGCCCGGCCCAAAACGTGAAGTTATCTTCCCACCGAAGTGTTCTCTTAATAAATCCATTGATTGATGCGATGTGTGGGTAGTGGCGCCGTCTTGTTGAAACCAAATGTCGCGGAGATCACGAGCTCCAATTTCAGGCATCAAATAGTCGGTTATCGTGGTCGCCATTGTCTACATTTTCACCGGCATCATTTTTGAAGAAATATGGACCGAAGATTGCACCGACCCGCAAAGCACACCAAACCCGTTGTTTTTTCTGGATGAAATGGCAGCTCTTGAATCTTCTCAAGTTGCTCTTCGTCCCAAATGCGGCAATTGTTGTTATTTGATTGAGCCAGAAATGGGCCTCTAAACAAATGCGAGCGAGGCGATGTCGCCTGGGAAGGTCGAGCGGCTTCAGTTTTTGCACAAGCTGTATTTTGTACGCTTTCAATTTAAGATCTCCACGAAAAATGTGCCAAGTCGTTCCATATGCCAGTTCGAGTTGCGTTTCGTACGGCGCCGAATCAACTCTCCACGGTCTTCGTGTATACTCTCAGTTACGACCGCTGTATTTTCTTCACTGTGTGCTGGACGCGGTACATGCGGCCGAATATTATCCAATAATGAATGCTGGATCTCAATATGGGTGATGGCGTTGCGAATTGTACGCTCAGTCTACCGATTATGTTGACTATAAGTTGGGCGAAGTGCGCGAAACACATTCTTTACAGAACGTGAATTTTCGTAATAAAGTTGAATGATTTGTAAAAGTTGTTCAGGCGTAAGTTTTTCCACTATGAAATGCCAAGCAATACTGAATAAAAATAACATGACAGCTTGAAACGACTCGCGCGTGATCTAGCAACACAAAAAGGCTACCTCTACTTGGATCATCCTTTACATACTAGCTACCAAGTAAAATAAAAATCATAGAAAAATCGAAAAATCATTTACTTTTTGGTTAAACTAATATAAAGGCGCACTTTCGTTCACAAAAAAAATTTAATTCGTATTTACATAAGCGCATGTGTGTGTGTGGGCATGTATATGTGTTAAAACAAGCATTGCACTTATAATATTTTTTTTTTTTTGGTACGCTATTAGCGCATAAAAATGTAATAATAAAAATTGTTATCTCCGTTTTAACGATGGGCGAGTTGGGAGCACTTTGGTTGGAAGGCATTTTGGCCCAGCCAAACGAGCCAAGCGAGCCAACAAATCAGAGCAAAACTTCACTCGTTGACGCCAAGTAACTAGTTAAAATACAAAAAACGGAGAAAAAAAAACGAATAACAAAATTCATTGGGAACTCAAATGAATTTTTTACGATTCGATAATGAACATTTGGATGCGATTTTAACGACTTTTCGTACTCAACAATTGTTATTGGCGTTGGGTTGGCATTGAGGTTTGGTTTTTGATTTTTGATTTTTTTTTTGGAATAACTGTTTGAAAAAATTATAATATTGCACCGGTTTGTTTCGCTTGTGGAAAAAGGAACCTTTTAATTTCAACCATTTTTGGATTTTTACGATCGCAATGGTTTTAATTGCCTTCCTCGATGGAAGAAAGTTGATGCGATTAGTATAAACAGGTAGTAAAAATTTGAAATATATTTTCAAAGTGTGTGATTAGTTGTTATTAAACGCGAATTTTACCATCTCTGCTAATAAAAAATCTAAGCGGAAATGAACAAATTGATTTTATAACTTTTTTTTTGTTTTGGTTTTAAAGCTAATCTAATTTTCGTTACATACCTATATATAAAATTATTTTAAATCATGAAATCGATCCGCCAACTTAGGGGTAGCCACTCGCAAGTGTTGGCACGTGATGCGCTAATTTTCCAACGCTTCTGTAATCTCCCTTTCTCTTTTTTTATCGCTACTCGTTACATATTGTTAGCTCATCACACTCACTTAAGCCAAGTGTCAGCGTCACTGCGTGTGGTCCACGCGCGCCGCTCGTTCTTTGTTGGTTCCTATACACTCTGCCGGATATGTCAACGTGTGTTTTGTACTCAGCCCTTGCGTTGTCGCACGCATCCTCCCCCAAGCACGTGACCTGTTCAAAAGTGAAATGAACTTCTTACCCAAGTATTTCAACTATGTATAAAACAAAGCAAAAACAACAAAAGTTTATTTAACGCACTCGAATATATTTTGATCCGATTGAGGGTGGCAGATTATGTAATTCGATATCTCAGCGAAGGAATCTCACCTCCATCTCGCTGCCAACGAAGCGTTAGGATTTAAGTTTGCAATGTATTTGTTTGAGATAAGTAAAGAGAATTACCCGCAATTTTGATTTTGATTTCAACGAATCGAGTTGGCAAAGATCATACAGTTGATATTGGATGGTAGATGTTTTAAAGTGTTTGTTATTCGGAATTTGAGTTGATATTCTTTTAAGGAAGAACACATGCGAAAACTGCAGTGCACTCAAGCTTTTTAGTTTTTAGTGCAACACAAGCAACACATTTTTTTAATAATCTCGATGAAAAGGTTGAATGAGTATATTTTTCACAGAAAACTCTTCATGCTCTACGGGATAGATTAATCGAAAAAATTGCTGCTTGGTAGGGTTACATAACTAATGAAACTTTTTTAGGGAATTACATTTCTCTAGAGCAAAAAATGTGGAGTTTAAAAAAGAATCACAGTCACAGCGGACATTCGGCACAGCCGTCCATCGCAAACAAAACAATGGTTAATAAAAAAGACATTTTGGACACTTGATGGTATTCATACTTTTATTTCGGGCAACACTAAACCGATAGTGTCAAACCAACGCGTATTTAAGACCTGACATTCTATTCTGTGAAAAGTTATTTTGATTTGAAAATGAGTGGGGTTTAGTCGATAATATACGTTATGTGATACTTTTTTCCTCTAAAAAGGCAAACAAAAATTTACGATGAGGATGCTGTAAGTAAACGCGGAACACAGTAGTGATTTTTCTCTATTCCGTTCCGTCAATTTTGATGTCAAAGGTGCACTCGCAAAAGTCGATGAATTAATTACAAAATGGACATGTGAGCTGTCAGGGGATCGCGGGGGCATCAGGCACCACTCACGTGATAGTTTAGAATCATTAAAGAAAAGCTGGCTACTCGAAGAAGCTCGCTGTGTGCCAGATAAATTATCCCATATAAATTTGATTAGCCCCGAATCATCATTAGTGATTTGCTACGGAAACTCAGCAAAACCTAACCATTACTGAAGGGAATCATCACGGCCGATGAAAATGGGTAGATACGAGATTAGAAAATAAAAAAATAGTAAACGTCCTGTGATAGAAGCGACTTCGAAGCCTGAAATGGTGAGATTGAAAGGGAATTGCTTATCATCAGCTTTCACAATCGGGCGAAATAATCAATTCTGAACTCTACTGTCAACAAATAATCAGCTTCAAAAAAACGTTCAGAATTGATTAATAGAAAAAGTGTTATGTTTCATACCGACCACGCCATACCACATATATCTTTGATGATCAGGCAAAAATTTATGTATCTTGTTCGGGAAATTTTATTGCACCCAATATAAAGCCCGGATCTTGCAGAACAGCTTTCTTTTCCCCACCCCATTTTTTAAATTTTAATTGATCTCATTATATACATCCGTATTTTTTGCAGGTGATCATATTTCAGTACCCCCAATCGGAAATGTCTTCAGCCTTATATACTTGGGGTTGTGGAAAATGGTTCTCAGAAGATATGAGAGGTTTTAAATAATCAAGTTTGGAAAATTGTGTTATGATCACGCTAAGAAAACCGTTCTCGCATATTCAATGCCGAAGCGGCATATATGTCTGACATTTCAGATTTTGTTGGAAGCTTTTGCTACAAACAGCTATAAGAATTACACCTAAGCTGTGTTCCAAGATCGCTTTGCTATCTTTCCGTTAGTAGAAATATAAAAAAAAATTCTAGGAAATTTAATCGCTGTTTTGGATTTTTTTTTTAAAAGGCTGCGACGCTTACTTGGTCAAGCCTAAAAATCTTACAATACTCAGTGCTTCAGCTACGGTCCTATTAACTAATTAAGAGGAGATGGTGGTCTAGAGATCATAAATTTTTGGCATTTTAATATTTGTTTAAACCATATTTAAACTATGTAGGTTTATTTTAAAACTTATATTAAATACAAAAACACTTAAATACAAAACACATATTTTAAAAAATACATAATTTTAAATATTTTAAAATTGGTCCTGAAGTTGATCTTCTCGAAAAATTGGATGCCGCTGGCGCAGAAAATTTTGACTCTTGTACTTATCTGAAACACAAAAACCAAGAAGAAAATTAATTTGTACAAATGTAGCTATGTATATCCTGTACTAAGATTATAAAAAAAAAGTTTGGAAAAAATTGTGAATTTTTTAATTTCGATAACCGAAACGGCTTATTTTTTGTCAGTTTTTGAGCTAAAAAAGTAAGGTGTTATCATGATAATCAAATTTTTATGCTACGGGGTATAGCTACTAGTGTACTAAATAACATATTCAAATTTCAGATCATTTGGATATAATTATAAAATTTTAACAGTATATTCTTAGAAGACTAAATATTCGATATATTTAAAAAAATCGATGTTTTAAAAATTCTAGATCACCATCTCCCCTTAAAATTTAGCTTACGAGTGGTATAAGCGTGTCCACGAAGACCATGAATACATTGAAGTTGACGAACGCCCTGGATGTCCCAGTATATAAACAATCGGTTAAAATGGAAAACGGGATCGCTGATCATGTTGGAATATCGATTTGATCATGTCGTGGCATTTGTTCAGTGTTTTTGGTATGAAACACCTGTTTCTTACAAAATTGCTGAATTTCGAACAAAAACAACGGTTAAGTTGCTCAAGAGTCACTAAATAAAGGCAACAACGATGTAGAGATACTGCAAAGAATTATAAGAGGTGGGGAAACATGTTTTATGGATATGACACCGAAACCAAGACGTAAGCATCGTTATAGAGGAATTCTGTCTCGTCGCACACAACTCGCAAATAATAAAGTCTGGCCTGCTCAGTACTAGAATCGTCTATACTCTCTAAACTTGATGACGGCCAAAGCAATGGTAGGCCTATCTCAAAACTATCTAGTAAATATACTTCTGTTTCATTATAGAACTCAAGTTAAGGTTCACCAGACTTTAGACGAAGATTGAGACTTTGGCCGAAAAAGTCTTACTAACTCAACCAAAGCGCTTTATTTCACGATATATGGCTCTCTTTAACGTACATCAAATGAAAGCACGAATCACGCCCCGCCCGACTTCGTTCAATATTGGACGCAATAAATTCTATAGGAAGTCAACCAGCAAATACTTCTTTTTTGAGTCACGCCAATGTGCGGCGAAACCATATTTTTAAAATAGAAAAACCAAAGAAGCGCCTAAAGAAAAAAAGAAATAAATTTGCTCAGCGACCACAAAATGGCGTAAAAAAAAGTTTTGCTAATTCGATAGTGAAATATTTCGTTTGTAATGTTGAAGGGAAATAATTTCAAGCTCAGCCCTTACTGGCAGCAACGGTGGATTGTAAAGCGCATGCAAGGATTTCAAGCTGGTGCTGCGGCAAAGTGAGGGAGTAAGAGAAAGAAAATAAAATAAATTCAACTTTGCAAGTAAAGGCCATCAACGCCATCTAACTGCGAGTACAAGTGTAAAATGATGCTGCTGCTGCTGCTGCTGCATACCGACCGAAGGATCTACTACATTTCGTTGTTACTATGTATTATGTGCGTCGTGTGGTGTGTGGCTTGTGGCATGCGGCATGAAATAAATGCCGTTTGAGTGCTGAGAAAATGGCTACGATTCACAGATTTGTTAGTTCAACTATTCTATCGTAGGTTATTTTAGGTGCAGCAGTCCAACGGGATAGGATGGTGGTGGTGGTGCTGTTGAGGGCACGCGGAGGGCGTGCGGCAGGCAGTTTGGCAAAGCTATGTATGCTGCGCGACGTAAAAGTTAATAAATCTTATTTTTATCATACGGCTATAAATACTGAATTTTTAGCCATTGCCAATTTATGACCATTATTTATTTGTGTATGTGCCTGTATTGGCTGTGTGTGAAAGAAATTTGTTGCATGCAACATATGAATACGAATTTACTCTATTTGCTTATTTTATTTTCTCATTTTTTTTTTGCGCTTTTCTCTCTCACAAATAATTCGTGGAAACAGATTGCCTTTGACACCTTAACAATCGTTTTAATGCAACAACAAAAGCAACGATAACACAACACTTGCCAACAATACGGGTAATAATAATAGAAACTTTCTTCCAACAATTTCATGCAATGAATGCTTCTTTCACTCTCCTTGTGCTCTTTGGTGTCTTGCACCTTAATAAACACCTCAAAAGTTTTAAAAAGGCTCAAAAGTTCAGCGATCGTCAATATGGCTCGGCAATTGTTGTTGCACAATACCAACTGCCAATTTAATATCTGCAACGATAAATCAGCCAATTTGGGCAACAAACATGCCAGCAACAACAACAAAAACAACAACATGTAACATTAGCAACAGGAAGAACAACAGCAAACACAATGTGCCCTCGAGTGAGTGTCCGTAATGAAGATCGCTCATAGCTTAAGTGCTTTGGATCTGGTTAAGCCTCGTTGGTTGCTTTAATTTACCAATATGTGTCGGTTGGTCCGTTCGTAAGTCTCTCGGCCAACATGTTGTCTGTCTGTCCACGCACATCTGTTGTCTGTGCCACAAAAGCAGCCATGAAGGCGAACTTTGTGTGAGTGGAATGAGTGAGCGACATGTATGGATGGTTAGATGTGTGATAGCAGCAGCGGTTATGGCACAAAAATAGTAAATCTTGTTAGAAACGCCTACAAATCGTTTGGTAATAACGAATTTTCCATTAAATTAATAAATTAATATGAAGCTGCACGTGTAAAGAAAACTATATTTTGTAATTTCTTGCATCGCTGGACGAGTGAGCCATCCTCTTGATGAGTACAGTGGTTGAGATGTGTATTATATCGATAATATGAAGTGTGTAAATGGAAAGATGTAGGTTAGGGGCTGTTCATAAACAATACAACCTCCCTCCTCTATTATAAGCATTAGTATGATTTTAAACTGAAAACCCCAATTCCCCCTAAAATCTATCGTAAGATGTTCAAGAATTTTAAGCTTTAAATAATTTACAAAATATTTTTAATACAATACTTTTATATATAGAAAGATATAATTTCACATCAAATTTCTGCCCATGGTGAAGCAATCCAGTCTTCAAAATTATCTCTAATAGATGGAGGGACAAATCCACTTGGTAGTAGGGTGTCCAAGCCACCCCATAGTTTGCTTCAGCAATTTATATCACCTCATTTAACCACTTAAAGAAAATATTGAGATTCACGTACATATTTGTCATACCAATCTTGAGAATTAGATTGATCAGATATCAAAGATTTTCTTCAGGTCCTCTCTTCTTTCAGAAGATCGAGTTAAGCCTTTAAAAACATTCGGATCTGAGAAACGTGTAAAATCAGCAGTTGGTCGAGCTAATTTAACAGAAGCTGTAACAAGATGTTTCTTCCCCTTCTGGTAATTTAACATTTTTCGGTTGATGCCAATTATAACTTGCGCTTCTTGAGAGCTAAAGATCAGTAACTAGTATAAGAGCTTGCTGAAGCTGGTCTAAAGTTTTGCACGTAGTACTCGTAATTGAACGCCGACGTGGATCTGCTGCGCTAAAACAAGAGACTTGAATTAAAATTTGTCTCCTAGCATCCTCCACCCCTATAGGTAAGCATGCATAATACTTCAAATAAACTCTGCGGGTTAGGGGTTTAAGTATTTACCCGCGGTAAGGCATGCCTGACGTAAGAGGCGTCTAAAATCCAATAGTTCCCGAGAGATTCGGGTATTTATACCCGAGCAACCCTAAATTTAACCAGCCAAGGACTGTCACACCCTCTATATTCCTCGAAAATTATCAATGAAACTTTTCATTCTTGAAGTTTTCAAGAGAAAACCAAATTGTGAAAATCGTCCGCCGAATGAAAACACACAGTTCAACTTTAATAGTCCCGCCGTTCATGGTGAGCAGTTGTATTGAGCGTAATGTAAAACTTCGAATTCGAACTCTTCAGAACAAAGATATCAGCTATTATTAGTTCCTCGTACAATACTTATCAAATGGGCTAAAAAAAAGTCCCGGACCTAACAAAGAAAAAGCGATTTCTTCTTCTTTCTAAATTAGCTTTATTCATCAACAAAATCTCCTTCAAGAACCATATAATCAGCTGCTCTAATACTTTTATACAACTTTTGTACAACGATTCAAATTTTTCCTTAAAACAAGCCTCAGTTTTAACGATAACCTCCGCATTCTAGCGAAATTTCTTAACGGTGGGAATTTTTTGTGGGTTGCGTGCACTCAGTAGACGCTAGGAGCAAATCAAATTATAATTCATGCTCATGTTTTGTTATTGTTTTGAATGACTTGTGACACTTTCTTTGTAATTTCGGCCTTCAAAGGTTCCCATAACCTCATATAATATTCACTGTCCTTAGTTTTTTCATCCTCAAGAAAGTCGATGAATATATTCGCACGTCCACGATGACGTTCTGCATCAGCGGTATCGCTACGCTGTTTCTGATCCCCAGTTTTGGAACAGACACTAGGGACAGTCGGGATTATTGCTAAGGGCGAACGCAATTTGGAAAGTGGAAACAAATTTTTCTTTAGTTTTATCAAAATTTCTCAAAGGTTTTTTTATTCTTTTAATTAATTTTTTTTATTATTTACTAGAAAATTTTTGTGTCTTAGATTGAAGTATATATTATACAAGAAATAATTTGCAATACTTTAAATACTTTAATTTTTTTTCATAAAATATCAAAACTATATAATTTGGAGTAAAATTTCAGTGATGGGGCGCAATTTTTTCAATACTATCTGAATTGAACTGGATATTATTATTATGTTGACTCGGCTATAATTGAAAAGGAGAAGATTTCTTAGAAACATGCCAAAAAAATTTGTTTAAAACTGAGTAAGTTATTGTATTTCATAGGATACCACTAAGATCCAATCTGATAAAGTCCCAATAAACTTGAAAACCATATTTCATAAGTTGCCAGTAATATAGGGTGTTTTTTTTTTATAGAGGTATAGAACTTTAAGTTGGCATTACTTTTCAAGATGGCAACCGATTTAACAGCTGTCAAGTGATTTATTCTCAGTTTGGTTTGACAATCCATCATGAATAGACTCACGCCTGAACAACGCTTGCAAATAGTGCAATTTTATTTCGAAAATAATGGTTCTGTGCGGAAAACGTATCGCGCACTACGTCCATTTTATCGTCGAAAAAATCGTCCATCAGAGCAGTTAATTCGATTAACCTTGGAACGTTTTCGCACCACGTTTACTCTTATTGATAACTCGCATCCCCAGAGATGCCGTACGGTGCGTACAGAAGAAGCTATTGCTGCTGTAGAGCGTAGCATTGAGGAAGACCCGAATGAGTTCATCCGCCATCGAGCACAGGAATTGGATCTGTGTCCATCCACTTTATGGAAGATTTTGCGGAAGGATCTTGGTTTGCGTGCTTACAAAATCCAACTCGTGCAAGAATTGAAGCCAAACGATCATCAAGTAAGGCGTAGATTCGTCGAATGGGCCCAAAACGAGATTACCGTTGTTCCCGATTTTCATAAGCGAATTTTGTTTAGCGATGAAGCGCACTTCTGGTTGAATGGCTAAGTTAACAAACAAAACTGCCGCATTTGGAGTGAAGGTAATCCTCAAGTGTATGTTGAAACACCGTTGCATCCAAAAAACTGACTGTTTGGTGCGCTTTATGGGCTGGTGGAATCATTGGTCCGTACTTTTTCAAAAACGATGGTGGCCAGAACGTTACAGTCAATGGTGATCGGTATGGAGCCATGATTGCTAACTTTTTCATTCCTGAATTGAATAACCATGATGTCCAGGAGATGTGGTTTCAACAAGACGGCGCAACATGTCACACAGCTCGTGCCACAATAGATTTATTGAAAGACACGTTTGGTGACCGCCTAATTTCACGTTTTGGACCTGTGAATTGGCCTACAAGATCTTGTGATTTAACACCGCTAGACTACTTTCTGTGGGGCTATGTAAAGTCATTGGTCTATGCGGATAAGCCACAAACGCTTGACCATTTGGAAGACAACATTCGCCGTGATATTGCCGATATACGGCCACAAATGTTGGAAAAGTCATCGAAAATTGGACGTCCAGATTGGACTACATCCGCGCCAGCCGTGGCGGTCATATGCCAGAAATCATATTTAAAATGTAATGCCACAAGATTATCTTTCGGATAAATAAAATTCATGTCAATCGAATAATCCATCGTTGTTTTATTGCAACTTAAAGTTCTATACCTCTATAAAAAACACCCTTTAATATCTTTAAGATATAACACTATTATTGAAGACTTTCAGATTTTCGTAGTAAAAACAACCAAAACCGTAGCTAATAAATATTCGTGGTATTAACTTCTACCTCCAATTTGTGATGTGTATCTTAATGTTTTTTTGCAACAAATGGAGAAACCTACTGTTAGCCAATTAGAAAACTAACTTCATTAAATTATTAATTTTGGATGTATATTGGAGCAGGACTTGAACTCCTGAAATTGTTTAGTTTGTTTGTCTCTCCAATTTTACTCCGACAGCTCAAAGCCAGAGAGACGACATACAGATTTTAATGTTGCTGCGGTAGATACTCACAATGAAAAAAGAAGCGAGATGATTATAAAATACTCTGTATAATCTGTTTATCTCTAATCTGTTAGGGAAACAGTGCGTGTGAGGGTTATATAGCTACGATTCCTGGTCGGACCAATATCCAAAATTATTCAATATTTTTTTAATGCTGCCGGTCTCGGCAGAGAATGGTAGCTCCTCTAGCGTGAAATAAAAAAAAAGAGATATATTCATAAAAACCCTTCAGTCGTCCTGTTGTATTCTCCATTTTGTAGAATAATTCTTTGACGATTTTAAAGGAAAATTATGTGTTTGTACCACACTCCAAAACCACAAAGGCCTCAGTATTTAAAAAAATACCACTGCAGCCTTCGAGTAAACTCAGATTACAAGTGTGAAGTAAATGAAGATTTTCAACTATGTTCAATTATTAAATAATAGCACAGAAAAGTGCAAAAAAAAAATTATAAAAAAATATATGTAAAACAATTCAGACCAACAAGATACTAGCCTACCCAGGTCTAAGTGTTTAAAATGTGATAGTGATAAAAGTCATATTGCACCGACCATACACACGATTAAGTGCGCAGACGCGCGCCGTGCGCTTTGGTAGAGAGCATTTAAGGCAGAAAATGGTTAGAAGATCAACAACAACAGTCAAAAAAGTGGGTGTTGCTCACTTACAATGTGCAGCAGACGAAATGGCTGCGGCTGGAAAAGTTGTGCGCGCATTAAACACCATTTTAACCAAGTCGTTGTCGTCATCGCTACAACACTTACCACAGAATGCCGCCCATGCACGACCACCACCAAAACCGCTCGCTCACCTCCTGCTTACCACCTGGTTTTTGCACAAATAATTGTACTGCGCATATTTTTCATTTGTTCTTTTCGTATTTCGTGTTCTCTTCTCTTTGACTTTTTGTTTTATGAGACTTCTGCACGCTGCCTTTGCCTGTGTACGGCCGTTGTCATTGTTGTTGGCTTTTAGCATCGTTAAAATTTTACAACCTGCGCACCATGCCAGGCGTGCTTTCATACACTCAGTCATACATACACACACACACACATATATATATATATATATACATACTCACATGCGGATATATGTATGTGTTTTTATACATTTTTTCATTCGTTTTTACAACATATTGCCTGCTGACTCCTTTGCCGCTCGTTGGCTGCCATTAAAATTGGCTGCTTAACTGCTGGTATGGTTGGCTTTTAATGTTTTTTTTTAGTATTTTGTTCCTTTTGTTGTTGTTGTTATTATTGCTGATATTGCTAAATGGTTGTGAGTGGTTTCGTTTAAGCACCAGTTTTATTGCACCAATGTTGTAAGAGTAGCAGCAGCAGACCGTGGCAGCCATCGATATTTGTTGTTGTAAGTTGTACAAGCTTAAGGCAACATACAAAAATCCAGTACCATTTATATGTGAGTGTGTACCATGAAAGTGCCATAAAAACAGGATGATTGTAAGTAATAAGAATATATATGTATGTATAAGTATACATGTTCATATATATGCATACAAAATAAAAAGAATTATTCACAACAAGCAACTCAGCGCAGATCCAATCAGATCGTTGCAACGTAGATTTAGGAGTTGCTTGTGATATTACAACAACTAGGTGAATATCACTTGTATGAAGCGTGGAAGGTGGGGCAAATGTGTAATATTTTCATATTGCAATTTCTTGATATGGATGATTGAAAGCTCGAATCATTGTCATTCTCAAAATAGACACAATCCCCAAATAATAGTTTCAGATAAGTGAAAAATAGTATATCTCACAGAAGTAGGAGGCGTACCTACTATTAACCGCCTAGTAGTGTTAAAGGAATTCTGTTTTGACCAACTAGAAGCAAGCAACAGTTAGTTTCAGGCATTAGAATGGTTCAGTAAACTCAATAAAGTAATGTAATCAGGCTAAATTATTGAAAAACTGTTTTTATATTGTTAAGGATCGGTTTGATACCAATTTAAAACTTAACGGACGTCTTCTGTATCATTGGGAAAACTTTTAGCTGCAATGCGCGGGAACCTTATCCGAAAAATGGGAAAAGACTGTACTCACATTACGAAATAAGTTCGCCCATGATCTTCCGCGTCATCGATTTCGGATTTAGGATAGTTCAGACTATACCTGGTTATCGGTTACCGGTCTGTTGGACTTTACATTCATCCTACAGGCGCACCGGTCGGTGGGCTGGGTTCGATGTCGTTGAAAAAAGTTTAATTCCATTCGAAAGGCTAGGTTTCGAGTCCTGGTCTTACCAACATTCAAAATTATAGAAAATTAAATTAAAAAAAAAAGTTTGTTAATATTTCTAATTGCCATCTCCTCTCGGCAGTGAATGCCAAGCACTCCGAGCGTATATCTGACATGAAAAGAAAAGCTCCTCATAAAAAAAACACAGTTCGTTCGTTGGAAATTTAGTGTAAACCCTTCATATGTTGGAAAAACATTAAGACGAAATTTGAGGAGGAGCTCGGACGAAAATCGCAATAGTCGCCAAGTCTATAAACTTAATATGTTTAAACCATGTTCTTCTAAACTTTGACAAGAAGTATTTCACTTAATCTGCTCTGAAAACCACCTTTACACGACTGCAAAAAGTGCCTGTCGAAATGCTAGTCTTCGGTTGTTCGATGTGATTTACTTAAGTTGTCAAGAGCGGTGCACATGCATGTAGAACTCAAAAAGGTAATATTTTGAACAAAGCCGTGATAATAATGAGTTTATGGATCACTAAATGAACACTTCTCTAGACTGCTGAATGGTAGTGAAAATTGAACACCATGAAAGGGCGAACTTAATTTCTCTAATTGATGAATATGGAACAGATGATTAATTATCCTAATATGAAGAATGAAAAGAAGATGTAAGCATCGGCTTCCTTGCAGAATATAGTTGGACGAAAGCATATCCAACAATTTGAACCCAATACCCCTGCGGATAGTTCCCGCAATAGTTGGATTTTTATACCGGAAAGCGCTATATTCTCCGAAAGCCATTTTGGTGAATATTTTAGCGGATACTACAACAATAACATTACAACTTAAGTATGCTCTGCCCAATCCACAGCAAAGGGGAGACCCCATAGTCTCACCAATTATCGTGGAATAAGCCTCCGCAATATCACATCGAGCGTAGTGTGTGGAAGATGTCAAGAGACCTTTACAGTATGTCCTTAGTTTTGGCAAATCCCCAATTGATAATGTGCCAAATCTTGGAAAAGAAAAGGATCGACATACTCGACATACTCGTCTATATTATTTTCCTGTATTTTATTTTTATTTTTATTTTTATTTTATTAAATTTAATTTTTTTAATTAATTTTATTTTAATTAATTTAGTTTCATTTAATTTAATTTTATTTTATTTTATTTTGTTTATTTTATTTCATTTTATATTTTTTTTATATTTTTTTTATTTTTTTTCTTTTATTTTATTTATACATTTTTTTTTTAATTTCTGAACTTTCTATTTCGAAATTTTCAGTAATCAACAACAAAAAGCAA
Organism: Neoceratitis asiatica; assembly: GCA_030068015.2. Lineage (NCBI taxonomy): Eukaryota > Metazoa > Arthropoda > Insecta > Diptera > Tephritidae > Neoceratitis > Neoceratitis asiatica. The sequence goes on along the minus strand of CM061528.1, from coordinate 13,699,396 downwards.
TTGTGTATGTATGTATATTTACAAAATTTACTTAAAACATTGTGAGCTCATAAAATACTCCTTAATGTCCCAACAGAGAACGCGTAAAATGATCTAAATTGTGCAAATCGAAGCGTTTATATTGCACTGGAGTGTAAACATGCATTTTTATGCACGAGTATGCTCATATGTGCATTTACACGAGTATATCTACCCCTCCATGTGATCAGAAGATCCTTCGCAAAACTACCAAAGACAACACATTAAATATGTATTTCGCTCGTGACACATTCACTCGCGGTCCGCTTTTCTTCGCGTGTGTGAGCGGGTGTATAAAATGTTTCGAAGTAAGCACTAAAGCGTCGCGTCGCTTTTACGTGATGACAACAGATACAGATATGCACTAATTAGTTTTTGGGCTGTTGAAAATTCACGTGAATTGCGGTCTGTGCGGTCCTCATTAGCGTCGCGTTGCAAGCTCAATATTATGCCGCCAGGGTGTAGGAGCTCCAATGAATGTCAAGTGGAGAAAAGCCTTTTGGGGCACATAGTTGCTGTCGCCACTTGCCACTTGCCACACATCAATGTGCCACATTGGTTGCACAAGTGCATGCGACAGCTGTTTTCATTGTTTTTGTTGTTATAAGTAGGTGAAAACTCTGAATATCATGGTTGTAGTAAAAGCTATTTGTGAAATTTATTTTTGAATTTCCGTCCTTGGGCCTCCTTTTTATTTCCCTCTCCTTTTTTGATTTTTCACAGGTATTTTGCATTTCAATATATTTTTTTTTTGATTTTCTTCCTTGGCGCGAGTGGATTTTCGATTCGTGAAATTAATTCTCGACTCGCGCCATCGCATTAAATCGCGAAAATGCAATTTTCCGCTTACATTTAATTCACTTTGTAATTACGAAGATTTTCATTATAAGAATGAAATTACGAGTGTGGCTTGAGGCCAACTACTTGAACTGAAGGTGTATGAGAAGAGTTGTTATATCAACTCATTACACGGTTGCTAAAATATTAACACACACATAAACACAAACGTGTTTTTGTGATATTAGAGAATGCTATAATTGAAAAGTAGCATAATTTTTTTGATATTCTATTGGATTTGTTACTGCTCTATTTTTGTAACGGTATTTCTGAATACCGAAGGAGGCACTCCTACATATACTGTTTAAGGATCCAATGAAGTCTTATCGCAAGCAGTTGTACGCCAATCCATTAAAAAATGCCAAACAGTATCTAATAACACCTTTCAATATTTAGCTCTGCCTTTTCCAGACTGTACAAGGAAGCGGATCCGCTTTTTAACGAAAACCCTACAAAATATCTCCGGTTATCAGAATAATAGTCAGCACGGCCTCGTCAGAGCTGTTTCATTCTATACACAATCAGTAACTAGGGACTAAGTGTTAATCCCAGTAAGATGGAGCTGATGATACTCACAAAATAATACCAAAATACCACAATTTCTGCTTCCTTTACTCATGGGTATAATACCTTTATCCTCCCTAGTAAAACTCTTGGAGGCGAGTTTAATACCAAACTGAACAGGATGGTTATATGTATATATATATATTTGGCGCTTTGTAACCGCTGAAACGATTTTCGGCCGTGCCCCTCCTCCAATTTGTGGTTTTGCATCTTGATGTGTTTACCAAAAAATGGAGGGACCTACAGTTTATTCTAAGCCGCCTCCGAACGGCGGATGGATTTTTATGAGGAGCTTTATTTCATGCCAGAAATACACTCGGAGGGCTTGACATTCCCTGCCGAGGGGCGACCGCAATTAGAAAAAAAAATTTTCTATCATTTTGGATGTTGCTCGAACCTGGGCTCGAACCCAGGCCTTCCGAATGTCAGTACGCAATGCTAACCACTCGGCTATCGCGGCCGCGAACAGGATGGTTAATATTCAAAAATAATAAAGAAGGCATATGTGGCCTATTACACCTGCAAAAGAATACTCAGCAGGAACTGGGTACTTAAACCAAATTTTGACATATGGATGTATATAGACATTATAAGACCAATTATATATACATATATCCTGTCAAGGTTAGATGTTTCACTCACCTCTAGCCGCAAATGGGCTATGTTTTGCCGGAGAGAATGATAACATCTCAATCTAGAAAGAAAAAATGAAAATGGACTCCGGAGTGAGAGGGAGGTATATTCCGAAGAACTCAAAATCTTCACTTGTTTGCGTCTTCCAAATTCAGCTAGCATCTTCCAAATGGAAGTGCTATGTATAGAAAAGGCCTCTAGAGCTTTAATGAGTTTCCAAGTCGAGAACATCTCTTGGACTTAAAATTTGAAGAATTATCGTTGAACAGATGGAAATCCATATCCAACTGTAAGCTAAGAAAATAGACTTGGTCCAAGTATGGCCAGAACAAAAGACTTACAAAATATGTCGAGAAAAAGTATATATAGACTTACAGACACAATAACGGGTCACTGGCCCTTCGAAGGGCCCTATAACATCCTTCGCCGTAGTTGAGAATTAGAAAGAAACAAGGAAACAATAATCTTTATTCTCAGCGAGTGCTCAGTTATATCACAAATTCGACATGGAACACTTGAAATTAATCAGTTGCCAAACTATTATGACTGCCCACAAAAAGCATAACGAATGCAAAAAGTTTCATAGAGAAAACTAGATGGTTCGAATATTACAATGAAGAAAAGTGATAGCAGAAATATTAAGATCTTACGCTAGTGCATCCAACTGGCGCATGTTGAGGCTTAAGGGCAGTACTGATTGATCATCTTGTCTGTCCTGCTAAATAACAAGCTCTGTTAGCTGCATCTGCTTGGAAGCAAATTCGTTGAGAAACAGAAGCGCATTTTTGGAGCACCAGTAAAGATGCAATGTACTAAATTTCGAAAAATGCAAAGTGAAAAATAGTGTGGTCATGCTTCTGCATCAATTCTAATTATTGCATCCACGTCGCGCAATCAGAAAACGTGGCCAACCGTTGTGAAAGATGTGATAAAAGGATTATGATTTGAGGGTAGATACCTGACAAAGCAGGTATCTTGGGCACAACAGTCGGAAAGTTCAGACTCTATGACGAAATTTTCCCATGTCACCAGATCGAAAATCGTGCAACCAAATCCATCATGTTGTGATAAACGAAAGACATGTTTCCAGTTTTCTAGATGTCCTAATATCGACTCGGATAACTATCTTTATGCAGCGAAGATACAAACCGGGCTCTGCGAAGCAAACAACGCTCTTCAACGAAAGTAAGAAAGGTTCGAAGTCGAAAAGCTACAAAACTACAATCACTTCAGACAGCCAGGCAGTTTTCTACACGACTTGCACTTCTGCTTTCTGAGCGCATCCATTAACAACTCGATATAAGGAAACTGTGGCATAACATTTCAAGCTCTCTACTTTCGACAATGTTAGGAATTGAGTTCGAATACCAATCATTAGATGTGAAAACGAGATGGAATTCGCCATACTTTATGCTTAAAGATTCATATAAAAGATTCCCATTTGGTCGCAAATGTTAGTATTTTGTCCTGACGGCTCTGACATATTGACAGTTAGTGAATTTGAGAGCGTAAAGCAAATAATTTTACTTTCGAAACCCTTGAAGTTTGCCACCAGAGAAGGATCCGCTAAAATATATAACATTTCCTATTACCAACTGGCTTAGATATAAATTTCATAAAGTTGCTTGCGAGACGCCCAATCTCCAAGTTGATGCTGCTATCTGAGCGGGAAAAACTGTTCGATCAAGTGGAGTACAAACGTATCAGTTTTTGAATATCAATGCTTAGTCAAAGCAGTACGGAATATTCTCTGAAACGCGCAATCCCTTGAGCAGTAGTGAATCGAATGAGAGCAGTACAGTTATTTACGATTTTTGAGAGCATCACCGAAGTCTCGTTCTTGGGGGGGGGGGGGGAGTAACCCATTACAAGGTGTGTGGTGGCAATATCTATGCCGAATGAACTTCTATTTTCTAAGGCCGGTGACATTATTACGAAAAATCGAGTAATTTTTTCCGATATTTTGGTGGCATCGTTACTTTTCTTCGTTACTTTTTAATGTACTCGACACATGGCAGTATCAGAACAACACTATTTGTGTGAAAAAAGGTTTTGTGGATAAAGTTTCCTTTGTAAAAGGCAACAACATTAACTCCTGGTTTCAGGTACGACATTATTCCCACCACATTAAAAACCCATTCTGGATCCACCCATTTTTTGCAAAAATAAGATATTGAAAATGTAGCTAAAAATTGAGTTAGAACAAAGCCTGTGGTGTTTGCGTTTCAATATCGACGCCCAAAAAGGGAAAAAGTATTTGTGAAACTTCCTAATTTATGTACCGACTTTTTTGGAATCTATGTGAAGTAATGTTTCAAGAATTTTTCGAAAAATGCCTTAGCGGCCGACAAATTGAGACGTGACAAACGAAATAAAATCAGTTTCAGCCCGCCGCTGAACAAAGATCGAAAGTACACAGACGTTAACTCGTTTTTCTCAAATTTACAAATCGATTACAGCATTATATGTTACATATACCCGTTAGTACCAGCCAATGGCGTGGTATATGCTTAATTTTAACTGTAATAAAAATGCATTCCTTAAACAATCTCCTATAGAGCTCGTGTACCACATTATACACATGTTTTTGAATGTGGCAAAAACGGCAATTATCAACGGTCTTTTGGACATACTTCCACATGCTTACATACTCGTCGTACACATCTATGGGACTCAGTTGAGACGGCGTTTCACAATTAGTGCGCGCAAGCACCTGAGGCACAACAAACCAGATTTCAATAAGCCACACCAAATCAATGCAAATGCAACAGCAACATGAGGCAGCACAGCAACGTTAAATGTAACAACAATAATGAGAGGAGGAAACAACAACAAGCCGCAGGGTTGGTAATGTTGCATTTGCCATAATGCATACATATGTTATGTATGTACTTATGTATATGTATGAAGGGAATAACGAAAGTTCGTTTTCTTAGTTACTCGAATACTCGAATACTTTCAATAAAGACACAAAAGAGGGAGATCATCACCGACCAAACAGTTTCAATATTCATGCTCCTAAAAACGATTCGGATAATTAGCTTGTCACAGCGTAGATGCGCTTTTGTCTCCTTTCATCCAAGAAAACGAAATAACTGAAGAAGGCAAACAGAAAAAGAGTAAGGACGAAAGTTTTTGTAGATGAGTTTTCAGAGAATACTGAGTTAAAAGAGGGCTTGCAGCTATTGAACCAGGACCAAAGATGACTAGATACGAAACTCTCTAAAATGTAGATAAATTGCGTTCCTCGATTATTTTCTTTGCGCTGGTAACAAAGCCAAATGAAGGAATTTTGAAAAGCTGATGGTAAAAAGGCCTCAGTACCACTTCGTCAATAATGAAACTCACCATTTTTCATCAGAAACCCATTTTAGGTTATCAATAAATTTTCATTGAGCACGATAAATTTGTATGTTTAAGTTAAGAACAAATGTTGTTTGTATTATTGAAGTCAAATATTTTCCAAACACAGCTGTAAAGGTGCAGAAATATTCATTTTTACAATTTTTTTTAAAAAAAATACCCAAAAAATTTCCAGAAATCCAAAACTGAAACTTTTTCATCGCAGTGGCACGGTTCGGAAATGTTATAAAAAATGTAGATTTTCAGAGCGCTCTCACGAAATAAAGAGTTTCGTATCTAGTCATCTTTGCCAGAACTCTCAATCAATACTTACAGACAGAACAGACGCTCCGTCACCCGACTATAATGAGATTTGGCTCGCTAGAAGAATTAGTTTGTTGATGGTGGCTTTTCGTCCTCCACACAATATGCTCAATATTGCCTTTTATGCGATACTGAGGAGGCTTATCCTAAGGCAATTGGCGCAGATTCCCTCCTTTTCCGGTTTGGATAGAGCATATTTAGATTCCAATTATCGGGCATGCCTTCGCAGGACCATATTCTGCAAAGAAGCTGATGTATAAACCTTGCCAGTTCTTTGTCGCCGTATTTTATTTTTATCATCAATTGGGGATTCTATCTGGTTCACTATCTCCAGGTTCGAGAAGTGTTAATTCCATAAACTCAGTATGCTTTTGATTTCACTGACCAGATTACCTCCTTTGTTTCTACATGAGTATGCTTCGGCCTTGAAACCTTCTGTTAAACTCCATATCTTCTCATAGAACTTTCGAGCACGACCCTTGTCGGCCAATTTCTCAAGCTCTTCAAACTCACGCATTTCGGGCTCTTTCTTTTTTGTCTACAAATGTGTCCCGCATCCCTCTTCAGCTTTCGGTATCAATCCCACTCCGCCCGTTTTGTGGTCAACTGCAACGTTACGAGGTAGACATCATCGTACCAGCTTTTTTTTTTAGCACTGTTGTTCCCGAAGCAGCGGTACGTAAGGAGTGTGCTATTTCGTTTCATAGTGATCTCAGAGAGCAGTTGTGCCGAGTCGAAAACTTGCTGGCTGTCTGCAGCGATTACAGTTTTCCGACGTCGAACCTTCTTTGTGCTTGTTGACGAACGTTCTTTGCTAAACAGAGGCGGGTGCCTATCTACGCCGCTACAAGATGAGTACAAGTGATCTGAGTAGATATTTGGCCCACGGAGCGTACGTCTAGAACACAGGATAGATGTCTTCCGTCTATCACAACATGATCAATTTGCTTGCGCGTTATTCGATCCGGAGCCAAAGATAACTTTAATTTAGTGCTTCCAATTAGTGCCTACTATCATGTACGCGGTGTTTACGTAAATAAAGAAAAAGTTTGGAAGATTTTCCATCCGCAGACGATGGAACGATGAGCTGTAAGAGATATGCAATGACATTTATGTGATTCAGGTAATGAAGGCACAGCGGCTACACTGTCTAGGATAAGCTTTGCAGCTGGACAAAAACCCTCAGTATTTGGAAGCTTTCGTTGCAACTCTTGCTGGACGAAGCAGATGAAAGATCAAATAATGAGGAAGATGCCTTAAAATTCTGCCTCCAATAGATGCCAAAAAGCAGAAGACACGACAGGCGAACTTTCGTTGATTCCCTCTTTAATATACATTTAGTTTCTTGAGCAATGCTCGCAAATTTTTATCGACATACAGACGCTTTTATGTTTATGCATATATTTTGAACGCCAATAACAACTACAACTACAACCAACGCTGTGGCAACTTATTATCGTTGCGGATTTGCCCAACAAACGACGCAGGTTAGTCAGCTAGCCGTGTCCAGGTTTGCGGTTGCAGCGCGGCACGCAGTTGATTTTAATCAAATTCACAGCATTGTTTACCTGTCAGAAGGCAGCGAGCTGTACGCGCGAGCAACGATTATCGCAGGACTTATTTTGTGGCGCGAGTACACGCTTATTGCTGTTGACGTCGTTGTTATTTTGTTTTATATTTATATAAATATGTATGTTTGTACATACATATACACTGTATTACTTTGGTTTGCTGTTGTTTTTGTTGCTGTTGTTGTTGTTATTTCACGTGTTGTTAATGTTATTACACTGTTGCTATTATTGTTGTGCCATATTTGCTATGGTCGTTTGTTGCAACAATTGATATGCTCTTGTTGTCGATTTTATAGTTGTTGTTATTGTTGTTGTTTTGTACTTATACATTAAGCACACACAAATTCCATTCGCATTTCATAATGTGATCGCCGCAAGAGTTGATAGAATTTGGTACCTTAAGGAGCCCAAGTAAAAAGAACGTCACAGGCGAACTACAGAAACAAGCGCAATAAAAACAACAACAAGTATCTTAATGCGTGCGCAACCATGAGTTACCTTCAAACAAGAAGGCTGGCTGGCTAGCTGGCTAACTGGCTGGTTGGTTGGTTGGTTGGTTGGCCGACTGACTGCAGGCAGGCAGGCGCAGCTGAAGGCAAAAGTTAAATATTTTTTCTCTCCTTATTTTTCCCTATTTTTGCACATTTTTAACCGAGGGAAATCCTCCTCCCTCATTTTTATAGCTTTTTATATAAATTTTATCTGAACATATTTTTCTTGTTTTTTTTTTAATTTTTTTTTTTTTTTTTGCTCTGAGCCAACTGGACATTGCGCTCTCGACTAAAGCAACACCATAAATGAATATTGTCTGCCTGTATGTATGTATGTATGTATGTATGTATGTATGCTTGCATATTGGTTAACATTTAAACGTGCCGTGTATAGCCAAAATCTCATGAATCTCATTAAAAAGGGCAACCCATAAAGTTCTTGTAATAACAGCAAATTGAGTTCATCCCATTTTTGGTAGTACTACAACAGCAAAAACAACTAGCAACAACAATAACCGCATTGCAAAAGAATCCAAGACATTCACTGGCGCAAGGGACTCATTTCAATGGCAAGTGTAGAGCTTCTCATTATTATTGTTGTTGTTGTTGTTGTTGTTGTTTTCGTTAAGTTTTCATTTATGGTTAAGCGTTTAGTATCGACAGCACAAACTTATTTGTAAGTAAGTAACTAGCATGTCAAGGCATTTGTGGCAGATGCACATTATTGGTTGTTGTAGTTTTTGCTTTGTGTGCTTCTTTGGCCGACGCTTTGCTTAACGCCTAATGAAAGGTAACAAAGTGAGAAATGCATTTCTCTATTGAAATGCATGTACATACATGAAGGCGTTCGATATTCAACAAATTAATTTTTTTTTCTCACAGGGGTTAACTGTATTCGAAATGAACCCCATAACTAATTTCTGGAGAGTTTTTCTCGGGCTCAAGAGTGCCTCTTCTTCATCTTCATTGACGTAAGCATCCCTTCCGCTATTATTATAGCTGAATCAATAATAGCGCGCCACTACTTCCTTCTCTTAGTTGTTTGGCGCCAAGTGAAACCAGGTCGTTCTCCACCTGTTCCTTTTACTTTTAAAGCCGGAATGCTTTCGGCCATTTCGATGGCATGGCCTAGCCAGTGTAGTCGTGGTTCCTCATGGCATATATTTCGCACAGCTCATTAAAAGACTTAAAAGCCATTAATCTTTCGCAAAACCTTTCTCCCGAAAACTCCTTGCCCCGACTCATCAGACGTCAACCGACTGCACGCTTCTGTACCATATAGCAGGACGAGAATGATGATGAGTGACCTGTAGAGGTTAGTTTGTTAGTTTAGTTTTTCGTCGAGAGAAAATTTTATTTCCAAAGTTAGCACCTGTTGGCAAGGGTGATGCTGCGCCAAAGCTAACATTGTTGTTACGACTCATTCGAAGATAGATGAAATGATCTACGACTTCAATGTTATATAACTGCCCAAAAATATTTGGGAGCCAAGACACGAGTGATCTAACTGTTTGTTTGATTACAGAGAATATTTCGAGTTGTCCTCGTTCCCTACCAGACCCATTCATTATCCAATCTAGAGAAAACAAAACTAACGGTACGATAATTGAGGCCAATAATGTCAATATCATTTTGCACTTTCTTTTAGAGGATTCTACCTTCCCCATTTAGCTTTGCAGCACGCATTATTTTCTCCAGCATTAAGTTAAAAAAGACACACGCTATAGAGACCCGTTGTTTAAAGTGACGTTTAGAATCGACAGGCTAGCGGTGGTCCTTTCCGATTCTGAGGAAGCTTTTGATGTTACTCAACGTCAGTTTACATAGCCGTATACTTTTTTTTTTTTTGGGTATGCCAAATTCGGGCACAGCAGAGCAAAGGTAGTTCGCGCTTTCGAAGCCAGCTTGAAAATTGGCGAATAGGTTGTGTGTATCGATCCTTTTCCAAGATTTGGCGCATTGTGAATATCCGGCTAATCGTTGGTTTGTCAGTTTAACGTGCTTAAATGGTCCAATGAGTTCATTTACGGTGGGCTTTAATATTCCGATAGGAATTTATATCCAATTTGATAATTGAAACAGATTGTTCCCCTTTTTGTATATAGATATGTGACCATATTCTGCAAAGAATTGATGCATGCACCTCGCCAGTTCTTCGTCACCATGATTTTATAGCTTAGCCGGTAATCCATCGACGCCCGTTGCCTTGTTATTCTTCATGCGGGCATAGTCGGATAATGAAATTTAAATGAAAAATTTTACACCGATCGGTTAAGTAATTTCGGAGAAATCGAAATCACTCTACCTTAGAAAAAAAAACCCTTAAGATGCGTTCAAACCTTAAATCTTCAGAAACCTTAAATCTTCAGAATGAGTTTACACATAACAAAATTTATTTTCCGTTGACCAGTTGCGCACTATTTATAACACAAAATCACCTATAACCGATTTAGGAGGCACCAAATTTGTACTACCCCTCCTTGCACAATTAAATGCTTTTAAAAACGTTTTAAAACATCAATAGTACTTATCGACGGTAGTCGATATTCTCATATGACTATGCATAAGTTCGAAAGTTCATTAATTTTAATGTAGTACTAAGGATCATTGGGGTAATCTGGTGACAGATGTCCAGAGTATACTTAGTGTATGGAGGGAACACTTCTCCAACCTGCTCAATGGCAGTGAAAATGCAAATCCCGGAGATGGCGAACCCGAAACCCCAATCGATGACGATGGTATAGAAGTGCCATCACCCGACTATAAAGAAGTTCGAATAGCGATTGCCCGCTTAAAAAATAACAAAACAGCGGGAGCCGATGGCTTACCGGCAGAACTATTCGAATATGGCTAGAGCTGAAAAGGAGCATTCATCAGCTTCTTTGCAGAATATGGTCGGACGAAAGCATGCCTGACGAATAGAAACTAAGTGCGCTCAGCCCAATCCAAAAAAAGGGAGACCCCACGGTCTGCGCCAATTATCGTGGGATAAGTCTCCTTAATATCGTATATAAGGTCCTATCTAGCGTATTGTGTGAAAGACTAAAGCCCACCGTCAACAAACTGATCAAACTGAGAAGACCCGAGAGAAAAGAATCGATACGCACCACCTTTTTATCGATTTTAAAGCTGCCTGCGACAGCACGATAAGGACCTGCCTCTACGCCGCTATATCTGAATTTGATATCCCCACAAAACTCATACGGTTTTGTAGACTGACCCTGGATAATACCAAAAGCGCAGTCAGAATTGGGAATGACCTCTCCGAGCCGTTCGATACTAAACGAGGTTTCAGACAAGGAGACTCTTTATCGTGTGATTTCTTCAATTTGATGCGGGAGAAATAATTCGAGCTGCCGAGCTAAATAGACCAGGCACAATCTTCTAAAAGAGTGTGCAATTGTTGGCGTATGCCGATGATATTGATATAATTGGTCATAACAACCGCGAAGCGAATGGGTCTGGTAGTGAACGAAGGCAACACGAAATATCTCCTGTCATCAAATAAATAGTCATCGCACTCGCGTCTTGGCTCTCACGTCACTGTTGACAGCCACAACTTCGAAGTCGTAGTTAATTTCGTCTATCTGGGAACCAGCATTAACAACACCAACAATGTCAGCCTTGAAATCCAACGCAGAATCACTCTTGCCAACAGGTACTACTTTGGACTGAGTAGGCAATTGAAAAGTAAAGAGTTTAGCAGATGTTTTATTTCAATGTCGAATGTCAATGCCATATAATTTCAAAATTTTTAATTGCATTTGCGAAATAAACAGGAAAAGGAAACACAAGCGCTTTTTCTTACACAGCAAATGGTTTGAATATGGGCTAAACAATTATACCGTACAGTTGGAAATTATAACAAAAATTTTCTCTTTTTTTCAATAAAACTTGGAAAAACAAATCATTTAACTTTACTTAGGTCAAAATTCTAAACATACTTGTTTATTGAAACTGAAGAGTTTTGTAAAAAATGTATAACTTAATAATGGTTTTAACCTTTACTTACAGTGATGTCGATTCATGAGGATTTCCTTTTCGATTAATATTCTGTAAAGCGTTTCATATTAATAAGTATATTTTATGTGTCCCTACAACCAACCAGGTTTAAAAATAAGTAAACAGTCTTGCCTTAGCAAATTTGAGCTCAAATTGAAAACTTTCTAAATAAATTTTTTTTAAATCATTGTGGCAACACTTCTACAGCTGAGAGCTTGTCACAATTTAATTTTGCTCTCTGTTGTTTTTTTGCTGTTGACGTTTCTCTAAAAAAAAAAAGGAATAGAAATTTTCATATCGGAAAACAGAGGTTAACATTTCGGATTAAGTGCATTTGGTCAAGAATTTTACAGCGGAAAACTCCGAAATTTAGTGCAAATAGATCTTTTATATCTTACAGAATTAGTGTTATTAACAACTTAAAAAATGTAATTTGTATGAAAGAAAAAAAGAAATAAAGAAAAAAACTAGTAACGATAAAATACCAGAAGCACCAACACCAGTATCGCTTATATCAGCAGCAGCAACCCACGGAAAAAAGGTGTCAGTTGAAAAAAAAGGGCGGAAAGGTGTTGGTGCAGGCGAAACTATTTTTTTTCGGCTAGGAACGGGCAGCACATAAAACTTTTCGGCCAGCCGTATATACTTATGCATATAGTCGTTCAGCAAGCATTGTGTGCAAAAACAAAGAAATAAAAAACGATTTTTTTTTGTAGAAAGAGAAGCTACAACGGGCAGCTGAGAATATTTTCTCTGCTGCAAGCAAGCACCCACTTCTCGACAGTTTAGCCCACCGTCATTTTCCGTAGTATAATATCAGAATGACTGCGCTACTACAAAATTTAGAAATTTTCGAACTGCGTCCACTTATTACAAATTTAAATTGCAAATTATCTACGGCCAGCGAATACGACACCCGCAAACAGTTATTATGCCTCGTTTCAGAGGAAAATGACATTGTGCTGCGCTATACAAGCGAAGGTGGACAGGAAGTGTTAAAATTGATTTCGTGGTTTCGACGCACAAATCGGGTAATACATGACGTCTGCTTTGATCCCTCCGGTACTTGGCTATTAGTGCTATGTAAGTATATGCAGAGTATTGATATCGAAAAATATCAAAGCAAAAAAAAATTATTTGACTTGATACCCTATTTGCGGAAGTGAAATTTATACATACATATTTATACCTGCACATATGTATAAGTTTGCATATAAGTATACAAATCTGTTAATTCCTTAAAAGTCATGCCAATCTGAGTTACAGGACTCGCAAGTACGGTTTTTAACTAAGTTGCTTTTGATAGAGCTTTAATTAAGTATGTACTGCGATTTAAATCAGACCAACCATCCATCGGCATGTGTGCAATGGTTCCATCTCATGTTGGACATTATGAATTCCGCGAACGCGGTGGTTATTCGTTCCCATTCTTTTGTTATTGATTTTTATTTTTTTTTTTGCTATGCCTGAGTTATACGTTTGTTTATTAATTGATTTTTGCGGCGGCCGACCGAGTGTGGTGGTGCTATCTACGCATAGGTGTTTGAGTACATTGAACTGTGCACAAATAACGGGGTTGCAAGAAAAAGTGGAGTGTAAAATGTATAAATACTTTGATAAAAGTAAAAAAAAGCCTAAGGCCTCGTATTCGTTTTCGCATTCTTTACTGTCGCCTTTGTGTGATGCCAAAGTCATATACGCTCTAGACAGTATGTCTCTGTAAATTGAGCTAGCACGAGTTTCATATCAATAGGGGTATTCTCTTTGTCTAGGAAATGCATTCTATGCAAATATTTCCTATGGAAATGTGCTAGAGATCGAGAGCACCCCCGTTGCAAAATTGTGACATATTCAAGTGAAACAATAACAACCACACAGGCAGTGGGTTACTTTTCCTTTACAAGGGTTGTTTTTTCTTTTTGCTAGCTGTGGGAAATAAATATACATAGGTTTTGGTATAGGATATTTTTCCTATCGTAGCATATGTTTTTTGCATGTGTTTTGTTGTTGTGCCATTGCACGGATAGGAAATTTTTCCTAGACAAAGAGAATACCCCTAATGAAATGTTGATTGCAAGTGTAGAAATAGATATAAAGCTATGTAGAATGTATGTTTATATCAAATGTACATATGTGTATAAATATTTCATTTCAATTATTTATATTTAAGGCTCTATTTATAATGCATATGTATATGTACATACTAATATACATATATTAATGCGTTATGAGCTTTCACTGAGATATAATATAAGCTACTAACTTACATACATATATTCATATAGCGGGATTATAAAGAAATGAATGCAAATCACTGTTATGAGTTTTACAACTTAATCTGCAATAATAATTTTGTTTTGTTTAATGTAAATGGCTATCTTTTAACTCTATATGTATTGTTAAAAATATATTAAAATGTATATTTTCTATTCTCTAATGAAAAGGTTTCGACAATACGCTGCACATTGTACCCGCCCTTGCAGTGGTCGACAAAACATTTATGGATCCATCGAATTCTACACACCCGCCGCAACAGCCATATTGCACAACACAAATTACCTCATACATCATACCCTTTGTAGGACCACACGAGTGCCCGAACTCTAAAAAGTGTCCAAATCAGGCGACTTACAATGAAACAAGCGCAAAACGAACGCCACCAATACCGAATGCTGTTATCGAAGAAAAAGAAAAATGTGTGTTGAATGAAGAGACCGAGGAGGAAGGGAAGAACGTAGCTGAATTCGAAAAACCGGAAGAAACTGAAAATCTCTCTAACTCACGGGAAAGTATTGCGCAAGCATCTAAGTTACTTGTAGAAGTTGAGGTCAATATCGAACCAAAACTGCCAGCTAATGTAAATCTTGATGCATATAGTCATGATATGCCTGCCAGTATGCTTGCGCCAACATCACCGCCGAATGTGAGCGAAGATAAGACTGGTAACGCACAGGTTATGGCTACGTCCTTTATGGCTTCGATTACTTGTCCTTACCCATTGGCGGTGGTTTGGTGGCAAACATTTGATGGTGTCAATCGCGCTGTTATCGGCTATTCCGATGGTTCAGTTTGTTTTGTGGGTCTCAGTCCTAATTGCCCTTTTGTCGCAAGCACAGCAATCGAGACAGGTTCGGTGGTGAAATTAATCATATGCAAGGATAGCACTTTCGATAGTATCATGTTGTTGGTGAGTAAATTGAATATATTTCAAAGACTCTCTTAATAATACGCACACCTACTGCTCAACAGATCACATCATCACTGAAGCAACAATTCAAATTGCTACTCGAGCAAAAAGCCATTAAATACATCTACCCAGGCGAGATCTCACCAGGCGCCGTACACGGTCGCGATGGTGATTGGCAAATTGTTATGCCATTGAAAACACAAAGCAACTGCTCGGATCCAGCGTCTGACAGCAGTATGTTGGAGGAAGAGGTTTTCTTAAGAAATGATGAGATTCCCAACACCTCCACGGCAGCTCCAAATGTTGGTAATATTGCTCAGCCGAGTCATTTACTGAAACGTCCAATGGTGCTACAAAGTACGCACACGTCCATGTCTAAAGCTGCAGGTAATACGTCAGCCGTACAACCACCGCCACCACCCTACACGGTAGCTATAAATCGTCACTTGGACACAGCACCCACAACAAGCACAGCTGTATTAGGTGGCAACAATGCTGGTTTAACGAATATTAGTGCAAGCATCATTACCAGCAGCACATCCGCTACTGTGAGCACTGCTGGCTCGTCGACGGGTGTGCGTTTCACACAACAACAACTGCCAGAATTGGATGATGTGAATGCACGTGCTGGCCTTTTGCCAGCAGCTCGCGCACGTCTAGCCTCATTGAAGAGTTTGGGCACTAAAAAGCTAAATGCCATTAAAATGCGCCTCTCCGATAATCGGCAAAAACTTGAAGACTGTAAGTATGAACTCAATCTACATATACATACACAAAAAATGATTATCATATACAATATATAGTAGAAACATTCAATAAATTAAAAATGAAAAATTATTTTCGTAATTAATTCTGTAACAACTGTATTTTCTAAAACTACAATTTGCTTTTTAAAACCTTTTCCTTTCTTATTAATTTCTCAGTTATAAAATGTATTGTAATTTTACTAAATAGATTGCGTGAGAAACGTGGTGAGTGTAGCCAACGTTTAATGCCACAACACACGAGTTGTTGTCATGCTTACAGTCATCAATTCAATCGCCGAATAGTTAGTAAAATCAGACATTCAAAATTACAATCTCAATACTACTCACCTAGAGCGAACTCTTTATTTCACCAGCGATTTTGCGTTCTCTGTACAAATATATGTATATTACAGTACATAACAAACAGACATTTCTTTCATTATGCCCCGGCCCCCTCAGTTATAATATTTTACAAGTTGTTATTGTTATTTGCTGTTGTTGCTGTTGTTGTTCTTATTTGATATTAATACATTTCTAATATTTGATTTTTTTCGTTTCCAGACATGCCTGAAAATACTCTTGGCAATTTTGCCATCATGGACTCACCATCACTCACACCGGAAGTGCTGAACAACTCAAATGGTTCTTTTTATACCATACAGAATTTGCGTAGCACCTATTTGTTAAGCGCACTACACAGCCACACAAACAGTTTGACTGTGCATAGCATTGATATTAATTTGAAACCGTTATTTTTATATAAAATTCCAAAGAATTGTTTTGATATTCTAATAAGCTCAAATTTGCTCTATACCATACAATATGTTAATATAAATGGTGAGACACCAAAGGAATGCATTGAGTTACAAAATATTGAAAAGAATACAGAGAAAGAAGATCGCGATACCGATGCTGAAAAGGAAGAGAATTATGCTGAAAAGTTGGCAAGCATAATCGACTACAGTGAAGATAATGACACGCCGCTACTCGGCGGTGATAATAATGCGGCAGGCTCATACAGCGCGGATACGAGTGCGACCACAAGTGGGCCCTCGTCGAGCGATAGTTTATCAGCATGTAATGCGATAAATGCTGTGGGTGTGATCAGCAGTGCTATGGCCTCATTGCGCACAGGCGAAGAGGATGTGAGTACATATACTTGTATACATAAATATTATTACAGTTTCATAGAATTTAATTTTTTTATTTTTCATTTTTTTTTTTTTTTGCTATTTGATAAACAATTTCTAATCAAAAATAAAATATTACTTTTATTTAATGTTTTCCTTACATCTCTTTTCTAGCACTTCAACTCGTCATCGCAGTTAACCATTTTTCGCTTCGAAAATGAAACCGTGCTCAATCTCTATCAGATGGCTACTTATCGTTCTAACGAACCCAGTGAAATAATATCGAAGGAGGAAAAAGCCAAAGCATTCGATTATAAAGATATACGCTCACCCATGGATTATGTGCAGTTTTATGAGAATGTTGATGCACAGGAGGAGTATTCACTGCGTCAAATGGAAATTATGAAACACGAATTTCCGAAAATCAACTACGATCCTTGTTATGTGGTGACCAACAAAAATGTCTATTACATCCAATTGAAGTAAGTACTTTGATATGTTTAAACTATATTTTAATTTAATTTTTAATATAATTAATAAATATTCGCAGAAAAGAGCCATTCGCCATTTTCCTCGATTCGGCGCTGGCTGGCGAATGGACGCAATGTCGTGAGTTCTGCAACACTTTTGATCTCGCCTATGAAGAGTGTATAGAGTTTGCTGGCGATTATTTGCTGCGTCGCAAGAAGGTCACACAAGCTTTGGTCACATATAATACGGCACGTATCAAGCCAATACGTACTGCACTCAAATTGGCCATGTTCGGTCAAACATGTGCTCTAATGCATCTGTGTGCTATGGCGTTAAAGACAACATACTTACTTAAATCGATATATTTTAGTAGCCCGATTATAAAAACATTACTCAAAGATATTACATATCGTCATTCGGAAGATGTGCGCACAATATTGCCACTAATGCCCAATGCAGATCATAGTACGGTTATAAATATGGGTGTATCTGCGAGTGATTATACCTATGGTGTGGATGATTCGCTAAGTAATTTGCAAATGTCCCCATCATCACAATTTCATCTGGCCAATTTGTTATTGATCACTTTGGCGGAGCGCGCAGTGAATGATAAAAATTATTTGCCGTTGTGGTGTGTATATATTTGTTACAGTAGATTCAATTCGAAATTATTATTATTATTACTTTTCTTGATTTTCAGGAATTTTCTTGTAACCAACACAAAATATCACACCAATATGACGAGCATTGTGTTGTGTCAAAGTGGTCTCTTCTCCTCGGCATTAATTTTGGCGAAGACGCGTGGTGTTTGTATAGACACCTTTTTGGCGTTGACCAGCGTTGTTGGGCAGGAATTTGGTAAATATCGTAAAGAGTGTTTACAAGAAAGGAACAATAACTTTTTTACATTAGGCTGGTATACAGAGATGAATGTGTGTTTGTATAATTTGAGTGAGCCAATTTTTGCCGAAACGATTACGTATTTGCCACAAGTCGCTTTTGACTATTTCACTTTCATACAGGAGAAATTGCCGAATGTGCGATACTGTGTACTTAAGGTTGGTAAAATATTAAACAAATATTAATTTTTTTTTTTACTTTCTTTTTACTCGTTTATTTATGTTTGTGTGTTTCAATAGCGCCTTGAACATCAATTAAATCCTTTCTCCGCCGTCCTACGTCCAATTGTGTCGCATACTTCCTCCGGTCACATCGAGATCAGTACAAATGACAATAAAACATTTTTATTTGAATTTTGTAAAAACCTCATCGAGACATATTTAGCTGTACTCATACATATGGAATCTCAACGTTCGAAAAGTGAGCATATAACGAACGCATTGTCGACATTCCGTATCACGTACGAAGACAATCAGGTGCGTAAGCTTAGTTAGAAAATTTTTGCATTATTTGGTTATATTTTAATCTATTTTATTCCATTCCATTTTCTTAATGTTCTCCATAGTTTGCAATTGAAACCGGTCGCTTCAAACCTATCTCAGCTGGTTGTGCCCACTGCGCTTGTGTTGTGGATGGAGTTGCTTACTTTTGGGGTTCTAATGGCGTGCCTTGTAATTATAGCGTTAACAAATCTTCCGGTAATTGCGTAAAAATTCTTGTTCTTAAAATTTTCAAATGATTTCGTATACTTCCTAGATCCTCCCGAACCCGCGCACACTGTTAAAAGTCTAGATTTACTTTCTCAATTGAATTTGGAAGTTCATACCGTGAAATGCGGGCGTCAGCATACTTTAGTGCTTACGAATAATGGGGTATGGGCATTTTTCCCTGTGCTTATTCAGCTTTATATTATTTAAAATGCAATTATTTTAAAACTTCCCTTTGCAGCTGTATGCTTTCGGCAATAATAATCTACTACAACTAGGCATTGGACGTGATATGCAAGTCTCTTTGCAACCTATGCTTGTGCACGCTTTCGATGGCAAGAATATAACGATCATAGAGGCAGGTCAATATCACAATGCCGCAGTTGCTGATGGACTGTTGTATACATGGGGGTAGGTGAAAAATAAAATTAAATGCATAACTAAATTTTTAAATACACTCTCCCGCCAGTTGGGGCATTTATGGTCAGCTTGGTCATGGTAATTGTGAGAGTGTAGCCGAACCAAAAGTCGTTACGTTCTTCAAAACAAAAGTAAATATTTAAGTAATTTCTCGATTTTTTTCTGTTTAATTTCATTAACAAATACAATTTTTTCCATTTAGAAAGTGCTTCAAGTTTCCTTGGGTCATGCGCACAGCTTGGTACTCTGTCAGGCACCGAATAACCCGAACGCCACCGAATTATATGTTTTTGGTTCAAATCATTTTGGCCAATTGGGCATTGGTACAGGTTCCTCGATCGGCGAAGCTCCAAGCAATATTTCGGGCGACGATGAAATGCATTGTGCTAGTCAAGTAAAGAGTTTGGTGCCGATAAAATTGTTTGTCTGCACCGAAAGAATAAGACTGATACATACCAAATTTTTTTCTAATGTAAGTTCAATATTGTTATCTAAATGTTTTCCAAACCGATCACATTTCAATCATTTGTTTACCTCAGTTAGCTGTCGATGAAAATGGTGGCATGTACACGTGGGGCTCCTCACCTCAAGCACTGCGCTTAGCTAATCAGATAAAACGTCGCGCAAATGCAAAGCAGAAAATGGAGGAGCATCAACGGCGTGAAATGAGCAAGCGTTTTGAAGCTACACTTATCAGCGACACCACAACGGCACCAAGTGCGGCCTCTACATCCAAAAGTGCTTATGCGGAAGCTCCAAAATCTATTGCGGCTGAAGTGGTCACAAGCATACTAACAGATACAATTGATACGAAGGTGCTACCAAGCACCAGTGCAACAGCCATCGTCGCCCCCTCTGTTGAAACATGTCAGCAAACAGTTAAAGAAGAAGCATGCCCTGATGCAAATGCCCCCAAAGAACCAGAACTCGTCCATGTCTTGGCATCTAGCGTTATTGCAGAGCAGGAAGTGGAGGATAGCGCACTGAAAGTGGTGGATATGAAGGAAATGATAGTTGAGGAGATAACTACAAGCGCCACCGAGATTACCATACACTTGGTGAACGATGTAGTGGAGGAGTTAGTCAAAGAGGTTAAGCCAATGATAGCGCAACCGCTCAAGCTTAAATCACCAGTGGTGCAAGAGACTACCGAGGCAGCCAAGAAGTGTGTTGAAGCAGAGCAGCAGCCAACGACAGCGGCCACTGCAACTGCGACAACGACTGTTACTAATGTGGAGGTTGATCCATGTGAGCATATGACGCCACATCTGGTGGATACAACCGAGGTCGCAGGACAAATAATGCAGGTAATTTAAGCGTTTTTTTTTCTTTGATTTGTTGCAGTCCTTATTCCTTTTGGTACTTTTCACTTACACAGATCTCTAGTGGTCTCTTCCACTTTGCTTTGATCTCATCCACTTGCACTCTCTACACATGGGGTAAGAATTTGGAACACCAGCTGGGCACAGGCGACAAAGAGCGTCGCGCTGTTAGCAAGCCCTCACCTGTGGATTGCGTCGATCGGCCTATTTACGTTGATTGCGGCGCGGATTTTACGGTCGTCATGAATGCAGACTATATGGTCAAAGCATTTGGTGGCAATGCTAATGGACAGGTTTGCTCAATATTCTTCTTTCATTTTTCTTCTTCACTTTCTACAATAAATTTTCACATTTCGCAGTGTGGTCGCGATCTCGGTCCCTCTATCGATAAGATGAAACAACGCGTTGTGTGTTTACCGGCAACCAAACGACTCATGCGTTTCGAGAGTCAGTGTGTCGATGTGCCAGTTGAAATAAATTTGCCACGCCCACGCATACGCTTAGAAACGGATCCCGTACGCTACTTGAAGAACATACCAAAATATCAACCACAATTCATGCAAGAGGCCGGTATTAGTTTTGATAATGCAGCCACTAACTTTGAACGTCCATCGCCTTCCAACCAATACAAGTCCACAACGCAGGCGGATAGTAGTGAAAATGTGGTTACCGGTCAGGATTCGGACGATATGATCTCAAGCCTAGAGAATTTAAGTAACAACGAAGCGAACGATGGTTGCTCGTTGAATTTCTCATTATTGCCTTCATCGGAAGTGGGTGGTGTGCTACATACTGCAAATCCCGTCGCCAACGCAATAACGGATGATGCGCAACATAGTGTCGCTGTGGATGATATCACGCCAGATGATCATAGTTATACACGTCTGCCCGTAACAGACAATTCGGATGCCAGTTGTGCACCGACCGGTCAGCAAAGTCCATTGGTAACGAAACAAAATGAAAACGACCATGAGCAAACACCAACTGGACAAGCGGCTGTCGGTTCTCAGAGTACACTGACTTCGAATGCGCCCGACAATGGCGGTGACACCATTGAAGATGATATGAATCTGCAGCAATTGCGACAATACATACACTACTGTCTTTATGTATTTCACGGCCTCTATAATCCCGATAAGGTATGTGACTTCTCAAGGGAACGTCTGGAGTATCGTATACGTACACTGATGTTAAATTTCAAATTTGTCGATGCATTCGTATTGTGTTTACAAAATTGCGATAGCGCACAGAAGGCATTGAAAATTTTCGCATACTTCTCTAAAGATACGGGTTTTGTGCCGCTACGCCGGCAGGATGTGAAATACTTAATTTATTATTTGTTAAAACATTTCTTAGCGCAAAAATTCGATATGCTCGAATGTGAGCGTTTCTTTATGGGCGATCTCAATTACTATCTACTCGAGTTGTCATATGTTTTGTTCTTCAATAACAACAATAGCATGTTGGAACGTAGCTTAAATGAGAAATTCAAAAGTTATTTCGCACAGGAGGAGGCACAGCAGCAGTTAAATCAAAATCAAAACGAAGATGCAGATGAGCAGATGCAACATAAATTGGAGGATACGGATGTGATATTTGATAGCCTAAGTGTTAAGTTCAAAACGATCATATGCCAGAGGCTGATGCAACACTGCAACAATTAGTTGCTGGTGTTTAGCACCATTAGTTTAACTTGTTTTTAATTTATTGATAATTCGTGATATGAGTTGTTTTCTATTTGTTTAGTTCTTTCGTCGTGTTTTTTAATTGTATTGTATTTAAATTTACAGTTTAAATATGTATGTATGTATATATATATATATATATTGATATTTTGATTCGTCTTAACGAGAAAATGTAGTACACCTACCTATACATATACATATTCATAGACATATTATCATTTATACCTCATACAATTATATGCATACTATTTACGTGTTTAATTGAGTTGTTTTTGTATCTTCTTTTTTTTTTATATTTTACTTTCGTTATATATTATAGTTCTTTCTAAGCAATTCGCTTCGAATTTCGTACTCTCAACTTACAGTTAGGGAATTAAAGCGTCGAAGAAAAATATAGGTTTGTATAGGGGCAATTAGAAAAAAATGAATACAAATACATTTTGACGCTGTCTGGGTTTTAAATTCAACTTCTATCAAATCAGAAATAACAATGTATAGAAATTTTTTTTTTATTGAAGTCGCTTTTCAGCACTATGGTGTACACAAGTTAAATACTACGAGAAGTTATAAATCAATTTTAAAATTTATTTCCTTTCTAAATAAATATTATTAAAATCATTTGAAAGAAAATCATCACATAAACTCTGATATTATGCACCAACTAAACTAACAAAATTATTTAAGTGCAACTAATTGGAAAGAAAAGTTTAATACTCAACACCACGTAGATAAATATGAAATTACTTTCTCAAACGTATAGTTAAATACAATAACATAGAGTATAAAAATAATCAATGATAAAAGAAACTTTAAATTTAAAACTGGGTGTGGTTTATAGGTTCGCTTACTGTGGCGATTTGCGCTTGACTCCTTTTGGTGCGCTTCGCAATATATAAAAAGTAAATAATTAATTATTAGAAATAAATGAAAATATAATCGCTTTTGTCGCATAAAAAAAGTATTTCTATTTGCATAAATGGCATTGCTTTAACTTTTTTACTAAGGCGAAAATTAAAAATAAAAACTATTAGAATATACTAAATTGTATGAAATTCAACATTAATCATCAATAATCACACACAAATACAAACTTTTTGTAGGTTATTTGTTTGATTTTGAAAAATTTGCCGTTACATACAATATTTACTATAAACTGAAAAGGACACAAGGCAGTAAAAAAGAGGTAAAAAAAAAATCCCAGTAAATTCTAATTAGCAACATGTATAAAAATGGCTCACATGAATACATATACGAAAAATATGAAACGTTTTTTCCTAAATAAATATATGAAAATTAATTTTGTAAAAAGTTCTTGTCCAATCGGGTAAAATTTACATAAAATAACTTCGCAATACTTTTTTTTTAGTATTTAATTTTTTTTTTATACACTACCTTCCAGTTTTTTTTTTCAGAAAAATAATCACCACTTTACATGTTTAATACCCAAATGCACGCAAAATTTGCACAAATCTACAAAAACTCAATTAAATTTAATTTACAAAAATATTAAAGTTTCAATTTAATATTATCCGTAGACCAGCGCTTTGTTTGCAGTCCCTTTAATGCACTTTCGCAGTAGAATTGTTCTTCTGAACGCTCCGGCAGCGCGTCCTTTAATTGAGTCAGTTGTTGCACATCCTTGAGCCCAGCTAAGGCATCGATAACTGCACGCATACATTTCACACGCTTTGCCAGTGCCAACTTTTCCGTTGTATTACCCATCTTGGAGAGAAACATGTATAGAACGCTAGTGGGTGCATGTAAGGCATACAGACGTAATATTGCTAACTCTAGTGAGAAACTAATGTGGAAATGCTTTTGTTTCATAGGCAACCAAGCGGGCACTCGCTCAAATACACTTTCCAAATCAGCATATGCCTGTGCGATTGTGCGCTCGTTCAAAGCGGTCCATTCGAATTGTGCCAATGAGATATGTTGCTCGCCACAGAGACGAAATGGTGATATCGCGCGTGTCATATCCTGCTCTTTCCAATTGTTATGTTTGCGACAGCATTGATATAACACCTCAATGGGTGTTGAGTTTATATCTATCATATTGTCAAGCGTATGACTCTCTTTTTCTACTAATTCTAACAATTTAAGCGCTGCTTCAAAATGTTGCAAATATACGCTAACCACACCCATATCACCGCCGTATTGGTCAATTAATTGTTGCAACTTTCGCTTACGCTGCTGCAAATCTTTACAATCCATAGCGGATTTAAATTGCAAGATTGCGGCCTCTTGATGTTTGCCAAAATATTTTAATACCTCAATAACCTCTTGATTTTGTTGTTCCTGCAAAAAGCTAACATAATGTTGTAGAGCTTGTGGCCTTTGCTCGAGAATTTTTAGAAAATTTGTACGGTTTAAAGTCTTTTTGAAAAAGAGTATAACACCAGTCACCGCATCACCACCACCACACTTTAGCACAGCATCTAATAGTTGCTCTTTTTCATGCAGCGATTTAAATACTTCTAGTGGTGCACATTTCCCAATTAGCAGCTTGTGTGCTGTTGCTTCTGGTGAAGGATTATAAAAAGTTGTTTGTACTTGCCTGCGTAGCAGTCGCAACTCCTCTTCAGGTGCAACACCCTTTGACATTATACGGTCGTCTAGCGTTTGTTCTTGCAATAACATCTTTAGAGCATCTTCAGAGATAATAGATTTAATGGATAAATTAAGTGCACCACCAGTTGCGCTGTTATCGAAGCTTGCCTCGGAGATGGTATCGTAATCATTCAGTATATTACTTATATTAATATTGCTGCCACTAGCAGCTGCACCCAGTACATCGTCGTCATCATCGAAGCTAAATCCTCTGCTGGACGAACGATTCCAATAGCTTTCACTATCAAATTGATCCATTTTCGTTAGCTCCAATCTTAACACACCGCGTTGCAATTCATCAGCTGATTTCTGTTTACGAAACTTGGTAGTTTACATAAAACCCAAAGCACATACCCTGTGAGAACACTACCGACATTTTAAAATGAACGGAAATATGCATCAGAGAATGTATACGTTCTTTTAGCGCCTGAAAGTATGCAAGAATTGAGTGCTCACTCTCAGTAGTACGGCAGAGAACTTATAACTTCTCTGCGAAAGCTAATCGAAAATGGATTCAAATGAAGAAGATGTTTTTGTACTAAAAGGAAATGAAAGCAAAAAGGAAGTTAATTTGAAAAAAGTACTAGCAGACTTTTTTGTGTTACGAACAAGTTTACAAGAATTTCACTAGAAGCACTCTACTGCAGCAATTGTTTACAAAGAAGGATATGTTAGAAAATTTGTTATTTCCATGTTAATAAACTTGAATCAAATATCCGAGAAGAGTCCACTCACTTACTAAGATTTCATGAAACTTGGTGAAAAAGTCGCTGGACTGTCGCTGATTCGCACAGGTGATGGCCAAACAGAACAGATTGTCTCTCACTCAAGTTTTTGGAAACAGGGACATATAGAAAAATTGTTACGCAGATGAACTTACCAAGCACGAGGCGCGATCAAGCAGATTCTTCTCGAAAAATTACGCGCTGTTTTGAGCCTTTTTGCTACATGTAAACTACTCTACTCTAAATTAAATGTACTCAAAAATCTTACTTATGAGTGACTGGACAAAATTAAGCTGGAATACATTGTTACTTGCAGAATATTCAGACAAACTTAGGCGAAATGAGATCGGGAAAGTTTAGTAATCGGATCAACATCGTAGTATCATAATGGGCCTAAACTGGCCGAAGAGCATTGATGAGAAAATCGGTAGCCTCTCCAACCTAACCTAGCCTGCTTAATGAGTTACTTGGAGTCAAACATAAATTTGTTTAATCTTAGCAGCCAATTAGTTCCTCTGAGGTAGTGAAAATGTGCAATAGAAGTCTCTTCAGAATTTTGTCTATAGGAATTCAGACCAAAGACGCTTTACTTTAGTACATATTCGTATAATTCTCGCTGGTTTGTGTACGCTTCATAAACTCAAAAAATTCTGCACCGATTGAGCTGAAATTTTAGCATGATATATAATCCGCATCAAGGATGTTTATCTATGTTTTGCATCAGTCACATATCCGCGGTTCGGTGGACCTGGGACTGCCCTATTCGAAACAATCGTATTTACGCTTCGATTTGCTTAGATTAGTAGGAATGCCACTTTTCTCTCCGGGAAGTGGACCGTGGACCGACGGTATAAAAACCGCATGAAAACTAGAGTCCAATGAAAAATCAACAAATGCCTCGGATGAGAGACCCCTTTTTGATGATGACCCCTGCAAATGTTTAAAGGATCACGATTTGAATGTATGCACCTGGAATGTCCGGTCCCTTAATTGGGATGGTTGCGCTGCCTAGCTGGTTGATGTACTCGTAAGACTAAAGGCTGACAACACCGCCTTCAAGAAATGTGATGGACGGGACAAGGGCGGAAATTTGGTGTTGGGTTTATGGTGGAGGAGAGACTCCGTCGCCGAGTTCTGGCATTCACCCCGATGGATTAACGTCTAGCCGCAATTCGCATCGAAGCGATGTTCTTCAATATATCGTTGAGTTGCCTCCGATAGAAGAGAAGGTTGATATGACCAAAGATGCTTTCAATGAAAGCCTAGAACGCACTTATGAGCGTTGCCCCCGCCACAGTGTCAAAATTATGCTAGGCGATTTTAATACCAGAGTGGGCAAAGAAGGTATTTTTGGCGCAACAATTGGAAGATTCAACCTTCACGACGAAACATCCCCAAACGGGCTGATTGACTTCGCCGGTTGTCTGTAGTATCAAATTCCAGCATACGAAAATAGATTAAGCTACATGGCTGTCACCAGATCGTAAAACACGCAACCAAATCGATCATATTGTGAAAGATGGAAGACATGTATCCAGTGCTCTTGGGCCAAATATCGACACGGATCATTATCTTGTAGCAACAAAAATACGCCCCCGCCTCTGTGCAGCAAAGAACGTCCGTCAACAAATACGAGGACGGTTCGGCATCGAAAAGCTGCAATCACAGCAGACAGCCAGCAAGTTTTCTACTCTGCTTGCACACCTGCCCTCTGAGAGCACTCATCATCAACTCGATATAACAGAGCTGTGGAACGAAATAGCAAATTATTTGCGTACCGCTGCTTCGGAAACAATTGGTTTTCAACAATGTCAGAAAAACAGCTGGTACTATGAGGAATGTCGAACTGCAGCGGAGAGAATGCAACTTTGCGATCAACTACAACACGTGCGGAGTGGGATAGATACCGAGAGTCGAAGATAGAAGCGAGACGCATTTGCAAACAAAAAAGAGGCCGAAATGCGTAAGTATAAAGAGCTTGAGTAGATAGAAGAAGAACCGCAATCAGAATTGGAAAGTACCTCTCCGAGCCATTCGATACCAAACGAGGTTTCAGACAAGGTGACTCTTTATCGTGTAATTTCTTCAATTTAATGCTGGAGAAAATAATTCGAGCTGCCGAGCTAAATAGCCAGGCACAATCTCATACAAGAGTGTACAAGTGTTAGCGTATGCCCCTGATATTGATATTATTAGCCATAACAAACGCACCGTAAGTTCCACTTTCTCCAGATTATACAAAGAAGCGAAGCGAATGGGTCTGGGAGTGAATGGAATATCTCCTAAACAGTCTTCACATTCGAGACTTAGCTCACACGTCACTGTTGACAGTCATAACTTCGAAGTCCTAGATAATTTCGTCTATCTAGGAACCAGCGCTAACAACATCAACAACGTCAGCCTTGAAATCCAACGCAGCATCACTCTTACCAACCAGATACTACTGAATAGGCAATTGAAAAGCAAAGCCATCTCTCGACGAACCAAAACCAAACTACAAGTCGCTCATCATTACCGTCCTAACATATGTTTGCAGAAGCCTGGACGATGTTTTGCGGGAGATTGATGATCCTTTGCGCGTTGGCAACGGCGAATGTCGCCGAGGACGGAACGATGAGCTGTACGAGCTATACGACAGCATTGACATATTTCAGCGAATAAAGAGACAACGGCTATGCTGGCTAGCTCATGTCGTCCGCGCGTGTCTCCAGCACTTTTTCCCCATTGCGCGATCGATCTTTTGCGCAATGTGTTCGCAAATCACAAAATTTGACCATTTTCCACTCTCGTATACATCTCCCACCAATAAATTTTGTTTCGTCTGCACACAAAAGACTACTTGAAATCATAATTCTTTTACGAACTTAAATTTTTTTTAATTTAATATTAATTACAAATATATGCATTTACACTTAAAATTAAAGGACTTCTATAAAAATGCTTTACATCAATAACTATTAAAATTCTAAGGACCATAAAGCGAAGAGTTCATCAAAAAAATTATATTTTAACTACATTTTTTACAACATTTCCCTCAATAATGAAATATAAAATTTATTAAAACCTCAGAATTAATTCAAAAGAGACGATGGGATAATGAATTGCGCATACACAGATAATTTATCAATTACAATTATTTAATACTACTATGTACTTACATAAATTATAATTTACAAACAGAGACAACGACACTTAATGCTTCGTCCCTCATTATACTCGGTTACACTATTCGTTAGGCCACTTAACTAGTATTTTTAGCGAATTGAGCAACGAGTTTTACAATGCAACCCTACTTTAATGTAGCATCGTCGGCTGAGCCCTCGATATTTATTTACAATAAATTTTTATTCATACACTGAACTTAAGGTTACGTAAGTTTTACTTAAAACCAATATTATTTTCTGTATGTTTTACTCATCATCACCAACATCATTTATTGCCTCCCAACCACATTTGTATTTGAGCAGAGCTACGTCCCTTTGTCTCCAGCACCATAAAGGCCACATAAAGTGTCGCTAAGAACATACAGAAGCCGAAAAACCAGAAAGTCATGTCGGAACCCCAAGCGGTGATCATGGAACCGAAACATTTCGTCACCACAAAGACCGAAAACCAATTGGACATAACAGTTAATGCCACAGCGGTTGCTTTAACATCGGGCAGAAAGAGTTCGCCCATCATCAGCCATGGTATGGGACCATAACCCACAGAGAAGACAATCATAAAGAGTACAACACAAGCTAAAGGCAGCCAACCCATCGATGAAACATCTTTGCCGCTATCCTTCATCTGGAAGTACACGCCCAAAATGGCCAAACAGACAGTCATCAATGTGCTACTGAAGAGCAGCAGCACTTTACGACCAGCACGTTCGATCAGCAATGAGGAGGCAAGCGTCATGACGACTTGCACGAAGCCGACAATGATTGAGCAAACTGATGGATCTAAAGTGCTACCAGCTGATTGAAAGATGGGCACGGTGTAGAAGATGACAGCATTAATGCCAGAAAATTGCTGGAAAAACATGAGCAACATGGATATGATGAGACCTTTGAAGGCGGCGCGATTACGAAAAAGATCCAAAAAGGAGGCGTCCGAACTAGTTTGATCCAGATCAGCTTGAATCATTTGTATGGCCGAACGTGAGTCACAATACCGACCCCAAAGCCATTTCAACGAAAGTGCAGCATCACCCCGACGACCCTGAAGAGAGAGGGTAATAAAAAAAAAATTAAAAAGCATTTTAATTGAAAAACAGTCAACTCACTTTCTTCAACAAATATGTGGGCGTCTCAGGTAGTATTAGCATGCCAATGAATAAAGCTACGGGCACCATTAGACACAGCACACTCAGTGTAGTCCATGAAACCACAGCGCCAATTAAATAAACCAAAAGTATACCGAATGTTAAGAGCAACTGAAAGAGTGTGCCCAAAGTGCCGCGTATGCTCGTTTCAGCGATTTCGGAAATATACATAGGAGCGACTACACAGAAGCTGCCAGTTGAAAGTCCTGCAAAGTTACAATGAATTTAACTCTAATAAAATAATCAATTTTGAGTTCACTTACCAATCACGAAACGTCCAAAATATAACATGCCAGGCGATTTCGCAAAGATAATGGCCAACCATGCCACAATGAAGGGCACATCCATAACAAGGGCGGTGTAACGTCTACCAATTGCATCGGCTATGTAGCCCGTGGGTAATGCACCGAAGAAGGCACCAATGGCGACCAATGAGCTGACCCATGTTTCTGAAGTAAGGAAGAAAAAAGGAAAATTTTCATGATTTATATTTAACTTGTTTTTTGAGAGCAAATTAGAGAAAGATATTTATTGATTAGTAATAAATCGGAATATCAAATCATTTTGGGGCCTGGAAAAGTAAAAGTTTGTCTCAAAGAATTTTATCTCATATTTTGACAAATTTTTTTCAAATTTTTTTTTGCAAAAGTACCCTATATAAGCTATTCGTTTTAAAAAATGTGTGTAAAATCTCTTGCTTTTTTTCTCAATTTTTGGACTCCTTTATATTTAGCGATTTATAATCGTATAAACGATTTTCGACCGATCTCCTCCTCCAATTTATGGTTTTTCGTCTTGATATTTTTACCAACAAATGGAGGGACCTACAATTTATTCGGCCGATGAATTTTTATGAGGAGCTCTTATATATCATGGGAGAGATACACTCGGAAGGCTTGACATTCCCTGCCGAGGGGCAACCACAATTAGAAAAATTTATTTTCTATAATTTTGGATGTCAGTCTAACCTGGACAGGAACCCTGGCCTTCCAAATAGTAATACGCAATGCTAACTACTCGGCTATGATGGGCACCGGCTCCTAACATCTACTGAGTTTTTTATTGATTTAATGTCTCGAATCTTAATACCGGCCATTTCGGTTGAAAAGAGTTTCAGATCCTTCTCTTGAAATTAGTAGTGGATTAAAGGTATGAGAGAAAGAAATAACAGTGACGAATTTATTGAACATAATTGAACTCGGTTAAAGTGCACTAACAGTAAATCTGTTGATCTTCATTTCTAATCTGTAAGTTTCAGAGGAAATTAACAGTTAAATTAACTTATTTTTTGCGGCCAGAAAGCAAGAATAGCTTGAGGGACAAACTCATAGTGAGTTGCTAGTTGTTTAAAATATGATAATTTTCAATATTTTCTTTTAATATGATAGACCGTATCAACCGGAGTTTGAAATTTCAGACAAAACTTAGAAGGGATTGTGTTTATGTAGGTAGTTGCGGGGTATTCTCCAAGTAACTCAACATCTCTCAGGCATTATATTTCTCCAAGCAGTCAACTGTTCGTTAAACAGTAGTGTAGGGCAAAGAAAACCCCCATTCAGTATTCCCTAATAAATCTGATTATATGATACCCAAAGATTCAGAAGGGAGATCTAGCAGACAAAATAGTTCAAAAAGAGGTTAACCTTCCAACTGTAAGACGTGCTCAATATCTTGTCTGAAACGTTCACCCGTTGACAGGGGGGAACAGTTTAGAAGAAGTCCTTCTGAACATAGTGATGGGCCTTCTCTTCCTCTGCTTCCATGTGCGGGCACTGCATCGGAAACATTCAAAGTTGGAGCTCATTCATTCATTCGGACGACATGGCGTAGCCAGCGTAGCTCCTGCCTCATTATTCGCTAAACCATGTCAATATCATCGTATAACACGCCGTTGTCAACGCGCAAAAGACCATAAATCTTCCGCAAGACCTTTCTCTCGAAAACTCCTAGTGGCATCTCATTGGTTATCAACATCGTCCACGCTTCTGAACCATACAGCAGGACGGGAATAATTAGGACTCATGCGGGTTAGGAAATAAAGAATTCACCAGTGGTAAGGCATGTCTATCGTAAGAGGCGGCTCAAATCTGATTGTTCCCGCGACAGTTGGCCGAGGGCTGTCACTCCCGCAATATTCGTCAAAAGCCACTTTTGGTAATATTTTAGCGGTTAGTACAACAACAACGGGAATAATGAGTGACTTGTAGAGTTTGGTTTTGATTCGTCGAAAGAGGACTTTACTTTCCAATTGATTACTAAATCCAAGGTATCATCTGTTGACAAGAGTTGGATTGACTACGTTGGATTTCAAAGCTGGAATTGTTGGTGTTGTTGATGCTAATACCAAGATAGACGAAATTGTCTACATTTTCAAATTTATGGCTGTCAAGAGTAATGTGGGAGCCAAGACGCGAATGCACTGACAACTTGTTTCATGACAGGAGATATTTCGTATTGTCTTTGGTCACCACGAGACCCAATCGCTTCGCTTCTTTGTCTAACCTGGTGAAAGCAGAACATATGGTGCGGTTGTAATGGCTAATGTCATCAATATCAGCGTCATACGCCAGCAACTGCTTACAACTGCATCAAATTGAAGAAATCACACGATAAGGAGTCCAGCGTCCAGCGTCAGTTTACGTTTTGCAGGGATACCAAATTCAGACATAACAACATGATGATGGCAGCTCGCTTTTGTGCTATAGAAGGTAGCTTTAAAATCGATGAAGAGCTGGTGTGTAT
Source organism: Neoceratitis asiatica (assembly GCA_030068015.2). NCBI lineage: Eukaryota > Metazoa > Arthropoda > Insecta > Diptera > Tephritidae > Neoceratitis > Neoceratitis asiatica. Next base: position 13,666,663 of record CM061528.1, on the reverse strand, counting down.
CGATTATTTTCTCCAACGTCTTCTCCAAGATTTAACGCATGGTGAATATCTGCCCAATGGTGGATTTAACAGGTCTAAAACCACACTGATAAGATTCAATGATGAGTTCGTTGGCGGACGCTGCTCTTGTTCTCTAGGAAATTTTCTTAAACGAATCACCCTAATATGTTTAAAGAGCAGCCGATGATTTGATTTGAACATTTCCGGGATCAGTTCGAGTATTTGAGCAACAAGTACTCGCACACTTGTTTTATGCTAATTACTCAAAATTTTTCGAACACGAGCTCGAGTATTTTGAACAAAAAATTTTTTTCTTAGCACCTATTTTTTTAAAGACTTTAAGTGTAAAAATAGTTGATATCCAAAAGAAATTTTGAAAAAAATATTAAATTTGCTGCTTCTGCTGCTTGAATTGTTCAATATCACTTAAATGCCAAAACAAAAAACATTTGAGCAGTTGGGCAATGCCTGAGTAATGAACTGCTCGCACTACTCGTTACTCGGGTATCAGCAGCTCTAATTTAAACCTCATTCTTATTATTATATTCGTTTCTTTTCTTTTTAGTAAATTTAAAACTGCATTATTTCGCGTCCCTCGCACTTCCATTCAGAAATACATATATACAACCTTAAGAAGCGCCTATAAAAATGTTAATTTGCAACCACAAAGACAAGTTCAACCGCCAACTGCGGTAAGTAAACCCTTTAAACGTATTAAATTAGAGCGCATATCAGCGTTACAATTGAATTGAATTTCCAATTTGCTTAATGCATTTAAGCTATTAATAGTTCGATGCAGCGCTATTGACTTTCGCTTAAATGTAGTTTGGTCATAAATCAATTGAAATCAAAAACTATTGTTTATTCAGTACGATGCCAATAGGGCAACAGGAGGTAGAAAGCACAAGACGTCAACAATCGAGCCCCAGCAGTGCATTTATGTACATATACTACAGTTAGGCAGATATGAGTGTAAGCATATTGAGGTGGATAAAGCGAAAGAGCCCCGCGGTGAAAACGTAAACTGGTATGCAAAATCTTAGTTAACTACTTGAAATAGGTTGAAATCATACCAGTTTGTTATTTGTATAGCAGTTCACCAGTAACGGGAATAATATAAATTTTCACCATCGCGCCATTCGTGTGTTGTTGTTATTTCTATAATGCCCCAACTGAGTTTCATTTCCTAATAAAATCTATTGAAGTGCGCAGTTAATCGTTGCTCTTCATATCACAGCGATAGCTGAGTGGATTATACATAGATTATAACTGTAAAGCGTGAAGTTATCGGTTCGATTCATTTTTATTTTTATTTGTGGTGAATTAGAAATTCAACACATATTTAACATATATATGACAGTTTGTAGGACACATGGTGGAATCATTACAATATGTGATCAGTATACTTACATACCTCATTTTTTCCGCAGTCTTATTTCGATATTAATTTTTAAAGTGGTAGAAAAAGGGGAATTTAGAGTCATGTTTATGACTACATTTTTATTTTAAAATGGAATGAATAACAAATGAAAATTGCTTCAGCGGTTATAATATATTATTGTAACGATTTTCGTAATTAATCTCGATGATTTCCCAAATCTTTCGAGTCCGACCACTGGTTTGCTAAATAAAAGTACCAATATTTGTTCGTTCGGCTTCTTAATTTCTGGAATTCACTCAACGTTTATTTGCTCCTTAATAATTACAATTCTATTCACTATACTCAAACTAACATACATATGTATGTATATAGAAGGCTGTATTCGATTATTGCCACTAAAATTTCTAGAATAGTCGAAAATAAGACACCACTTTTGACATGGAAAGCATGGAATGGGTCATCCACCATTATTCTAAATATGTGATAGCCAAAATGGATTTTTACTACTATGGTCTTGAACGAATTTTAGGATGTACGATGGAAAAGTAGTTGTGAGTTCAATTCACATTTTGTGGAGAAACAAAACGGAGCGCTAAATTTGCTACTCACGTTTCCGTGAAGAATATTACCTTTTTCTTTCGGCACCACATCTGTTGGTAGAAACATACTCTGTTTGAGGTGAGGTATAAATTTTAAAATAGTTCATGAAAAACGGCTCATTTCAAGAGGGAAAAGATTCTACTAATATGTCTAATATTCCAAAATCGAAATCAAATTCTTCCGAATCAAAATGAGGCTCAAAATATCTCAAAAACTTCAGAAGTTCTTTTCCACAACGCTATTCCCCTTTTTTTTGCCGTTTCGCTCGATACTTGTCCACGTCGTGCGACAGTAAGCACAGGAAACATAAGACATTTTATAGATGCTAAAACCGCATTCGAATATTGCAATCAAAAACTAAATACGAAGTGTGTTCAAAAACTATTGAGAACTCGAATGAGAATCGCGGGCTTGGAGAGTCCGCTTTTAAACTATAAAATCAAAGCACGAATAGTGTCGGAGTAATATGAGCGTTCCCAAGTCCATGAAGAGAAGTTGAAGATAATGAACGTCATGGACGCCCCAGCATATTAACGTGCAAAAATTTAAAGAAACGGTTATAAACGACCACCGAATCACAATAGCAGAAGTGGTTGAGGATGTCTTAGTTAAAGGAACGAATGTCATGTGAATCAGCCTAAAAATACAGTATTCGGTCCTCATGGACTTCCACTATCAGTTGTAATACTTTTATCTGCGAATTTCGGCTGAAAATGCCTTGATTAAGGAGCGAATGTGCTGTAAAAAGAAAGTATTAAGTCCTCACAGATCTCTAATTTAGTTGAAACTCATTTACCTGGAACTTATTATTCTTAAAATTTTTTCCTTTTAAATTTTTTGTTTAATTTTTAATTTTTTTTTTTCAATTTAATAAACAAATCTTATAACGCTATTATAATATTAATTAAAATCAAAAGACAGTGATATTTATAAAGATATATTTGAATGGAGTACTTTTAGTACCATTTCCCCAGTTTATTTTCAGTGAATTATATATATTAGAGTAAGCAAAACTTCCAATAAGTCTGTCGATTTTGTCAAAATTATATGTTTGACGTTGCTATCGATAACACCTTTTTCTGATTTCACCATGGTAGGGCATCGTCGTGTTAAAAATACCACCAGTTGCTTACATGGGAAATATATGGAAAATGAACTAGTTAGTGCAAAAATGCAAACTAGTAGGATTCTAGTTAACAACTAGTATTTTTCCCTGCAGACGGAGTGAATGTATATCTGAAATGCATTTGATCGTATTTTAATTACAATGGCACATGAAGAAACACATACACAAATAAACTCTAATTTGAAGAAACTGCTTGCAAGTGGTGGATTACAACTACTATATAAAAGCATATACTAAAGGCAGATAAAAAACGAAAAAAATAAAAATAAAAATAAGCACTATAATTATTAAAAAGACAATTAACTAATTGTAAAGTAAAAACTAAGTAATGAGAAGTACCGCTACTTCTAACTAAGCCAAATACTTAATTTTGAGCCATAATATCTCTCAAAAGGTATGAGTTACTTGTGTGAGTGGAGGCCGCGATAGCCGGCCGAGTGGTTAGCATTGCGTACAACAATTCGGAAGGCCTGGGTTCGAGTTCGAATATCAAGCACTCCGAGTATATTTTTGACATGAAATAAAAGCTCCTCAATAAAAATCCATCGGCCGTTTGGAGGCGGCTTAGAATAAGCGGTAGGTTGCTCCATATGTTGGTAAAAGCATCACAAATTGGAGGAGGAGCTCGGCCAAAAATCGTTTAAGCGGTTACAAAGCGCCAGATATGTACTTAATCTGAGTGTTTACTTACGTTGTTCGAGCGTTAAACGTAATTCTGATGAATCGGCAGCTGGCGTCACTGGTGTTGTCGTTGTTGATGTTGTTGACGCTGTTGTTGTCGCATTGGCGATTGTTATATTTGTATCCTTGACGGCATCAGGTATGGCACTTATTTGTGGCAACACTGGCGAAGTCCATGCTAATGCTGTACCAGCGGCTACAGCACCGAGGCAAACTGCAAAAAGAATGCACATACGTACGTACATTTAAAAATATGAGTAAATAGCAAATAAATACTATATATACATACATATATGTATATACATTTTTAACATTATAAATATGTATGTATTAATCTGCATATAAAGGGTGATCCAAGTAGAGGTACTTTTTCAATAGCCGTTTTTTGACAGATCACAAGTGAGTCGTGTCGAGCTGTCATGGTAGTTGTGTTCAGTATTTTTTGGTATTTCATCATGGAAAAGCTTATGAGCCTACACTATCACCCATCTTGAGACACAACATTCATTATTGGATAATATTCAACCGAATAGACCACGTCAAGCACGAAGTGAAGGAAATATAGCGGCCGTAGCTAGTAGCTGAGAGTGTACACGAAGACCGTCGAGAGTCGATTCGGCGCCGAACGCAGCAACTCGGACTGACGTATGGAACGGCTTGGCGTATTTTACGTCGAGATCTTAAATTGAAAGCATACAAAATACAGCTTGTGCATGAACTGAAGTCGCCCGATCTGCTCAAGCGATATCGCTTTGCTCTATGGGCTCTTGAAAAGTTCCAAGAAGATCCGACGTTTTCGAGCCAAATTTTTTTCAGCGTTGAAACCCATTCTAGCTCAATGGGTATGTAAAAAAGCAAAATTGCCGCATTTGCGACGAAGAGCAAGCTGAAGCGGTTCAAGAGCTGCCATTTCATTCAGAAAAAAACAACGGTTTCGTGTGTTTGTGGGCCGGTGGAATCATCCGTCCATATTTCTTCAAAAATGATGCCGGCGAGAACGTAACCGTCAATGGCGACCGTTATCGCGCCATGATAACCGACTATTTGATGCCTGAAATTGAAACTCGTGATCTCCGCGACGTTTGGTTTCAACAAGACGGCGCCACTTCACACACATCGCACCAATCAATGGATTTATTGAGAGAACACTTCGGTGAGCAGATAATTTCAAGTTTTAGGCCAGTCGATTGACCACCAAGATCATGTGATGTCACACCGTTAGACTTTTTCCTGTGGGGATATGTAAAATCTAAAGTCTATGCGTTTAATCCCGCTTCGATTCAGACCTTAGAGCAAAACATCACGCGTGTCATTCGCCAGCTACCAGTCGAAATGCTCGAACGAGTGATGGAAAAATGTACTCAACGGATGGACCATCTGAGACATAGCCGCGGCCAACATTTGAAAGAGATAATCTTCAAAAAAATAAATGCCAAGGAATGTTCTTTCGAATGATAATAAAGTTTCCCCATTAAATTTAAATTTTTTGTGTTTTTTTTCTGTAAAAAGTAGGGAACCTCGAAATGGATTATTTATCTGCATATATGTACATACATATATATTTTTATATACTTACCAACCATTGCAGCAACATACTGCATCTTCTTGGAGGTCCGAACCACGCCATCCTGTAGTGGGTCATAGAGCATCGGATTACGCGCACCGGGATCACTTTCCTCTTGACTGACGGTCTGTGAGCGGAAAGAAAATATTTATTATATTAATTCTTATTGAAAGCATTCATCTTTAAGTCGACTATACTTTATTATAAAATTATTATAATTTTTGTTTTTTCATAATTATTGCATTTTTCACATACATTGCCTAACACAAGTTTTCGGAAATAATATTTTTTTTAGTAAAAAAAAAATTTTTTTAATTTTATTTTGGAAACTTTGTTGTTACTTATTACTTATTTTGAAAGAGAATATGAGTTTAAAATACTTCAACCATATACTCCATTAAACCAATAACGCATAAGTATTCGGAAATTCAGTTTCTAGCAGTCTTTCTAGCAATCCCGTTATTATTGCAAACTTTCTAAGCTGTCAATTGCAATGAACGCGACAAACGTTTCATTGTACGAAAAATTAAATAAAATCCCAGATATGAGCTCCAAAATTAACCACAGAGATTCAGGTGAAACTAGGTAAACAACTTTGTGCTCAAACTGTTCGTTGGGTAAAACGTGCGCACGACTTCAATGGTCGAGTATCCCGAAAGAAAAAAAACTAAGACGAGTCGCATTTGCCAGGGAGCTGGAAACCAAGGATTTTGACTTCTCGAACACAGTAATTTTTGCTGATGAATCGAAGTTTAACCTTTTCGGCTCAGATGCAATAGCTTACGTGTAGCGGAAACCCATTACTGGCTTCAGAGATGTAACGTCAGGCCAACTGTTAAACATGGTGTGGACCAGTTTTATGGTATGGGCATGTATGTCTGCCCCCGGCGTTGTAAATTTGGTCTTGGTTGAGGGTATTATGGATAAAACGTTGTATTTTAATATATTAAGAGAAAATTTACGCCAAAGTGCCGAGAAATTTGGGATATGTCAAAATTTCCGGTATTATCAGCACAACGATCCTAAACACAAATCGACAATAGTGCAGACGTGCCTAATATGGAATTGTTCACATGTAATGAAACCACCGGCCCAGTCACCAGACATGGCAATACGCACTGCTAACCACTCGACCACTTTTTCAGCCTAATATATTAAAAATTAATAAATCGACACATACCACCTCTTCGACGATTTGAAAACTGTCTTCGAGAGCATGAAAAGGTGGCTCCTCTACTATGCTATGTCTGAGCTTGGTATTTCCGCCTTTCGCCTTTCCCCAGACCTGATAAGGAAGCGAGGCTAATGGATCTGCATTCAAGTTTTAGATAGATTTATTAGATTTCATCTATCCTGGAACCAGCATGAACAACACCAACAATTTCAGCCTTGAAATCCAACTCAGAATCTCTATTGGCAATATGTGCTACTTTGGACTGAGTAGACAATTGAATTCGAAGAACAAAAACCAAATACCACTAGTCTCTCATTATACCCGACCTACTATATGGCATAGAGGCATGAACGATGACAACATCCGATAAGTCGGCGCAAAAAGTTTTGCGAATAATTTATAAACGAATTGGCGAACGAATACAGCAGACGATGGAACGATGAGCTATACGAAATATACGACAGGATTGACATAGTTCAACGAATTAAGAGACGCTGACTATGTCATCCGTATGGACGAAAGCACTCAACTCCCTTCGAAGGAAAAGGTGGCTGCACTTGGTGCTTTCGTTAAGTTTGGTTTTAAACGCGTAAGAAGAATAGGAAGATACAAAACCTTTCACATTAAGTCGAGATGATGGAAATGATGGCGCTCGTTCTTGACGCCACAGCATATCAACATTTGCTTAAAAGTGCCATAACTGAATGATAATAATGAATATTATATTATGACATCGAAACAAAAACCCAATCTTCCAAGTGGAATAGCACAGCTCAAACAAACGCTAAAGTTTTGCTCGATATTTTCTTCGATTATCATGCCGTAGTGTTGTACAGTCGTACATTACCAAGAAATTGGACATTTTATAAGGAGTTTTCAGATTATACGCCGTACAAAAAAAAAAAACTTACGAAAATGTGGAACTTGTGAATTGCAGGTAATTTAGTTTGCCCGAAAACGATACCGTAAATATGTACCCAAATTAGTACCTACGAATTTTTAGTGTTCCCTAGATTGAAGAGACCCAAGAAATGACGGTATTTTGCGACGATTGAGGAAATATAAACCAAAAGGTAATTAAAAAAAAAAAAAATTATTACAAATTTCAAAATTCGATTTCGATGAATTTCAATGTCAATATAAACCTGAATTTACGCCTGTAGAATACTAAATTTCACGCTGCTAGATGTCTTTTTAGCGATTTTTTTTACTGAAAAACTCATATCTGAACGAATCGGTTGTACGGCGTCTATATGATATAGCATTCCGATTTCCATGATTTTCACTACCAATATGCAATTCATAATATGTGTGAACAATACGAAATTTCACGCCCCTAGAAATGGCTGAGTTTTGACTAAAGCCCCACATCTGAACAAATCGGTGTATCGGAGCAATATGTTCTAGTAGTACAATTTCGATGATTTTCAGAACCTATTTGCAATGCATTATGTATGTGAAGTATACCAAAATTTCACGTTCTTAGGTGCTTTTTTGATGGATTTATGACACAAAAATTTTAAATCTGAATAATCGGTTGTACACATGCTATAGTGATCCGATCTCGCCTGTTCCGACAAATGATTGCTGAAACGTATATATGTATCTGCCTACCATGTGTGGTTGAAATATCTCAAAAACTGAGGCACTTGTTTGCGTTCAAACAGACAGACTGATTGACGGACAGACGGACATGGCTAAATCAACTCAGCTCGTCAATTTCGATGGATCTATCTCTTCTCCGTCTAGTACTTGCATACGTCGGACCATTTCATGTACATGAAAGGTATAAAAATTCTACCATATTCCAAGCATTAAATTAAATAGGTTGGCGCCATAATCCAGCTATGTGTACAAAAATTTAACCAAATTAGAAGAAATTCAATTGTAATAAATGTAAATAATTATATAAAAAAATGTTGATCAAATTATCATTATTATTCACAAGATTTTTCCATTGTAAAAATAATATAATTAAAATATTTAATAATAAACTGACAACAGTGCGGTCCTATCGAAAGAGTTTGCTATCGAAAGTGTTTGCTATTCATAGAAATTTATGAAATATGATCTTGATATACCTACGGACATAGTTATGTATGTATGTATGTACATATGCATGTGTGAGTGAACCGTTGATATTAATTGACACTTGAGTTAGAATAATGGAAAATACCCATGAATAGTATATAATATAATATACATAGTAGCAATTGAAGAGTGTCTGTAAATAATTTACTCAAAATAATCGAATAATTAATTTTCAAAAAAATAAAAATAAAAAATTGAAAAAAACGCGCAGACACTAAATCAATTTGTAGCAAGTAAATATTTTATTGTGCATATCAATCGTTTGCCGGTTGCAGAATTCGCGCAAGTTCAAGTCCATTGACGCGCTCACAGCAAGAGGAAATTTTTTTATTGCATTGTTGCAATTATAAAAAAAAAATTCAACTCTTCTTTTTTTTATCTATTTCTATTTATAATTTTAAACTTTGTACTTTAATTTCGTTGCCATTTTTTAGTTAATTTTTATTTTTTATTTTTTATCTTCTTTAGCTGCAAATGCTTGCAGTAGGGCAAAATACATATAAGTAAATTTACATACATATAATGATGCCGATTAGCAGCGACTAAATATAAAATTCACTCACTGCGTTCCTCACGTGCCTTTGAAGAATTAGCGTAAGAGTCGCAGCGGCGCCTCAAAAGCAAACGCCATTGCCAGCGCAGCAATAAGATCGCCGCAACAAATAAAAGCAGCGCACTAAAAGGCAGCTAATATTTGTATTTATATACTAAATATCACTATACATCTGTATGTATATACAAGTATATATATCATGATGTAATCACAAGCAGCGCCAAAAGAAAGAAAACAAACATACCCAGAGCGTCTGCGAAGAGGATCAAGTGTGCGGATTTACAACGGTATTTCGAATGTTTATTTAAAACTCTGTGGGCGTGTCAAACGCCAAATAAGCAAAAAATTACAAAAATATAAGCTGATGAAATTATTTCAAATGTATAAAATGCATAGTTTGAAATGGGTGTATCTGTATGTAAACACATTAAAAAAAAAATAAAAAAATTTAAAAAAAAAATTGTATCTTCTATAATATTTTTTTTTTTTTTGTAAAAACATAGTGGCATTCTCTTTGGCACTATGCCATGTACGCAGAATAAATTTGTTTTGTTAACAACAACAAATATGCGAAAATAAATTTTGCATTAATACACACATTTTAGTTAATTTTTTTCTAAAACTTTGTGCAACTTTGGGCTGCATACGAACATAACAGGTCAATTGGAAAGTCCCCGGCCTGACATATAGATTGCGTTATTAGAATTAATTAGTTTATGATTTTTAATTAGCCCTAACCTTCAAAAGAGGCGTGTACAAATTTGATAGCTGTCGGATGATTAGTTTGTGAATTCTAGCATTTTGAGTGAAGCAACTTTTGTTATTGTGAAAAAAAATGGATAAAAAGGAATTTCGCGTGTTGATAAAATATTGCTTTTTGGAAGAAAAAAATCCACAAAATGACCGTATATTGAAATTGAATGAATTAGCAGGCACTCTAAAGATATCAACCGAAAGTTTACATCGTATTATTCACGAATATTTCGATATGAGAGAGCTCTGTAGGAGGTGGATGCCGCGCGAGTTCGCTTTTGACCAAAAACAACTCGTCGATGATGCGTCGATAATGCCGAGCAGTTTTTTTTTGGAAATGTGCAAGCGTAATAACTACGAGTTGATTTTTTTCTTTGTCAATATGTGACAATAGATGAAACATGTCTGCATCATTTCACTCCGAAGTTCAATCCACAGTCATCCGAGCGGACTGCACTCGATGAACCTGCTCCAAAGCGTAGAAGAACGCAGCAGTCGGCTAGCAAGATTATGGCATCTGTCTAATCTGACTACCTTTATTGGATATTTTGAAGGACAAAATCGTCGAAAAACGGCCGCATTTGAAGAAGAAAAAAGTACAGTTGCACCAAGACAATGCCCCGTTTCCAAAGTCAGTGAAATCGATGACAAAAATCCGTGAACTGGACTTCGAATTGCTTCCGCATCCACCGTATTTTCCAGATCTGGCCCCCAGCGACTATTTTCTTTTCTCAGATCTCAAAAGAATGTTCGCTGGAAAGAAACTTTCGTCGAATGAAGAGGTCATCGCCGAAACTGAGGCCTATTTTGTGGCAAAGGACAAGTCGTTTTTTACCTTTCATGTACATGAAATGTTATATTAACTTTGGTGCGAAATATGTAAGTACCAGAAGGACCCTCTGATAAGAATTACGATATCATACCACGTATAAGAATTACGATCTGAATTGATTTAGCCATGTCCGTCTGTCAATCTCTCCGTCTGTTTGTCTGTCCGTCTGTCCGCAAACTAGTCCCTCAATTTCTAAGATATTTCAACCAAACTTGGTGGGAAGATGCAGCTTTACGTTTAATTGATTTGTCGGAAGCGGCCAGATCAGACCACAATAGCTATATGACCGATTTTTCAGAATTGAAATTTTGGGTCATAAATCCGTCAAAAAGTACCTAATAATGTGAAAGTTGCTGCACTGCATATATAAATACATATGGAATTGCTAATTGGTTCTGAAAATTAATGATATCGGACGACTAGAACTTATAGCTCCCATACACCGATTTGTTCAGATGTAAAGCATTGGTCAAAACTCAGTCAAAAAAACATCTAGGAACATGAAATTTGGTATCCTACACACATATTACACTGGCCTACAAAAAAAAATTTTTGGTTTGGTGCAGCTCTTTTCACATCTGTACTCGGTAAGGTAGGTAGTATGAACTACATTGCTGCTACTAGATGTCAGCTGACAGCTCTGGTTCACCTACGATTCTTATTTGAACTTTTTTTCCGGTTTTATTCGAAATCAGTCAATGTTATAACGACTTTTATGACATTAATCGTATATATTTAGTATGACAAATAAGTCGAGATGTTGCATTAACGATCCTGATATGTTTTGTTACATATTTGGTGAGTATATAATGAAAGATCAACGGAAACCGATTAATGACACGGTAATTCGCTTGTATTCTGCATACTTTGGTATTGAAATTGGCAATCAAACAAGAGCTGATATTAAAACTGTGACTAGTTTTCTCGTATCAGCTCACAAAATATACCCAAAATCAGATCTAAAATCTTAAGCACCAAAATGAGTGTAGGCCAGTGTTATGAACTACAACACAAAACTAAAACCTAAAAAAAAAACACCCACCTTAATGGCAATTTATATACCACTAAATAATACTTTTTTTTGTATAAATTTTTGAGAAATGCCAACGCAGGTGCATTGTCATAATAGAATAGTAGCAACGATTTTGACTGCAACCGTTAATGTTGTTTTCAAAATATTTACAAAAATTGTATTTTTAGATATTTTACACGTAATTGAGTTTATATACACTCACATACACATATACTTATGTAAAATATACATACATATGTATGCATGTATTGACACGTGTGGTAGCATACGCCATGACTGTCGAATTAATATAAAATTTACGTAAACTGAGCATTTTGGGTGTGTCACACTCAATAAATATGAATTGAATAATAAAAATGCAATATGAAATATGTATATAAAGGAGAAATAAAAATGAATACTAATTAATAATTTTTGATAATACGACTTTTTAAATAATTTCGCCTACTTATGTACATTGATGGATCGTCGATTGTTTTTACTAGCTCATTTACAAACCGATGTCAACAACTGTATAGAAGTGTATCAAACAGTATTTGAAAGCATTGATTTTTATCTGGTAGAAGTGAAGAAAATCGATCTAACGACATTAGATATAATATGACTTTGTCTCTTCATTATACGGCGCTCATTTTTGAGCTCTCCGTGGGCATATGATTTCTTTTGGGAATTAGCTTAAGAATTTTTCAAGCCCAAAACAAGTACGAAAGACTGAATTTGTATGGAATCTGACATCGAGAACTGGCATTTATATTATTTCTACAGATGGGTCAAAAATAGAAAGTATGTTAGGTGATAATTAGATCTATTCCTGGACCTATGTCATTCACTTTTGGTAAGACTTTAATCCACATTAAAAGAGCAGTAAGCCGGGGTGGAAAGTGAAAAACCCGTCAAATGGTACAAAGACAAATTTTTTGCCAGATTAGGTCCATATTCAATTTATGCTCATACTAAACTATAAAAATTAAAAGTATCAAATTTTATCGAATTATGTCATGTAGTTTCTAAGATATACTGTTTTGATCCAAAAGTGGGTAGTTTCACGAACATTCAAAAGTTTTATTCATCACCTCATAATTTTCAATTTAATGCGATTGCCCCTGACAAGTATGATTTTAATTTAACAATTTTAACATTTAGTTAAAGAATTATCACGATATTTGTAACTTCCAAAATTACTGTTATATGTTAAGTGGGCGCGAACTCAAACCATTTGTAAAAACGTCCTGACTTACAAATTAAGTTTCAGCAAAATATCTCAATTCCTATTTGAGTTATCGTGTACACAAATCAATTAATTAATAAAAATTAATGCAAAAAATCTGTATTTGAAGCGATCTATACGAAAACACTTCACTTAAATTGGGCACACATTTTCTAGAGATACGTATAGGCGAGTACGTGGTGGAATCAGAAAAAGGTGTACTCGTTAGCTACGACAAACACATAATTTTGATCAAATCGGCAGTCTTATTGGATGTATTGCTCACTCTAATAAAATTCACTGAAAAAAAATTAGGGAAATGGTACTAAAATTACACCGTTAAAGTAGTTCTTTATGAAAAACTACATAGATATCACTGTCTTTTGATTTTAAATTAACATCAAGCGATATAAAATTTGTTTATTAAATTTAAAAAATATTGAAAAGGACAAAATTTTAAAAATAATAAATTCGAAGTAAATGAATTTCAACTATATTAGAAGTCTATGAGGACCGAATACTGTATTTTTAGGCTGATTCACATGACATTCGTTCCTTTAATTAAGACATCCTCAACCACTTCTGTACTTGTGATTCGGTGGTCGTTTATAACCGTTTCTTTAAATTTTTGCACGTTGATATGCTGGGGCGTCCAGGGTGTTCATTATCTTCAACGTCTCTTCATGGCCTTGGCAACACTCATATCACCCCGAAACTCTTCGTACTTTGATTACATAGTTTAAAAGTAGACTCTCCAAGCCCGCGATATTTAAAAGTTCTCGATAGCTTTTGAACACACTTAATATTTCGTTTTTGATCCCAATATTTGAATGCGGTTTTAGCATCTAGAAAACGCCTAATGTTTCCTGTGCTTTGCGTCGTACGACGTGGACAAGTATCAAGTGTAACTTTTTTAATGTGCCACAAGAAGAAAAGGCAAGAAGAAAATGGGAAAGGTGTTGTGGAAAGGAAACTTCTGAAGATTTCGAGAATTTGTGAGATTCATTTTGATTTGGAAGATTTTGATTTCGATTTTGAAATATTAGACATATTAGTAGAATCTTTGCCCTCTTGAAAAGAGCTGTTTTTCATGAACTATTTTAAAATTTATGCATCAACTCAAGCAGAGTATGTTTCTATCAACAGATGTGGCGCCGATAGAAATAGGCAATATTCCCCACGGAAACATGAGTAGCAAATTCAGCGCTCCGTTTTGTTTCTCCGCAAAATGTGATTCGAACTCACAACTGATTTGCCATTGTACATCCTAAAGCTCGTTCATGGTAGTGAAAACCCATTTTGGCTATCACATGTTTGGAATAATGGTGGTTGACCCATTCCATGCTTTCGATGTCAAAAGCGGTGCCTTATTTTCGACTTTTCTAGAAATTTTAGTGGCAATGATCAAAATCAGCTTTCTATATATGTTAGTTTGAGTATAGTGAATAGAATTGTAATTATTAAGGAGCAAATAAACGTTGAGTGAATTCCAGCAATTAAGAAGCCGAACGAACAAATATTGGTACTTTTATTTAGCAAACCAGTGGTCGAACTCGAAGGATTTGGAAAATCATCGAGATTAATTACGAAAATCGTTACAATAATATATTATAACCGCTGAAGCAATTTTCCTCTATTATTCATTCTATTTTAAAATAAAAATGTAGTCATGAAAATTACTCTCTAAATTTCCCTTATTCTACTACATTAAAAAACAATACCGAAATAAAACTGCGGTGAGGCTACTGATCACACCTTGTAATGATTCCATCATGAGTATTGATTTCTGCGCTATATTTGTAATGAGGTTTAAGAATCATGAATCTTTTGAAAAGTGCTTAAATAATTTTAATTTCAAAAATCCATAAATTGTGTTTCGAAAAAATAAACATTAATAATAATAATTCATTAAAGATGGAATGTATATTCATTCGAACTACTAGCACTTTTTATTGGATATACAATATTTATTCGATTTTTCATTTTCTGATATATGTATAAAGCACTTTTTTCCATGGCAAAATAAATTTTTAATATTTTTTTACATAAATTATCTTAAAGGATAATTGAAGATTTCTAAATTACTTTTAATTATACGTTTTATTAAATTACACTTTGAAAACAATGTAGAGCGAATATTAGGTGATATGATGAAGTGGACCAAAAACTTCTCAATCACTTAAAGCAAAGAAATAAAGAGAGCTCTTTCAATGAAACTCCTCAAAAATGTCTTCGCAAAGTTTCTGCGGAAAAACTAAATTCCACAGACTGGGAATACCTATCAGGTTTGGAAATTGGAGCTTAACTAAACTTATCGTTTTCTTTTTTTTAATAAAACACACCTAATTATTATTATTATTTTTTTTTTTTTTTTGACAAATAAACAATCTTTTTATCATTATTTTATTAGAAAATAAATGCCTTTTTGCATATGCACATATCTCTCATGCGAGTACATTACCTGCCACCAACGCGCCATAGCGCGTACAACTTTATCCGAATCCATTTTTGTTATTGTGTACAATGTACACAGCAATAACAAAGTTCAGTGATGTGTTTCGAAAGTAATTATATAATTCAAAGTGTTCAAGTTTTTTATTTGCAACAAAACAAATGAAATTAACACTAAATGTTTTTCTAAATTATTTTTTAACTATTTATTGTTTTATTTCGATGTTTTATAGGTTTTGAACTGAAAAAAGTTTTTTTTTTTTGAAAAATTATGGAAAAGAGTCGACACAATTAAACAAAGTGTATTTTTTGTTATAAATTTCTGGTTTTACTGCATAAAAAGCACTAGTTTTCGAATATCTTCAAATATTTCAAGCGCACTAAATTTCAGCTTTCGTTTTATTTCAAAATTTTTATATGTATGTGTTATATATATATATTTAATTCCAATTCAACCGTTTTGTGCGAATTCCGCGCGGTGACTGCCAATTCACTGACCGTCGCTAAAATATTGTCCGCTCGAGCAATATGTATGTACTTTTATCATTTGTCGGGATGCGATGCTCTTCGACAAAATAAAATTATTTCACTAATAACAAAGCGAAGACTTTTAAAATCCTACATATTTTATATATATACGCTTTTGCATACAATTAAATTTCGCATTCATGTCGCCATGCTACTTAAGATTTTTTTTTTATACCTTTCATATACATAAAATGACATATTAACTTAGGTCCGAAGTATGTAAGTAGCAGAAGGAGAAGAGATAGATCCACCAAAAATTTAGCGAAATTTGTTAACCTAAACATATACAAGTATTAAGAATTGCATGTTGGTATTGAGAATACAACCAATTTGTCCAAATTTGATGTTTTGCGTAAAAAAAAAATCCACCAAAAAGCATCTAAGAGCGTGAAATGCGGTATTCTACAGACGTAAATTTAAGTTGATATTGACACTGAAAATATTCGAAGTCGAATTATGCTAAGTTATAAGTTGGTATGCTCATGAAAGGTATAAAAATTTCGGCACGTCCGAAAAAAGTCCTGCTTGCTTGTTTTTTTTTTTTTTTTCATTTAACTTTTACTAAGTATTCTCTCTTCTCTATTGCTGGTTGCGTTGGTAGATACAAGAAATATACATTGGTATTTAGTATACATATTAAACATATGTATGTATATACACAGGGACGAGTGATTGTTTTGATTTTTAAAATTTTCAATTCGTTCCTTAATTGCTTTCTGTTTCGGTTCATTCAATTTTAATTGTGTTTTATTATTTTTTCGGTCATTATATAAACAAATAAAATATATAAAGAAGAAAGTTGTGCATTTTAGCGTTTAAAAAAATTTTTTTTTGTTTAATTTTTTTTTTTTGAAGAAACACTTCCAACTTACTTTTCTAGCAACAGGTTTTTTAGGTTTTGAGGAAGCAATTTTCCAATTTTTTAAATTATTTTACATAAATAAATTGCCAAATAAAATTTTTTTTAAACAATATTGAAAACTGAAATAAAAAAAAAGGTGCAAAAATATCAAATTAGAAGCTTGTTATGGAGCTTAATAGAACGCCTTTTCAATATGACTGATGGATTTTTATGAGGAGGTCTTATTTCAAACCAGGAGTACATTCTGAGAGGTTCAAATTCCTGCGGAGGGGTGACCGAAATTAGAAAAAAATATTTTAATTTTTTTAAATAAAATAATTTTCTATAGGTTTTGATGTTTGAATCTGGCCACGAATCAAGCATTTAATCTTCCGCATGTTAGTACGCACTGCTAACCGCTCGCCAAGAAATTTAGTAATTTTTTTTAAGCTAATAGAAGAAAGACTACTTAGTTAGTTAATTGTTGTGGTTGCCTGTGGTCATGAATCGGTAATCAATTGCATTTAGCTCTTAATTCTGTTAGGCAGTCGAAATAAAAGTTTGCGTAGAAAGCCAGAGTTTCTCTTCTATGTCCTTGGTGCTGTGGGAAAAGTCGTTAGAAAAATAGTCCATCCTCCTAGTGTGAGTCACTAACAAACAGGGTCTGATTATTACGTCGGCTGTGATGTCAAGAGGAAGTCAAGTTAAGAAGGTGTACATACATATATAAATTATTATATTTTGTTCGATCGATGTTCTGAACTGGAGCAAATAAATAATTTAGAATGAGAATGCATTTAAAGGAATGGAAAAAAATTAAAAAAAAAAGTATTTGTGGGCCATTTGGCCCATTGGAGTATCTACATATATACTCCTCTGTGGGAACTATTGGACCAACTCATGTTTTTACACGAACTTAGTGCAGCACGACTATTCTTCGTGTTATACCGATCGCAATTGCGCAATAAGTTCTATACTCGTATACCGAAAATGTGTGGAAATGAAACTGAGTCAGTTCAGCGTTTCGCTGTTGAGCTCTGGATGGATTTTTTTCTTTCAAATACATTATGGTCTCATTTTCGTTCTCTAGTTGAAGGGTCTGTTTCAGTCAGTAAGGCATACTCAAAACTTTAAACGCGTTTATCTCAAAACTGCTTTTTTCAAGTTGGCCGTAAACATAACTCAAACAATTTACAACCGAATCACTTGAAATTTTGACAACATCTTCAGAAATACATTATCTACAGAAGTACGCAGGATTTTTTTTATCTTGCATATTTTTTTTTATTAACAAATTTTGAACAATTTTTTAGACCAAATTGTTACTTTTTCTATTACTTACATCTGTAGCTATTGCTATATATAATCGGAAACCGTTCAACAACTTATTAAAATAAAAAAGTTACAGAAGCTGTCTGTCCGGCCGTGGTTCCCGAAAAATAATGGAGACATCCTATGGGAGAACGCTCTATAGCCGCCATTTTTAAATCAATTTTCTTAAAAAATAGTTATAAGCAGTTAATTTTATGTATAATAAATTCCTTTTGTCAAAAATCAGATTTATTTAATAGTTTTCCCGAAAAAAAATCTCAAAAAAGCCTTTTTTGTGGCCCTCTAAAGTGGCCTAAACCCTTAAGAGGAGATCACGGTGCTCATAATCGTCCAACTACTCAAGTAATTGGTAAAATCTTGAAGAAATTTGAACAAACTAGATCGGTTACAGATATTATAAGGCCCGTGTTACAACGTTTTGCTCATTCCACCTCAAGTATCGCTGCTGTAAGTGAAAGTGTAGCCGAAGACCCGAATGTGTCTCTTTTTCGACGTTCTCAAGAGCTGGGACTTTCTTATGCCTCATTTGGCATATTTTGAACTTGGACTTACACTTAAATTCATATAAAGTCCAGCTTACACAACAACTGAAGCCATCTGACCATTCACAATGCCGTAGTTACGTCGATTGGGTGCTTGAACAACAACTAGTGGAGCGCGATTTTTTCAATAAAATTGTTTTTTGCGACCAGGCACATTTCTCAATCAGTGGATATGTAAATTAATTAAAAAAATTGTATCTGGTGCGCTCTTTGATCCTGAGGTGTGATTGGGAATTACTTCTTTTAAAACAGTAAAGGCAATTCTGTGACTGTCAATTCGGAGCGTTATAATCGAATGATAACCGACTTTTTTTTTGGCCTGCAATTGAAGAACTTGATGAGCAATGTGTATTTCCAACAAGATGGTGCCACATGCCACAAAACACTAGCGCATATGGCTTTATTGCTTTATTGCCGATAATTTGCCGACCGCGAAGCCTCTCGTCTTTGGCATCGCCACAATTAGCCACCGAGATCGTGCGGTTTTACACCGTTGGACTTTTTGGTGGGGCTACGCGAAAGACCGTGTTTATGCGAATAAACCTTTAACTCTTGAGCAGTTGAAAATCAACATTCATCAAGTTATGGCTGAGATACCGCCCGATATGTGCAAAAAAAAAATGTGATCGAAAATTACCTCAAACGTATCGAAGTTTGCGAAAACTAACCAGGTGGCGCAGTCTTCCTGTAATTAAGAGCCCTTCCGCAGTTTGCCTATAGAAGTTACTTTGTCAAGTGGCGGCCTACAATTTGTGATTCCATAGAAAAAGAATGTTCTATTATGGCGCGGCATACCTTTAATTTAGAGGGCAATAAATGCAAGAAATGTAGATCATGGAAAATTCAAAACTAGTCTTATATCTTAGTTTGTTACGGACTCAACCTGCACGCGTAAATACAAAAATTCCATCCTTTACCCTAAAAGTGTAAGTCAACAGTTCATTGCTATAAAGCCCGTTAAGTAAATATTTTCTGCCACCTGTATAAGCCTTAAGCTGGCTAACTACTGACTTCCGCTCACACGAAAACTAGTTTGAACTAGAATTTTTGGCTCCACAATTTCGTAAATTATAAACAGTGTATAAATTCAAATTAGGATGGTAAACACAATAAAGAAATATTTAACGGATATTCTGCTTTACCAAACAATTTCTATGCTATAAAATACGATATTTTAGTTTTTCAAAGGAAAAAGTCTGCCATTTGATGTCACACCCTGCCTGGTTTTCTACTTCCTGCATGAATATATTGGACAACGTAAAAATTGCCGAACTTGCAATGACGTCAAAATAACAATAACAAAAAATTTATTATATATTTTGCTTTACCCATGCATTGCCCACTAAACTAAGTAAATACAAATTTACATTTATGTATGTATGAGCAACTTTTCTGACTTATGTAAACTGAATATTTATTTTCCTTTTTTTTTTAATTGAATTGTAAAAATTTTAGCAAAGTGAAATTAGTACAAAAATTCTAAAGCAAAGTGTAAATCTCCAATCGACGCAAACAAATTGTAAGCAATTTGCTGAGATAAATTTAGTAAAATTTGTTCAGAGAAGATGCTCTTTTTCTATTTTCTACGTTTTTAGATCAACAGCAAAACACACACCCACTGTTGGCTAAAATATAGTATAATGTGTTGTAGTATAATAATGTGACTAGCTGTTGAACGTTTGTGCTCAAAAACTACGTCACGGAAAATAATGTCACATTAGAAAATTTTATTTCTTCTTAAATTAGTTTTATATGCACTCACATATCCAAGTAACCAAAACATTATTGAAAAAAATGTAAAAATACTCCTAATTGTAGGCAACACTTTTATCATCAAATTTGTTTGACACACAAACTGAAAGACACAAAACATAGCCTACATTTAAGCTGATGATGGAATGCAGAAATAAGGAAAATATTATAGAATATTGCTATTTTCTATCTTTAAACATAACTGATAGTTTACAATAAATATCTTTGATAATCGCAAGCTATAAATTATCAGTTGTACTTCTAGCAAATATTATCCAGAAAGAAATAGCAATAATATTTATAAAGATTGGGTCATCTACCGTTTGCTTGTTGTACTACGGCTTATTTAACATTTAAGATCTTCCATGACATTCCCGATATGTCAAATATTCAGTACAACGTGAAGTTTACGTTTGAAGAAAATTGGAAAATACTGAAAACTTACTTGCAATATGATGAATCTTCAACTGCAACTATAAGAAGGTTACGATGCATGGAGCAGTTTGTTGATTAATTTGTGCAATGAGTTCGCCAAACCGGCTCGTTGTCGACAAAACAACTCGCTTACTCTCTCTCGTCCAATGTGTTCAAAGGAAAATATTACTGCTGCACCTCAAAGTGTGCTCGAACAGTCAGCATTAGCATTTCGCGCACTCCTTTTCGCAATATTTTTCGTAAAGGCCTCGTTATGAAGGCTTAGTGTTCCAATTGTTCTATAATCATCCGAAGCAATTTCACTTCGTTCAATGGGCTGAAGATCGCATTTTTACAGGAATTTTTTTTTTTCTGAAGAAGCTCATTTTCAGCTCGGTAGATACATTAGCGGCTGCAATAGCCGAGTGGTTAGCATTGCGCACTAGACATCCAAAACTATAGAAAATTAATTTTTCTAATTGCGGTCGCCCCTCGGCAGGGAATGTCAAGCCCTCCGAGTGTATTTCTGACAAGAAATAAAAAGCTTCTCATTAAAAATGCATCGGCATTTCGGAGGCGGTTTAGAATAAACTGTAGGTCCCTCCATTTGTTAGTAAAAACATCAAGACACAAAACCACAAATTGGAGTAGGAGCTCGGCCAAAAATCGTTTCAGCTGTTACAAAGCGCCAAATCTAAATATATTGCTGCGTTAACATACAAAACTGCCGCATTTGGAATTAAAAAATCGCATACGTAACGTTGCAAAAAGCCTAGCCTAACCTACTACTCTTAGTAGCAAAAAGAGTAATTTTTAGATGCGACAGCATGTGGACCGGCGGCATCATTGGTCAGTTTTTCTTCGTAACCGATGAAGGAGTCTCCGTTACCGCGCATTGCTCATAGATTATATATTTCCAAATATTAAAGAGAATTACATGGACCGCGTATGATTTCAACAAAGGACGTTAGACACCATACAGCCAACGTTATAACAACGTTTTCGGGCACTGTGCACTCTCTCTCTTACTAATCTCTGCGATCTTCTTATATCTTCTTATATATAAAAATAAGTGCAAATTTTTGGTGTTACCTCATAACATGAGAACGACTTCACCGAAATTAATAAAAATTAAAAAATATTTTCTAGTTATCATGGAGAAGGTTTATAAAAAGTTTACCCGATTACTGAAATTAGTCAACGGTTTATTGTTCGTTATAACTTGAGAATGAATACACAGAATTCACCCGAATTTATACAATACGCCTGAAGTATAATGCATATGGCTTATGTTTAGTTGTTCCGAATTCGGAAAATGGGGCGTGGCATCTTTTACCTTATACTAAATAATAAATGTGTTAACGGCTCCACCGAATTCAGCCAACTTTACGCAGCTTATTTTGGGCTTTTATTTAGATAGTTTATATGAGGTTTGCTATTTGGAAAAGGGGCGTGGCAGCTCTGTTCTGATATATAAAAATAAGTTTAAGTTTTCTTTGTTGCCTCATACACAATTCGAGAAGAGCTCCAAAATTTATGCAGGGTATTTCACCTACATATGCTGTAAATGGCTTATATTTTTACGAATGGGAAAAAGGGGGTGTAGCACCTCTTATTTTCATATTGATACAAATATTCTGAATGTGTGCTGTGGGACTAAATTTCTTCTAAACGCTCAAGCCAATTTAGATTAAATTTTCTGTGTGTACTCAGGAGTACTGGTAATATATATTTATTTGAGCGAATTTTATGAGCTCAAGCTAAACGTCTGAGCCAAAATGGATCAAAAGTTTCTTTGTGTTCAAATGAGCTCGAAAATTATTTGGAATTATATTTCGCGGCTCTGCTATCTGTTCTGAAATTTATATTTGAAGGAAATAATAAAATAAATGATATATTACAACATGGTTATCAAACTGAAGAGATTAAAGAAAGGTTTAATGAAAAAATATTTTTGAGCAGTGTTACCACCTTATTGTAAATTTAAAAATAAAATAATTAAAGAAATACATTTTAAATTATACTGTGGCGAAAATGCGAAGCGAATGGCAGATGAAAGAGAGAAGCCGATAGCTGGCATGTTTTAGAGCGTGGATCGAGAACATTCGTAAAGAGAAAGATTAGATTATTCTAGGTGGTTGGTTGCGAGCAACCGGGTTGTATATAAGAGCGACACACGACTGAAGAGGAGTCAGTAAGTAATCAGTCGTGAAGTAAACGCGCTGGAGATTACATTACTTTGAATTAATAAAAACAGTACATTGTGAAAGTTGTATACAAGTGATTGTAAATAGTAAAGTAAATTGTAATTGAATTGTGAATTACTGAGTAATCAAAAGGACATTAATTAAATTCTTTATAAATAAAGAAACTGCAAATTAAGTTGGCGATTTTTATTTAACAATCCAGAGATCGTACCCGAAGGATTTGGGAAATCATCGAGGTTAATCAGCAAAATCGTAACAATTGGTGTCAGATGTGGGATTGTTAAATAAATCCATAAGAATAATAATTGAAAAATGGTGAAGATTCAGGTTTTGACGATACCTCCTCTCAAGAAGGAGTTGGCAAAGCGAGGATTATCCACAACTGGAAATAAATGCAGAGCTGCAATCGAGACTGCGAGAAGCAATGGAAGTCGAAGGTATCGACTTGAACCAGTACGAATTCCGTCGCGAGGACGAAGAGATATCCTCGAAGGATATTGACAAGGAAGAGGCTATTGATTCTGCGAAGGAGTTGGAGCAACCATCAAGTAAGATTCAAGAAAAGGCTCCTAGCTCATCTGCGGGTATTGACATGAACATGTTATTGGCTGAAATATCACAAAAGCTGGATGCACAGGATGCCCGTAGTTCACAAAAGATGGATGCACAGGATGCCAAGATATCACAAAAGATGGATGCACAGGACGTCCGTAATTCACCAAATATGTCTGTAATGAACGCGAACATGTCACAAAAGTTGGATGCACAGGATGCTAAGCTGTCACAAAAGTTTGATGGATTAGAAGGAACAATCGCACAAATACAGCAAAATCTGGTGAAAGACAATGCGGAACTTAAGGAAAGACAGGATCAAATCGAGGAGCGACAAGACAAAATAGAGGAGCTAATAAAGACCAAAATCAACGAGCTCGAGCGACGTGTCCGAGATTTGCAGTTGCATCGTCCAGCCAGATCTAGGAACGACCCCTTGGTAGAAGCACCATCCTTTGACGATACAACTCCTTTCCAGATCTTCAAGCTCCAGTTCGAAAAGACGGCTGAGTTAATTAAGTGGACCATCGAGGAAAAATCCGCTGCGCTATTTGTTACGTTGAAAGGACCTGCAGCGGAAATTTTGCTGACTATTTCCGAATATGAGAGAGATAACTATGGCGCGGTAATGGGGGCACTGGAAAGACGCTATGGTTGCGAGCATAGGAGGCAAATTTACCAGATGGAGCTGGAACAGCGTGACCAAAAACACAATGAATCTCTGCAAGAATATACTTTTGAAATCGAGAGATTGGCTCATTTAGCCAATGGAAACACATCGCGTGAGCATCTGAAAAGAGTAAAAATCCAGAGGTTAATCAGCGGAATTAAAGACGTGTACACCAAGCGAGAGACTTATGCGAATCCAAAGTTAACATTCGCTGAAACTGTTGCGTATGCTCAGACACGTGAAACAGCGGCACTGCTATGTAAGCCAGCCTACAAAGTGAAGCGTTTGGAAAGGATATTTTTTGGCATTGATTTTTTAAAGATTATCTCTTTCAAATGTTGGCCGCGGCTACATGTCAGATGGTCCTCACCGTTGAGTCCAATTTTCGATGACTCGTTCGAGCATTACGACTAGTAAACTGGTGAATGACACACGTGATGTTTTGCTCCAAGGCCTGAATCGAAGCGGAATTATCCGCATAGACTTTAGACTTTACATATCTCCACAGGAAAAGGTCTAACGGTATAACGAAATGTTCTCCCAATAAATCCATGGATTGATTCGATGTCTGGGAAGTGGCGCCGTTTTGTTGAAACCAAACGTCGCGGAGATCACGAGCTTCAATTTAAGGCATCAAATAGTCGGTTATCATAGCGCGATAACGGTCGCCATTGACGGTTACATTTAATCGGCATCATTTTTGAAGAAATATGTACCGATGGCTCCATCAGCCCACAAACCACACCAAACCGTTGTTCTTTCTGGATGAAATAGCAGCTCTTGAATCTCTTCAGGTTGCCCTTCGTCCCAAATGCGGCAATTTTGCTTTCTACATACGCATTGAGCCAGAAATGTTCCTCACCGCTCAACAAAATTTGGCTCGAAAACGTCGGATTTTCTTGGAACTTTTCAAGAGCCCATAGAGCGAAGCGATGTCGCTTGGGAAGGTCGAGCGGCTTCAGTTCTTGCACAAGCTATATTTTTTACACTTTCCATTTAAGATCTCGACGTAAAAGGTAACAAATCGTTCCATACGTCAGTCCGAGTTACTACAAACGGCGCCAAATCGACTCTCCACGGTCTTCGTGTACACTCTCAGCTACGGTCGCTATATTTTCCTCATTGCTTGCGGGACGTGGTCTATTCGGTCGAATATTATCTCAAGATGGGTGATGGTGTTGCGAATAGTACGCTCAGTAGACCGATTATGTTGACCATAAGTTGGGGTAAGCGCATGAATTTTCGTAATAAAGTTGAATGATTTGTAAACGTTGTTCAGGTGTAAGTCTTTCCATGATGAAATGCCAAACAATAGTGAACAAAAATTACATGACGGCTTGACACGACTCATGCGTGATCTGTCAAAAAAATGCTATTGAAAAAAGTATCTCTGCTTGAATCACACCTTATAATCTGGGTATCAAATTTAAGATAATTAAGAAAGGCTCAATGCGAAAATATTTTTGAACGAGTTGCTACTTGTCTGAAAGTTTTACTTTAAGAGATTGATTTCACAAATTAAGTTTAACAATATGGGTATCAAAATAGAGAGATTTCAAAAAGTTTTTAAAGAGGGTTACAATCTGTTTAAAAAGGTCATAAAATTTTTCAGTAAAACATATTATTGATTATTCTTGCCGTATATTTGAAAAATTTAATTTACAATCAAGTGGAAGCACTGCAAATACGGATTTGAAGCCGAAAAAATGCATATGCATACCAATCGCTTGATATGACTATAGAATGAAAATTACAAACCCCGTTTGAAGATTCCTGATGGGATTTTCGAAGAAGTATTCAACCATTCGGGAATGCATTGGTATTGTTAAAGGAAATTTTAGATTAATGAGTTGTTTATATAAAAAAACTAAGATTTTACACTTTTTCAACATTTATTTTGGTGCAGCGAAACACACCAAGGTACCGCTAGCTTACATTAAGTCGCTGTTAGCACAACATTGCGTATACGTAACCTTCTTGTAGTATATAATATAAATTCATTAATTTTCCTTCACGAATTCCATATATTATGTTTCAATAAAACAATAGGGGTATTCTCTTTGTCTAGGAAATGCATGTTTTTTGTTGTTGTGCCATTGCACGAATAGGAAAAATTTCCTATCCGTGCACCGTAGCATGCATTTACTAGACTAAGAGAATACCCCTAATAATTCCCCTTGAGTGCATTGTTGTGTCCCACCATTGCTTACAAAAGCTTATGAATTTATTCACGTTTCAATATTATTTTGAATAATTTTTTTTTCGGAACTAATTGTGTTCAAAGTATGTTATTATTTTTTCAACTACGTTAATCATTTGAAATTTTTCAGGATATTCAAAATGCTTTTTTTTTTAAATGGAGCATATTTCTTGACTTTTCCTCAAGCGCAATTAAATTTATTTGTCTGCATAACCAGAGTATTTTTTGCAATTAATTTTATTTTATACCACATTTTATATTCAAATTTTTTTTTTTTTAGTTTTTTATAGTTCATTTTAACTCTACTTGACTCTCCATCTACAATTTTTGTTTCTTTTATATTTGTTGAATGTTGAAATGAGTAAAAATTCAAAATTTTCGAAAATAATTTTTACTAAAGCATTCATATTTATATATTTTACCTACGTAAATGTACGTACAAGTGTATGTATCAAAATTCTTAAACCAAATGCGCTTGTCGTCGCCGCCGTCGCTAGCCGTCACATGCAAATTGCGGTCAAGCGCACGTGGTAGCTGACAGTCGGCGCGTCACCTTTTACAAACGCAAATATGCATAGAAAAAAGCAAACAAACACACATACATATATATTTACATACATATGTATATATTCAGTGGGAATATTTATTGTAGTTTGGGGGCTTGTCTCATATGCGAATGGCGAAACCGCACAAAAGGAATATTCATGTAAAGCTATAGTCGGCCATTGTGGGTAGTTGAGTAGGTGAATTGTAGGTAAATAAATATATATACAAATGCACTTAGTGAATGCAATTGATCACAAGCCCTACCATAATACAAGTACATACATATAAGCATTGTAAATTTTGTTTATATATTTTCAGCAAAAAATATGAATAAACATACAAACATAGTTATTTCTTCATGCCATTTTTCTATTTATTGCTATTCACTTGACCATCAAACAATTTATAAGCAAATATATGGACACAGATGGATCGGGAAAAGCAAAAATGAACTGTTATAGAAAATATGTGCATTTAAAAATTAATATATATGTAAATATTTCACTGCACTTATAGGAGCAGATATAAATTTGGGTTAGTTAGCTTTCCCTATAGTCGAATTTTGCGTAAACAAATTGTTTTCTTACATCTTGTGATTTAGTATGAATAATCTAATCGCTAATAATGGGCTAATGATGGTTATGTGTTTGGTCCTCTCAATGCTCGTCTTGCAAAAACTGCTTAATAATTTTTTATGCGGAAATCTGTCCAAGGTCACTATTCTTCATATGCATATACGCAAATGCTTACTATCGGCTAGTATTTCATTTTAATTAGTAACAAAAATAGTACTTTGAAAGCATCTCAAGTGTTCAATAGAAGTGACATTTGCGATAAGATTCACTTTCCCTCCTATGGGTTAGGGGCTCAAGAATTTACCCGCTGTAAGGCATGCCTGTCGTAAGAGGCGACTAAAATCCAATAGTTCCCGCGACAGTGGGGTCTTCATAGCGGAACGACCCGGATTTTTATCGGGCCAAGGACTGTCACTCCCGCAATATTCCCCGAAGTCCTATTGGGAGAAATTTTCTGCGTTTACAACAACAACAACAACATAGATTCACTTTTATAATGCATAAAATTGAAATATCGAATATGTAGAAGAAAATAATTTTCTTAATATAATATTTTTTTAAATTTATTTATTTTTTTTTCGTTTCATTAAATTTAGCTGAACTATACCTTTCATGTACATAAAATGGCATATTGTCTGTGGTCAATGCTACATTGGTCGGAACCGGCCAGATAGGAATACAATAGCATATATACGAACGTTTTTTCAGATTTAAAATTTTGTGGCAATCCGTCAAAAAGCATCTAGTTACATGAAATTTGTTATTCTAGACAAATATGATGTGTAATTGATTGGTACTGAAAATCATCGAAATCGGACGAAATTAAATCGGACATGAGGTTTTGTATCAAAAACTCGCCAAAACAGCAGCTTATAGCGTACGTAGTAGTGTGCTTTCCGAAATATCTAGAACTTCTACCACTCAGGCTGTTGTAATATTTTCTTTTACTCTTCCCTAAAATATTCCTACCTTCAGCTCAATAAAAATGAATAGTAATAGCTTATGATAAAATCCAAATTAAGTAAATTAATATATTTACATTAATAAATAAAATTTGACTATATTCATGAAAGGTATAAAGACTTCGGCATACCAGAAGACAGCTGTTCTTTCTTGTTTTATTTTATTTTAATTTTTTTTTTCATTTTCCTTTTATTCAATTTTATTTTATATTATAAAAATTTGGTTCTATTTTTTTCTCTTTTTTAATTTTAGTTCATTGCGTCTTATCTCATATCATCTCACTTCATCTTATCTCTCTTCATTTCATCTCATCTCATTTCAACTTAGCTCATTTCATTTCATTGTATTTTATTTTATTTTAACTTTTTTAATTTTTTATTTTGTTTAATTTTGTTTTATTTTATTTTATTTTATATTGTAATTTTTTTTTGCAGTTAATTTATTTTATATTGTAATATTTTATTTTTTTCATTTTCTATTTTATTTGATTTTATTTTATACATATTATATAATTTTATTCTATTTTCTTTCTTTTTATTTTTTTTTAATTCTATTAAATTTTATTAAAATTTACTAATTTTTTTTTATTATATTTTTTTTTTTTCATAAAGTTTTTACTTCATTCGGTATTCTTATAACTAATTAAATTTAATATTATTTCTATTAATTTTGTTTTTCATTTCTATCAATTTTGTTTTTATTTTTAATTATTTATTGATTTACTTTATTTTATATTTTATTTTATTTCACTTTATTTTATTTTATATTATTTTTAGTTTTTAATTTTATATTAGTTTTAGTTCAGCGCATCTTATCTCATCTCATATCATCTCTCTTCGTCTCATCTCAGATCATTTCATTTCATTTCATTGTATTTTGTTTTACTTTTTTTTAATTTTTTTTTTTTAGTTTGCTTTACTTTATTTTATTTATTTTATCTTATTTTATTTTATTTTATTTTTTGTTTATTTTTTATTTATTTTTTTTTTTGTTTATTATATTTCATTTCATTTTATTTTATTTATTTTATTTTATTTTATTTTATTTTATTTATTTTATTTTTTTTATTTATTTTATTTTTTTAATTTTATTTTTTTTTATATTTTTTTTTTTCTTAATTTATTTTATTTTATTTTATATTATTTTATTTCTTATTATTTTAATTTTTTTATTTTATTTTCTTTCATTTATTTAATTTTATTTTATTTTATTTTATTTATTTTATTTTATTTTATTTCTTTTATATTTTCCTTTTTATTTTTATTTTTTCTTATTTGATTAGTCGATTTTATTTTATTTTATTTTATTTTCTTTATTATTATTTTTTTAGTTTCTTTTTTATTTAGTTGATTTTATTTTATTTTATTTTTATTTTTATTTTTTATTTTTCATTTTATTTTTTTATTTTTTTTATTTATTTCATTTTATTTTATTTTATTTTTTTATTTCTTTATTTTCTTTTTTTTATTTAGTTGATTTTAATTAATTTAATTTTGTTATTTTTTTATTTTCTTTTTTTTATTTAGTTGATTTTATTTTATTTTCTGTAATTTTGTTTTATTTATTTTTGCGCAGTTGTGTATGTTTTCAAATATAATTTTAATCACTTAAAAATAATTCACAAATAATTCCTCGATATGAAGATAAATTGAGGTAAAAATTATCAATGCCAAAATGTTGATTACGAAATTCTCCAAAAAAAAAGAAAACTTATCACCTGTCAACACAGTGGCACAGAAGTACCGAAATTTATTTAAGTGCCTTATAATTTTACGCTACTTTCCAACAGCTGATAAGACTTATCACGCATTTTTGAAACTTCCAATCTGATGCGAATTCTTTACGTTCTTATCTACAGATTTTATATTGACCAATAAACATCAAAAAGCTACCAAATTCTGTAAATAAATAATTACAAGAATAAAAGAAAATGTTAATCTATCGATAGCACAATAAATATTCCAAACCACACAAGAACACCAACTGAGCGATAAATGAGAAAAAAGTACAAATAATTAACAATGAAGTAATATTCAATGTTTACATTTGGACAGATAAGCTATTTCACGCTGCCGACACATTGCGCGGGTCACTTTCCCACAAAAAAAAAAAAAGCTCAGAAATGTGTTCATAAATATTTTAAATATTTTTTAACAATAAAATATGCCTTCATTTATACATAATTGCTGATACGTAAGTAATTTTTGTATTATATTAATTTTAGGCAGGTCATGTATGTATGTAATATGTATATCGAAGGAGTATATATTTGAAAAAAAAAAATTTATTTTATTCAATTAGTTCAAACACCTAATACGTAATGGGTCACGCATCGGCATAACGTACGTGGATGTTGCCACTTAAACAATATTTTTTATAATCTTCCGTTCCTTTTCTCCTTCGTGCGATCTTCACTATTAATGTTCGCAATATGTTTTTTTTTTCTAATGTCATTTAACTGTTTTCCGAGTGATTTATTCAATACAATTTCAAATATTTTATGTTCTCAATATTAGATTTATTATTTCGAAAATTTTCAAAATGTTTAAAGCTTTTCGCAACACTCCCAAATTTATTTATTTTTTTGGTGATTATCTTCAATGTAGTTATTGTGATTGTCGAAATTGGCTATCACAAAAAACAATCAGTAGAATATTGATACTTCGAATAATTTTTTTTTTTTTGACAAAACGTACACATATTTGGGTTAATTGTTGCTTCGCTTACTCGATAAGGCGACATACTCGAATGTCTACTGATTATGGCAATAACTAAGTATGCAGCAATGCTTTATTATTAATAATTTAAACTGATAATGATATTAAAGCAACGGTATTCTCAATAACTATCTCAATTGGTATATTTATCTGATCTTTTGGTCAGTTTTCTGTTTAGAAATGAGGTTTTTTCCACACAAAAAAGTCACTCGAATAGCACATGAACGAATCAATATTCAGTATGTTCATTTTACTTCATTTTTTTATATAATTTTATTTTCGGTTTTATTATATTAATTTTTTTATTTTAATTTAATTTAATTTTTGTTTATTTTAATTATTGTTTTTTTAATATTTTATTTTCGGTTTTATTATATTAAATTTTTTTATTTCAATTTAATTTAATTTTTCTTTATTTTAATTATTATTTTTTAAATCTAGTTTGGAATATTTCAATTTATTTATATTTATTCCATATTATTATTATTATTTTTATTTATGTATTTGGTTTTATTATACTTACTTTTATTTGATATTTTTTTAGAATACCAGCAGAGATGCTGAAATACTCCTGGATATGTTTAATGCCTACCTCAACGCCGACCTATTCCAAGAAGCCTGGAAAATATATAAAATTGATCCTCATCAGTAGAGGAAAGGAAAATCCAGGTAGTTTATCCTTTCTGAAAAACTCCAGCAAAGATTGCTCAAGCCGAGACTAGAAGCAGTTATCACCGCCGCTGGAGGACTTCCTAGAAGGCAATATGAACGATGAAACACATCGACTTGAAAATAGATATGCACATGTCCTCAAATACTCTGACAACGACAAGTTTCATTAACAATCTGGGCGTAAGATTGGAGCCCAGGCTCAGATCTTGTTCACCAATCCAACAACCTGCGGAAGAGGCCACCAGAATCACTTCCCAGCTTAGTAGACTAATGGTAAATATCGGGGGACCAACATAGGAAAAGAAGAAGCTCTTGCTGTTGGCTACCCGGATCAGAGCTAGGGGCGGAATCGCTAAAGAACAGCTGATTTGAGGATTTCATCAGCATACCGCACAGTATCAATTGAAGCTGTAGCAGTAATAAGCAGATGTGTTCCTAACGACCTCCTAGCATTCGAAAAGAAAAAAAAACTGGATATTAGTGAAAATATGCGTCATCAATACCACAAGGGAAGAGATAAGAAAAGAAACCCTGAACCAGTGGGAAAATCGTTAGAGTAATAGAAAGCAGTGAACGATGGACAGCCAGGTTAATAGCAGACGTCAAAGCATGGACTAATTGAAAATTCGGATAGGTGGATTATCAGAGGTGTGTTTAAAGGAAAAGGTGAATTTTGAATTTTTTTGAAAAGTACTTATTTATTTATCAATATCTATTTTGTTCCCTTCAAAGTAATCCCCCTCGGATATAATACACTTGTGCCAACGCTTCCTCCAATCCTCGAAGCACTTCTGAAATGCGCTTTTCGGTATGGCCATTAGCTCTTTCTTCGATTTTGACTTGATCTCATCAATTGTGGCAAAACGCTTTCCTTTCATTGGTTTCTGTAGTTTTGGGAATAGAAAAAAATCGCAGGGAGAAAAATCTGGTGAATACGGTGGTTGAAGCATGATTATCGTTTTAATTTCGGCCAAAATATCACGAACAAGTATTGATACACCAGCTCGCATTATCGTTATGCAGAATCCACGATTTGCTTTTCCGCAATTCTGATCGCTTGAGCTATATTTCTTCACGCAAACGTTGCATAACTTACAAGTATTAACACATATGCTTTGCGGGCGCGGATAACATACTTCAAACAATATTTATATAAGATTGAAGAGACCGTGAAGCTGTGCTACAAAGACGCCAACGAGGACGATGCCAAGCATATACCATTCTTGTGACGACACAATGATGATGCAGTAGGCATTTTTATTCTCACCCGCAAAAAAATTATTTCATTTAATTTTGTGTTATCTTGTTTACCTTAATTTTATTTTATATTTTAATATATTGTATTGCATTTAATTTTATTTCATTTCAATTTTTTAATCTTTTTTTTATTTTTTTTATTTTATTTTTTTGTTTATTTTTTTTTTGTTTTGTTTTAATTTAATTTAATATTGTTTTATTTTTTACTTTATTTTATGTTTATTTTATTTTTTATTTGTTTTATTTTGATTCATTTTATTTCATTTTATTTTAATTTTTTATTTTATTTTGTTTTATTTTAATTTTATTTTATTTTATTTTATTTCATTTAATTTATTTTAATTTATTTCATTTTATTTTATTTTTTAATTTGTTTTATTTTATTTTATTTATTTTTTTATTGTTTTAGTTTATTTTTTTTATATTATTTTATTTCAATTTTTTTTTTGCTTTATTTTATTTATTTTTTTTTATTTTTTTAATTTTTTTTTTTTATTTTATTTTATTTTATATTACATTATTTTAATTTTTTTAAATTTATTTTATTTTATTAGTTTTATTTTAATTTTATTTTATTTTGTTTTACATTTTTATATTTTAATTATAGTTTCTTTGATTTTATTTTATTTTATTTTTTGAAATTATTTAATTTAATTTAATTTTTTACTTTATTTTATTTAAATTTATTTAATTTTTTTTTTGTTATTTTTATTTTTTATTTTTTTTTGCTTAGTTTTTTTTAAATTTTTTTAAATTTTTTTCTTTTTGAATTTATTTAATTTAATTTTTTTTTACTTTATTTTATTTTATTTTATTTTATTTTATTTTTATTTTTTATTATCATTAATAAAAGCTCACACTTACTCACCTTTACTGCATTCCTATTGTCTGAAGACTTGTGGTTTATGGTGACCACTTTTTCTGGCATTTTGCCGTCTTATAAATTAGTTTTATTTATAATTAGTTTTTTCTTGAAAGGAAACACAATTTTCTCAATCTGAGGACACTTTCCTAAAACTGAAAGGAATAAAATTCATTTTATCCTCCGCCACAACTTCTAGTACGAACACTTTGTTACGCACAGCACAAAAGTCAATGAGAAACTAAAGCTCTTAAGGCAAAAGCGTAACTAAATAAGGAAAATAATTGAATGTAATTGATGCTAACCGCATCCTAAAGGTAGTGAGGTAGCAAAAAAATAAAATAAAAAATAAAATAAAATACAAATAAAAGCAACCGTGAGGCAGCGCACGCTCTTAAAAAAGTCGAGTGGTAAGCGAAAAGTGGCCCGACTGTTGATAAAAATGTGTATGTGATTGTAAATAAAAGTAACGGTAGCGTTAGTATAACGTTTAACTCTTTTAAGTTATTCGAACGATCATCGTTCGTAGTTCATGTAGTAGTTCGTATTGTGATACCCAAAATTTGAATAGAAACGTCGTTACAGTTATTGTTGTTGTTTTAATAAGCTGTGCTATCTCTAAACAACATCAATAAAAATTTTATGCTTACTTAAATACATATACTAACAGCTTATCGATTATTATTAGTAAACTGCCAAATTTTTCAAATTATTCGTAAAATTTTTGATTTTTTTATTATCCACTGGTGCGTCTACGTAACCTGGTAATTGGCATGCATTGCTTTATTGCTGACCGATACGTTGATTGACATTCTATGACATTCTATTTTGTTGTGTTTATTTGCTAAAGCAAACAAACAAAAAATTAAGTAAAAGAAAATATATTAATAAAATAAAATAAATAATAAAATAAATTAAAATAATAAAAAATGTACTACAATTAAAAGCAATTAATAAAACAAAAAAATAAAATAAAATTAACAAAATTAAATTTTAATAAACTGAAACAAATTAATATAATATAAAAAGGATTAAGCGAAAATATAAAATAAAATTAAATAATATAATATACAAGCTAATTTAAAATTATAAAAAATTAAGTAAGATATGAAATAAAATAAAATAAAATAAAATAAAATAAAATAAAATAAAATAAAATTCAATTAAATAAGTTAAATCAAATTAATTAACAAAAAAATTATAAAATTAAAATTAAATTTACATTATAAAAAATAAAATTTAATTAAATTGAAATAAACTAAATTAAATTGAATGAAATTATAGAAATTGAAAAAAATTAAATAAAGAATGTAAGAAATTACAAAATTAGAGAAAACAAAATAAAATAAAATTAAATTAATTACAAATAAATAATTATGTAATATATAATAAAAATTTAATTAAATTAAAAAATTTAAAGTGGAATATAATAAATAAAATAAGATTTAATAAAGTAAAATCACAAAATAAAAAGTATTAAAAAAATAAAATAATATAAAATAAAATTCAATAAAAAACACTAAATTAATTGAAATTAAATAAAATAAGAAATAAAAATAAAAAATAGCAAAAATCAATTTATATATGTATATATATTTGGCGCTTTGTAACCGCTGAAGCGATTTTCGGCCGAGCTCCTCCTCCAATTTGTGGTTTTTGCGTCTTGATGTTTATACCAACAAATGGAGGGACCCAGAGTTTATTCTAAGCCGCCTCCGAACGGCTGATGGATTTTTATGAGGAGCTTTATTTCATGCCAGAAATACACTCGGAGGGTTTGACATTCCTTGCCGAGGGGCGACCGCGATTAGAAAAATTTTTTTCTATCATTTTGGATGTTGCTCGAACTTGGGCTCGAACCCAGGCCTTCCGAATGTCAGTACGCAATGCTAACCACTCGGCTATCGCGGCCGCCAAATGGAATGGCGTTAAAAAAAAATCAGTTTAAGTAATTAAAAATAAGCTATAATGGAACAAAAAATATAATAAAATTCAACTAAATTAAATAAATTAAAGAGGATATATTATAAATTAAATTAAATTAAAGTAAATAAAGTAAACTCACGAAATAAGAACAAAAATAAAGAATTAAATAATATAAATTCAAATAAAGTGAAATAATATAAAATAAAATAAAGTGAAATAAACTCAAAAAAGTTTAAATATAATAAAATAAAATAAAGTGCAATCAAATTTGACTAAATTAATTTAAATGGAATAAAATAAATTGAAAAAATCAAATAAAATATATAATAACAAAATTAGAGAAAACAAAATAAAAATAAACTAATTAAGTAAATTAAATTAAATTAAATTAAATTAATTTAAGTGAAATATAACAAATTAAAGAAAATCAAATTAAGTTAATTAAAAAAAATATTAAACAAAATAAAATGAAATAAAATTCGATCAAAAAACACTTCATTAATTGATATGAAATAAAACAAATAAAAAAGTAAAAAGTTAGAGAAAACAAAATTTAATTTAATTAATTAAAAATAAACTATAATGGAATAAAATAGTAATACATTTAAATTAAATTAAATTAAATAAAGTAAACTCACAATATTAGAAAAATAAAAATAAAAAATTTAAATAATATAAATTAAAATAAAATGAAATAAAAGAAAATAAATTTAAATATAATAAAATCAAGTAAAATTCAATCAAAATTAACTGAAATAAATTAAATGAAATAAAATAAATTGAAAAAATCAAATAAAAAAATGTAATAAAAAAATTTGAGAAAACAAAGTAAAATTAAATTAAATTAATTAACATAAATTAAATTAAATTAAATTAATTAAAGTGGAATGTAATAATTTAAAGAAAATTAAATTGAGTTAATTCAAAAAATAAAAATAAAAAAACATTAAATCAAAATTAAAATGAAATGAAGATAAATACAAATTAAATAAAAGAATTAAAATGAAATAAATTAAATTAAATAAATAAATAAATAAAAAATTAATTTAATTTAATTTAATTAAAATAATAATTACAAATAAATGACAACAAAAATATGCATTACTTGTAAAAGTATTATTTATGTCAAAAGCTCATACATATATCTAGTTATGCATACATATATATTTATGCAGATGATGTTATATGTTTATACATATTTTTTTATAGATATTTCATAGTCGTACTTCTTTGGTAAGATCTTTATATAAAATAAAATACATATACACATAAAATTGCCGCACTTCATTTAATTCGTCTGGTTCTGAGTAGCTCGTCTTTGGATTCAGTAAACTCGTTAAAATTACAAACAAAGTTCATCAATTTCTCTAATGCACGCACGAAAGTTGGCGAAATGGCATCAGCTAATGTCTCCAAAAAATACTTTTTCACTTCGTTAGTATAGAGCTGTACAAAAAAAAAAAAAAAAAAAAGATATGAATAAGGATGTATAGTAAAATCGTGGAAAAGTCGAATATATATAATATGTTCAGAAAACAGAGTGAAATCAAAAGTGCTCGAAATTTTTGTGAAATTGATGTCCATGAAACTTTTCAACCTTTTTGCTTTCCTCTCCCCACTCACCTGCCATTGAGTATTGGTTACAGAGGCAGCTTCATGCCTCAAAGCTAATTCTTTTAACATTGCCTTCACAAAACGTGCGTCATCCATTTGTTCGATAATCATTTGAAAAACTGCAAGCACCTCCTTCTGATGTTGACTGGCAAATTGAATATTCAATACGCCATCAGTGCGAAATACTTCAAACAGATTCTCATGTTCGGTAAAGAGACTGGTGAGCATAATGGAAAGAAATATTCATATGCATATGAACAGTTACAGAACACAAATCACACACAAATGCGCAATCTTTACTTAACATATATGGACAGTGCGGCACGACGTTGCTTTTGTTTAATTATATTCCAACCATTTTGTAGTGATCTACGCTCGGTGATTGTTAAACCTAACTCATTCTCGACGGGCTTCAGGTCATATGGTTCCAAAGGTTTTGGAAATATGGGCGGAATTTTTGTTTCATTTACATACTCACTGTATGAACCTGGAAGAGGGAGTAAATGGCGTTTAAGCTAATGCAGGAAATTATTTCGATGTACTTACCCATTTTAAATAATTTTCCAATATTAGTATATGTATATTTAAATAAATAGTTATTGTTAGTGTTAGACTGCAAAGGAATTAAAAATTATTATTTTCTTTTTTTTTGTGTGTGAATTTCAGGGAAATATGTCAATCTTATTTGTACAGTATTTTTTTTTAACTTATAAATATAAAATTTTATTATATTGTACGGAATTTTATCATTCCTCAAGAGATGCTTTTGGTTCTTGAAGGACTGGCTGCAATGTGGTGACAGCTGAACCTCTTTCTCTCCCACTTTCTTTCTCTTGACTCTGTCTTTCATATAAGACAGATCAGACTTTTACAGTTTAACTGCAACGCATTCTAGGAGTGATACTACTATGATGTCAGTGATGCTACCCTAGAATGTTAGGGCATATCTATTCGATCAGGCAGTGCCGAGCAGTTGCGAAGTTGGAAACTGTCCTGCCATGGGTGCGGTTGCCTGACATTATAGTTGGTCTGATAAACATCATGGCTTGGCGACCTATGCTTAGTTCTCACATCAGACCATTTGCTCATAATTATCTCCATCGACAGGCCTCTCGACTGCTCTCCTCACTCCAACTGCCGTTATTACTCGTGAACAACTTTTCCGCAGAACAATAGTAACCGTTCCCTTCTTACCGGCAGGCCGCATTGCGAGAACCCGCCCTAATTTTTCCTTTGAAGCAATGAATTTATCTTCAGGGCGCGACTGTGTACGCCAAGTCAATCACAGTGATCCCCTTATCAGGGAACTCAATTTGATCAGCCAACATAAGCGGAACAAGTGGTAGAAGCACTTATGTTCCTGCAACCTCTCCACTGGCGTAACCAAGTTTTGGGCCACTGTCAAATCATTGTCACAACCGACCTGAAAACGCCTGGTTTGGACCCGAAAAAGTGTGCGAGCTATTTTAGCTGGCTTTTTACGCTCTGCGCTGGTTGATAAGCTCAAGCGAAAAGTGAGCCGCCATTTGCGCAAACTGCCGAACACCAGTACGATTTCTGCAGAGAAGAAGCTCAAGGGATTATCGGAAAGAGGTAAAAGCTTCCAAACACATCGCCCCGACGGGAGTGATGCTTAAACATCACCGCTACTAAAACCGAAGAAACATCCAACAAAAGAGAGCCATATACCGTCCTTAACACACCACCTGCGCCCAGCAGCACATCAGCATGACTTCCGCAAAGTGCACCAGTACCACAACAGCACTTAACGCCATAAACATTTAGATATATAATCCACTCTGGGCTCGACGCGAGAACTGTTCTGGGAGAAGTTGACCTGTCAAAATCTTTTGATAGGCTCAACCACGCAGTGCTGCAATCGGAGATTGAGGAATACTCATTATCGCCGGAGCTGAAGACTACCTAAGTAGTCGACAGTCATCTGTTGGCTTTCCAGGTCAAAATTCCAAATTCCGTAATATTAAATAAAGGGTTCCGCAAGAAGTTCCCTTCACCACGAGATGGCGTTTCCTTGATCTCAAATGTTTCTTCTTCCACTTCTTCACTGCACGATATCCACGATTTCAGCTAGTAAAATCCTCCCGACGATAACAATGTAGTGAAACATTTATGTTCCCAGGTAAAAAACATATTTTTATGCTGTGCTAGCAATATATGCTCGGATGCTAACGTCAGGATCATCCTGGCAGACACTTATTGGGAGCCGAACCACCATTTAGGCATATCAGAGAGGGAGCCGAACCTCTGAATAAAACAGCATACCGATAAGCTTTAAACGCCATTCACGAGAGTGTTTTTATATCTTCATAAGTTTTCTTCCGTGATTGGCGTTCTCGGAATCCAACTACCACCTATTTCATACCAAGAGCTCGAACTGCCTGGAGAGATCTGAGTAATACTGTCACAGTTAATTTCTGGATATTGTAGTCGACTTAGTTCCGATCTACCCAGACTTGGCCATGGGGTATGCCATCGGTATGTTCTGCATGCAATGAAGCTCCGCACGGCACTAACCATCTCTTTGCATGCCCACTCAATCCGACACATCTAACACCCCTCTCCCTCTGGTCCGAACTCCCGTTAGATGACTTCGATGACTACAAGAGCAACAACAACTGATTTTTTTTTGTGTGTGTTAAAATTTGGGAAAAATGGAAAGGCAATAATAGTCTATCTTTCAATTACATATACTGTTATATTTATATTTGTATATTGTTCCTAACATAAATTTGCACATACGAGTATAAGGTATCCCTGTATATACATATGTTTATAGTTTCCAGTATTGATTGCCTATAATATTTCCAATTTTATCACGTGTACACGAACACCTTTTTCCGCATCCAACGCTTTCTTCGTACCATAAGCTTATATTTAAGCCTACTTTAACATTTTATAGTCCGTTCGTTGTTTCAAGCTGCTTCTTATTGTATTTAATTCTAAAAAATACATGTTTTATAATATTTTTATTAAGTCTATCGAAAGCCTTAGCTGTTGTGGGCGATAATGCTAAAGCTAATTCGGCGAGAATGTGTTTCTTAACGCAATTCAATTGAATCTGGAATAAAAATTATTCGATTTTATATAGATGTAACAGGTCAATTGGAAAGTCCCCGGCCTGACACATAGATGGCTCTACTAGAATTATATAACCTAACCTTCAAAAGACGTGTGTATAAATTTGACAGCTGTCAGGTCATTAGTTTGTGAATTATAGCATTTTAAGTGAAGCAACTTTTGTTATTGTGAAAAAAAAAATGGATAAATTGAAAAATGGAGAAATTGAATTGGAATTTTGCGTATTGCTAAAATATTGCTTTTTTGAAGAAAAAAAAAACAGTTGAAGCAAAAACTTGTCTTGAAGACGGGTTCCCGGATACTGCCGCAGGAAAATCAACCATCAAGGATTGGTTTGTTAAGTTTAGACATGGTGAAATGAGTACCGAAGACGGTGAAGTCAGTGAACGCTCCAAAGAGGTTGTTATTGACGAAAACAGCAAAAAAAATCCACAAAATGATTTTGAATGACCATAAATTGAAATTAAATGAATTAGCAGGCACTCTGATGAGAAAGCTCTGTGCAAAGTGGGTGCCGCGCGAACTCACTTTTGGCCAAAAACAACGACGAGTTGATGATTCGGAGCAGTGTTTGGAGATGTTCAAGCGCAATAAACCCGAGTTTCTGCGTTGCAATGGATGAAACTGCTCCAACATTTCACTCTGAAGTCCAATTGACAGTCATCTGAGTGAACTGCACATGATGAACCCGCTTCAAAGCGTGGAAAAATGCAGCAGTCGGCTGAGATGGTTATGGCGTCTGTATTTTGTGATACGCATGGAATAATTTACATTGAATGCCTTGAAAAGGGAAGACCATCAACAGCGAGTATTACATAGCGTTATTGCACTGTTTGAAGGGCAAAATCGCCGCAAAAAGGCCGCATTTGAAAAAACGACAGTGCCGTTTCACCGAGACAATGCAGCGGGTCACAAGTCAGTGAAATCGATGGTAAAAATCAATTAATTCGGCTCCGAATTGCTTCCGCATCCACCATATTCTCCAGATCTGGCCCCCAGCGACTACTTATTGTTCACAGATCTCAAAAGAATTCCCGCTGGGACGAAATTTTCGTCGAAAGAAGAGGTGATCGCCGAAATTGAGGCCTATTTTGAAGCAAACGACTACAAAAAGGCACTACAAAATTGGTACCTAAAGGTTGGAAGGTCAATTAAAAAGAACTACGTTGAATAAAAAGTATGAATTTTGTCAAAAAAAGGGTTTTTCTATGGCAGGTCGAGGACTTTTCAATTGACCTGTTATATACAAACATTTATGGAGCTCAAATCCATCGCATATTTTCTCATCTGCATTGTTAGCGGTTCCAATATTTTTCTTGTCTTCATTGGTGTCAAATTGTGATTGATGATGGAGCCATAGAGTAGCAGTAGCCAATTTATGTGATTTATTAATTCGAAATTACATAATTTGCCATCTTCATCACGAATTTTATCCATAATCTCATAATGTTCGGAAAATAGGCTGAAAAAAATTAACAAAAATAAATTTAAAAAATTAAAAACAAAGAAAAAAATGAAAAATTAAATGAAAAATAAATGTGAAATAAAATAAAATCAATGTAAATTTTATTAAACTATTTCTTTTTTAAATCTTCTTATTGATATACATATGTACATATGTACTAAATACTTATTGCTCCACGCACTCCGTCATTATCTCCCTGGAGAGTTGCCGTATTCTTGGCTCTATGATGCTCCATGCTTTTTGTAGTGCAATTAATTCC
Source organism: Neoceratitis asiatica (assembly GCA_030068015.2). NCBI lineage: Eukaryota > Metazoa > Arthropoda > Insecta > Diptera > Tephritidae > Neoceratitis > Neoceratitis asiatica. The sequence goes on along the minus strand of CM061528.1, from coordinate 13,624,224 downwards.
GAATCGGCAAAGCCTGAATGTAATGCATCGAAATTGGATGACTTTCGCAAATTTAAAGAGCTAGTAAATATTTGCGATGGAAAATGCGTAGATATATAAGACATGCTGGTAAGGATTTAAGCGGTGTGGGTTTGTTGTTATTGTTTTTGGTCGATTTATGTACGAGGATTTTTGAATTTTATGATTTTTTTGGTGTTTTCGAATATTTCATACACCTTAACTTTAACTATGTCCGGCACAAACGTAAATTAGCTAAATAATAATATTTATTGTAAAAAAAATGTCTTAAAAAAATATAAAAAATATTTTTCTTTCTATCAAAAAAAAAAAAAAAACGATATCACATTTCTTATGAATTCTTAGTAATGACTTTTTTATTTACAACTTTACATCATGTAGACTTTTTAAGGAAATTTTGAAACAATTGAAATGAAAGCATACCGAGGGCTCCAGTTGGAAAATTAAAATATAAGGAAAATTAAAAATCATGCAAAATATATTTTTGAATTTAGTTTTATTTCAAATATACTATGTATATATATAGGTGTTTGTGTAACTCTTAGTTTAAATTATCTCAGTGCCTTAGCGCCTCTTGCTCTTAACCTTAAAAAGCATAGAATTGCTTGATTTAATTTCTCAAGGCTGGAACGTGCTGTTGGTGAGATGTGCTCATCCAACTCGTTAATTACACCCGCTTTGACATATTCAAGTAAATCCTGTAAATAAATAAATTTCTATGTCCTTATGTAGTTACATATGTATGTATGTATAAATAAATACCGCTAAATGAGGCATTGGCAGAAATATTTGTAATTGCTTATCCAAAATCGGTTGCACCACTTTTGCTGCCGCATAATTTGTACGTAGATTTGTCTTTATGATATCCCCGTAAATATGCAACAACCATAAGGGATTATGAATCATAGTCGTGCCATCAATTTTCTTATCATAACGAAATAATTCAATCCAATTCGGATTATCTGCATATGCACTGGAAAAATGCATATGTAATTAATTATTAAATATGAAATTGTTCACCTTTGGTTATGTTGAAATATACTCTATGGCAATCTTTTTTGAAATCAACTTGATTTTCGGTTCAATTAAAGTCCATGCAGCTTTTAGGGTAGTTATTTCCACAGCGGTAAAGTTTGTTTCAAATAATTCAGTTTTCAAACTCAATTTTGGCAAAGCAACACCATCCATTATTCGGTTGATTTAGAATTTCGGTGGATTTTGTAAGCAATTAAATTGCAAAGATATTAATCGCCGATTAATTTGGTAAAAAAATTGAATGATTTTCAAATTAAAAATTCAATATGGACACCAAAATTTGTTTACAAATTTAAAAAAATTAGAATTTTCGAATTGAATGAATTTCCGACCTCACGTCATGGCTAACCATATTTATATTTAAAAACCCACCACTGGCTAATTTACAAATCGAAAGACTGCTTATACTTTTTTTTTTAAATCAAATATATTTAAATAAGTAGTACATGTGTATATTACAACATGCCTGAGTTTGAACAAAAAAGTATTATATGAAAAACTGAAAAAGGAATTGAAGTGCATAACCTAACCTTAGCATGAAATTATTATTGGTATAAAAGCAACCTAATTTATGCCTTGTAGTTTAAGTTAAAAAAATAATTATGTGTTCAAACGAAATTTTGCATAATATAAAATAATTAACGAAATATTTCTAGCAATAGCACGGAATTATTTGTTTGAAATGATTTTTAATGAATTTTTTAATGTGCATGCTGGTACAAAATTTATTTTACAACTGTTGCAAAGGCAGACTAAACAGACTTTTATTATTATTTGCAGTGCTATGTCACCACTCAAACATATATGCGAAACAGCATGTTTACAGTGAGTTTGGTGTTGCACATGGGACACTTGCGTGTCAATCGCACTGCTTGGCGTATACAATTGGCACAGAATACATGCCCACATTTGGTTGAGGTAGGTTGATTGCTAACGCAGCTCTCCATGCACACAGCACACATAAAAGGTACACGTCCACCATCACTTGCTCCATCGCTACCAGCATTAGTATTGCCGCAATTCGCACCAGGCGTTTTATTATTACTAGAGCGTTTAGTAGCAGCTGTGACTGAAGGATTCATATTTGTGGTGGATGTGGTTGTCGAAATGGAAGAGCGCAAGGATCTGCACTCATTTGAACAATGTACCGATGAATTTGATGATAGTGAAGAAAGTGAACGTCGCGCTGGTATCAAGCGCTGTCGTGGCGTATTGGTACTTCGGCTATTATTTGTACTACCATTAAAATTAATAGATCTTCGCTTATAATTACTAATTCTGGAACGTGCATTATATCGTTGGTGATTAGGGGTACAAAGATCGACAATTTCATCGTCACTTGGTGTAACTATAATGACATCATCGCTTACATTCAATGCTCGTCTGGTTGGTGGTGCTGGCATGTACATCGAGTCACACAGATCAATTACTTCTTCTACAGTAGGGGTGTCAGCTGTATTAGCTGCTGCATTGTTAGCTGAAAAAAGATTATTTTCAAGTATTGTAATTTTAATTCATAAATTCCAACTTACGTGAACCATTAACTGTCCTGCCACCTGGGCTCGTAGATGATGCTAAACCCAATTGATCTTGTACTACTTGATTTTGCTCGGGAGAGGCAGAACGTAAATTGTGTTCTAGCATTTCACAAAAGCGATCAACTGAAAATGTAAAATAGAAGCAGAAGAAGAAGAAATATACAGATTTGTCTATGTTAAGATATCACTAATACTTCGATTAATTTCTCGTTCGATTTCCCTACTTGATGGCGTTGATTGAACCGCTGTGTTGGATACATTTAATCTTGGCGTTTTTGGTGATTTGGGTGGAGTGTTATTATTGGAAGTAGTACTGCTGCTACCAAATTGGCTATCACTGTTATTGTGTATCCGACGTCCCAATGTAGTTTGCGTTCGCCGAGGTGAATGTTGTGGTTGTTCGAACATATTGTAAACCGATTCAATCAGTAGATTAGTGTCCTGAATTAATTCATCCAAGTCGGCCTAGACATTGCATAAATACCATAGTATAGTACCGTTATGACCCTTCAAACGCAAGAGCTGGCGCACTTTTACTTACCTCAGGTGAAAGGTTAAAATCTTTTTCAGAAATAGACATATTGTTGTCTTTTGTTTATTTTTAACTTTTTTCTAGTAATTTAGAATTTCAATTAACTTTTTTAACAATGAATGTAGCAAGAAAATACCAATTTATCCTTAAGTGCGCGAGAACATAAATTTTACATTTACAAATTTTCTAAACGGTAGTGTAATTTGACATTCAGCAGCGATAAAAATTGTAATAGATTTGTCACTAATCGATATTAAATGATAGCAATCGATTTCTATCGACGGAAACGGAATTTTACAATTTTTCAATTTATTATTTTATCACTCTTTTCAATTGCTTAGCTTTTTCACTATTTCAATTAAATATTTATTTCATTCATTAGAACAAAATAGAAATTTAGGAAGTAGAGTAGTAGTATGAAAAGAAATTATTCATACCCAATATCAAAGAACGTATATGAATAGGAAGCAAAGAACGTATACGTTCTTTGGCCATGTCGCTTCGTATTCATATACGTTCTTTGTTATCGACCATGTTAAATCATCGAAATTATACTTTTTTACATTACTTGAATGCAACCCTGCATTTGGTGTGTGGTGAATAATTAGGAACTGCTGCTATTTGACTGTGTCAGAAATAATTAAATAAAATCTTTATAAAAACACATTTAAACATAAAAAATCAGAGTATAAGCTCTAAAATAAAGAATAAAAAATAATTTGGAACCAACGCGAAGTATTGTAAGTTACATTTCTCTTACTTATTCACTGAAATCATTGGTGGCAATGTGGGGTTGTAATTTTGTTGTTTTATACACTACTTTTGCTGCTGCAATTGCGAATTGCAGTTGAATTTTCCAAACTGCCCACAATCAAAATAAAACAATGGTTTAATGAAATATAGTAATGAAAGCATCATTTGTTAAGATTTACTATTTTAAAGATTATAGTATTCATATTAACAAGTATAACCTAATTAGTTATGGGAAAGACCCTAACCCAAATATCAAGAAAACTAAAAGTTGTACCATATGCTTTTTCATGTAGTAGTAAAGGTTCCGAAATAAAACGGTATTTGGTAATTATTTTTGCGTTTTTTTTTTGTTTGTTTTAATTACAATTTTTTTAATGTTGCTGATAGCTTTGTATATCTATTATTAATGTTTGAATTTTGTATTGCAGGGAGATCGTGGGATTGCCAAATTCTACTATATTGAAATATTTCGAAGGTAAATATGCGCACTTTTTGTCTATTTTGAAAACATATTTATCCATGCATTTGTTATTGTTTGTTTTAGATTTTTACACCTAAATTTATATAAAATTCGCTAGGTAAGTACTGTTTGACAAAGATTATACATATTGTTAAGTGGTCCATCAAAGGACATTTCCTTTCCAACATTTGGTATTGAAAGTAAAATAAGCTATTTCCGGTTTGGTATCGCCATATGCAACCAAATTTGTCATAAGAAAACTATGAAAAACACTAAAAAGTGTCGACCTTTTTCTATATTGAACTTCATATTTGGTAAAAGCACATACAATTACTCTTATTAGATAATATACGGATAATAACTACTTATATACTGTTATACCTTTTTTTGTAAATGCATTATGCATTTCTTTATATTTACAAGAGTGACAGTCCTTAGTCAGATAAAAATACCAGGTCGATCCGGTATAAAGACCTGATTGTCGTGGGAACTGTCGGAATTTAGTCGTCTCTTACGACGGGTAAATTCTTGAACCCTCAAATCCGCAGGGGTACTTACAAGATATTAAGTACTGCTTCGGCTGTCCATACTAAGTGTCATTAACATGCTTTAAGTGAATCACATAAAAAACCACCATCTGTTATAATCATCAATCATTAATGATATATAATCTCAAGGTCACTACTAATACAAGTTTTTAAGAAACTGAAACAAACACTAATTCGATTTTTTCCCAAAAATATGCATATATACGAGTATATGTCAGTGGTGCTCAATACATAATACATACAAATACTAATTTATGTTCATATTACACTTGCTCGGATGATGAAATTACGCTTATATTTCCTTTATGATGACTAGTAAATCAACTTTTGTTATGACGAATAAAGTATTAAACAGCAAGTATTTTAGAAAATTAAAAATTATTTGATTTATGTATTAATTACCAATACGTACAAAAAATAAGAAACTGATTTCAATATCGATGTATAAATATAAATTTCTTAAAATGCTATAATTATACCGATAATCTTGATATTTGATCATTATTGCTCATTACCCGTTGACTACGTTGTTGTTGATTAGTTTACGCCACCTAAACTGTTGAGGTCATGCGTAAATGGTTGCCAAACAAAGGAAACACGCATTTCCTTTAATTTTTTTTCATGTTATTAGTTATTTTGTCTGAACTCAGCACATTGCGCTACCGAACAGCTAGTCGCAAGATGAGTAAGTGCTTAAATGTCATTATGTTTGTGTACACATTCACTTTCCTGCAATTTCATTTATTAAATTTATTATTTGTTTGTATGCCTGCCGCTGGCTGACCGCACATGCTGAACGTCACCACATACCACGTGGCCTGCGGTTGTCAGTTCATCAGCGTTTAACTTGGTTTACGCCTCTCCACCAAATTTTGGGCTAAAACAAGTGTGATATTATTCTGCTGAAGGGTCGTTTACCTGTATGCGGTTGGGTGTGTGTGTTTTTATTATTATTATTATAAATACTCATAAGTTGAATCAAAAGCAGCACACATATGCATATTGTATATATATATATATGTGTCTGTAAACAAGCCAAAAGCTTTTCAGATTATTGCCCTGCGTTTTTTTGCGAATGCATGTATATATGTAAGTATGTAAGTATGTAAGTATGTATGTGTGTACATGTTTGGACTTAGTTTGTGAATGTGTATGTATGAAACAAATTTATATATATATTTGATATTGTACCTCCAACGAATTGTAATACAGAATGGCACTTTAATGTTCGCCCAGTGTGTGAACTCTGACCTTTTGCTTGTTAAAAGATTTACAATGGCAACATAGAATAACCGAAATTTTTTAGTGCCTTAATAAAAGGTCACCGGCACTGTTTATGGTTTCAAGTATAATTTCATAATTTTCTTTTTAATGTCTTTTATAATTAATTTTTATTTTTATATTGGGTTATAACTTGCTTACATCAATTTATTGTTGTTGTTTGTATTGTTTTCGGGGAATATTGCGATAGTGACAGTCCTTGGCCGAATAAAAATCCTGGTCGTTCCGTTATAAAGACCCGACTTTCGTATGAAGTGTCATGGCAGGCATGCCTTACCGCGGGTAAATTCTTGAACCCCTAACCGACAGGGAGAACAAACATTTAATAAAATATATTACTTTACTAAAAATTTTAGAAAAGAAAGATATAAATTTCTGAAAAAATAAGGGAGCAAAAACAATTGCCCATTTTTTATACACTGAATTTGAAATTAAAAAAAAAAATATTTAAAAAAATTTTAATTTTCTTTTTTTTTTCTTTTTCAATTTTCACTAAGGCTACAAAACTTTCCAAGTCCATGAATCGAAAACAAAAACAATAAAAACATGAATATTTCTCTATATGCCTTTTCAGGTCACTGTTCAATAACATTAATTACTTGTAGTTTCACGAGCTGTATATCAGACCATATTTTGTTTTTGGGAAAAGTGAAAAATAAAAACAACAACAATCTGAGCGGTAGAATTTATAGCTATTTCGGAAACCACCACGTTTCCTCTTTAGACTTCTTTCCAGACACCCCTGTTCGAATTGGATCAGAACTTGGGACCATTAAGCAACTTTTTCACTTTTCCTTCTTTCGACATGTTCACAATGTAGAACTCAAAATTTCTGTGGTTTTTAAACTCGTCGCAATATAGTTGTTTTTGTGAAAATCGACTAACAAATATTCCAAGGCAGTGCCTTTTTTTATTATTAGAGAAAATTTCGTTCGTTGGGCAGACCCATCCTCAATTACTGGATGCTTTTACAGGTCACTGTTCTTCGATTAGCTTAATAAGTTGTTCGAGCTGTTTTTTTTTCTTTTAGTTTTATATCTTAGAATTGCTCCGTCACTCCTAAGATTTAATTATAAAAAAAAAATCTTTTTTCGTTATATGTATGTACATATATAGCGCTTCAAAAATCACTAAAGAATTTTAGTTTTTTTGATTTTTAATTTTTTTTTTCACAATTTTTTCACAAAACGATTGTTTATCTCCACAAATTTTTTATTTTTAATTCTTCCATTATGAGTATAAATGTTTGCCGCCGGATATTAATCTATTAAAATTTATCAACACTTGTGCAAATATGTATTAATTAATTGAATGCCTCCGACGACCTTACCGACCTGGGCTTTGTCAAATGTGCTGGTTATTGTTTTTTGCTGTTTTATTATTATTATTATTTTTTTACTTATTTTTAGCTCTCATTTTCCAGCTATGCATTGCATGAACAGCTGTTTCCAAGTGGATTCGTGCGAATTCTCATAAATTGCATTTGGCACGCACATAGAAGCTTAGCTTTTTGCCCTTGACAATATCAGTTTGCATGCAAAAGTCAATTGCTGCATTCCTTTCTCGCCCCAGGCAATGGTGTGATGTGGTGTAAAGTGGTGTGGTGTGGAGTGGTGTGAGGAGATGTTGTTAAGTATGTGTATTTAAATTGCGCACAGCTGTTCAATTGCAGCAACAGCTGTTGATTTGTGTTGTTTGCTCATCCTCTGCATCACCAACTTCATCTTCCCAGTTCGGCAGGAGCTATGCAAGAGGTCAACATAAAAATTTGAATATTTTTGCAATATATACATTTCTATTTACTTATAAGAAGAAGAAGAAGAAGAAGCACTGTATTATATTCATGGAGGAAACATGCAAAAAAGTTTTCTTTGTTATTGACCTCTCGCTTTGTGCAATGTTGAAATGTTGAAAGTTGGTTTAATGTCATCAAACCTTCACTAGCTGCTTCGACAGTGTTAGATAGACTGAGTAGAGGATTTATGAGTTTGCAAATCAATTAATACCTAATTCTCTGAAAAATTCGTGAAAAGAAAATATCAACCATTATAAAAATATTCATAAAATACAAATTTCACTCAATAGTTCGCTAATAAATTTTTCACTTAACTTATTTCATTAAATATATTACAAAAACAAAAAGAAATTTAATATATATCTTGGGAACAAAACAAAACAATTCATGTAAAAAGACAATCAGGCGAGCTTTCACGTATTGGACTTATATCTTGCCTTAACCCCTTTTAATCTCTGGAAATATGCACTGTAAAAGTCACTTTTCACCTGATTCAAGTTGAGTATTATTGCAGCTAAATCTTTAATTATGTCAGAGAGTCATGTTTTACTTTTGATAAGTGATTTTCACTCTATTTTCCTGAATCAATAATTGCAATTATTTTCTCAAACTTCTAGGAAGGTTTTAAAAGATTTAGCAGGTTTTTGGCTCTCTATATACATATATCAATAATATTCGCTTGATCGCTTTTCGATTAGTTCAATAGTGAACACATGATCACAAATGAAAGTTGATCTCGTCGAAAATGTAGTTTCATTGCTCCACTGATCGCCAGATTGAGCACCACTTAACAATTAGCAGTTATTTAATTGAAAACAATTTTATAGATATAGCTGAATCACGGTGAAAACCCTGTCTGACTTGCGACTTGCTCAGTCGTGGTGGTATCACATTGGTTCTAGTGCATCGTCAGCCATCCGCTGTACCCACCTACCTACCCACCCTACTTGACAGCATGAGATCATTATAGTAATTTATTATTTCAAAGGCAGTGAAAAGATTTGAGATCGTTGAAGGCAGAACGAATGACATGCTCACGATGAAAAAGCTATAAAATATCAGAAATGCATTCGGTGAGATTGACATTCCCTGTCGAGGAGCGATGTTATTAAGAAAAAAAATTTTTTTTTAGTTTGACCTGGTCAGCGCTTGAGCCAATGCTACTATAGTTATTGTTTTATAGTAGTTCGCAAATCTCTGCTTAGGAGCAGGCCAATCTAGTCGTATATCATCGAAGACATCTATGATGAGGTCCAGGAAACGATCTGTTTCAACTAAAGAGAGTTGTTAGATGGATTGGTCCTAAGGAACGTGTAAAAAGCAAGTTAGTTTTACTCTCTAGACTCATTGCAAGCTGGTGTAGCGACTCGTTCAATCAGTTTAAGAGCAGGCAAAGTAATTCGATGTCGTCGACGTCATTTAACGGACGGTCCATTTCGACGGTTTCGTCCCAGAAAGAACAGGAGTGTTAGATGAGTAGGTTTTTGTACTCTCGTGCTTGACAAAAATTATTTCAAACACAACTAATTTTAAACAAAAACCGGAAAAAGGGGTGGAAAAGCAAAATTCTCCTCGTAGACAATCGCAGTGTTGCTAGAAACGCCAATTTTTTTCTCTTTAAATCGGCCAGGCAGATAAAAACTGAAATAAATTTAGCATTGGGTGATATCACAGTGAGAAAATGACAGAAGCGACCTTATTTGCGTGAATTATGAGCAAAAAAGCCCAACTTACAAAAAGCACCATGGATAGCAATGGATAAAAGACATGTGGATTTGTGAACTGACGAGTCTAAAAAATATCCTTATTTGGTGGTACTAGCTCTAAGGAGTTTGTTCGACGTCCGCCAAATTTTACAATCATCAATAAATATTCCAAGTGCGAGAAATTTATTGAATATATTTGCTTTAAAGGTGTAACTAACTATCGACAATTTTGAAACAACATACCGGAAAGACTACCGAAATCTGTTTGAGTGGAACTTTTTTTTTAAGTCATTCACACCCTTAATAATGTCATCATGCGATAGGACTAGCGAGCCCAAGTTAAGCACTTAGTTGAAAATAATTAGATTCTTTAGAAATTCATCATATGAGTCGTTCAGTGGATAAAGGGAATGAGTCCATTTTTGGCCTTTTTGAGATTTCGCGTGGATACACTTCCTTTTATGACTAACAATGTATGGTAAAAATTTTGTTTTAAAATTTCAACGGCAACCCTCTTTTAAAGACAAAACATTTTTTTGTAAAAAATAAAAAAATAAATAAAATTTTTATTTTCAGTGGAAAAAGGGAATAGGTCCACGTTTGCATTTATATTGAATTAATCACTTGTTAACTTTGCTTTTAATCACTCTTATTTGTTTCTATTTCTTGCATCTCTTCGAGTTTTCGCTACCTGCCAATTTTTGTGTGTTCTTTAAATTGTTGTTGTACTTAGTTTAATGCTGCATTAGAGCAGCAATCGGAAGCGTAACTGTAATCTTACTTTATGCTTTATTACATATGAAATCGACCTTTGATCGCTGTTATGATATCGCTGTGGTTATAAAAGAGTTTCTAATTTAGTAAGTGCAGTGAGTGCAGATCAGTCGAAACCTTAATTAATTTTTTGACCTGCGCATATTAAGTAAGTAAAATTGAATGGTATTTTTTTAAATCTTTGGAAAATTACGTTTGCAATCGCGAAACCAATACCGCGGGAAAACCGGTAAACTGACTCCAAATGAGGTGGATCAAACTAGAGAGATCGAAACCATGGGTAATACAATATAAAAATAATTTCGATGAAAATTCTGTATTTGAAAATATAAATATAAGAAAGCAAGGTAAGACAATGTTATTGAATAGCGTGAGTCAAAGTCTATTGTATCCTGAAACTAGAGCTATAACAAAAGAAAAGAAAAAGGATATGATGGATTTATTAAAATATATCCCTCCCGAGTACCATACTTTCTATAAAAACTTGAAAACAGTATCAAGTCAGAAAAATCATTCTGACGAAGACATAATATTTTGTTAAATTTGTTATATTTAAGATTCATTTAAAAAGAAGAAATTTTTGAAGTTATTTTTGTTTTAAAAATAAGAAATATTTTATGTTATTTTTTTAAGTTCATTAAAAATAAAACTGTGCGAATGCACTGAACTAAAAAACAAATTATCTGCAGCCTTTTTTTTTGCAAAATTATAAAAAATGTACTCTTTGCAAAATATACTAATTCAATTAAAACACTACGCGAGGTAAGCCAATATTCAGATGGATATTTTTTATTCTCTTTCTCCACTGAAATCCTTATCAATAAAAACGTATTTGTATCATATTAACAGGTTTTGTGAACTCATACACTTACATACTAACATTAAATATTTACAAATTGTAAAAGAAGTCCTAATAATTAATTTTGCAACTTTAGTTTTGAGTTTTGTTGTAACAACTAGTTTTAATATCAACGTCAACTGTTCTGTCGTTTTTCACCATTTCAAATGTTTGGACTCATTCCCTTTATCCACTGAACGACTCATATACAAAACTTGTTTTGATCTTCATCAGTAAGAAAATTTTAAACAAAAAAAAAATATTCCATTTATTTTTTCTGGATTTGTGCGAAACCATCCAAAGATAATCATTTTTACGTAGGTATCCAACAAGTCTGGATAGATCCCAATAGAACTATAGTAATATCTGGTGAGCTCAATGCCTCGTCGTTGCACTACAATTGTAGAAAAAAGCGCTTTACAACAATGTATTTTATATATATATATATATTTTTTTTTTGGGGTTTAGTTTGGTTCAATCAATAATTATATTTTATTTCCAAGGTCCGGTTGCTACTGTTATTTTAACGTTAATATTGAATTATTTTTATTATTGATACGATTTTTTCAACGTTGGAAAAAATTTGCTTTCATGCATACTGGTTAATAATTTTCACCGCCATGTCATTCGTATGTTGTCGTTATTTCTAGTGCGCCACGGGTGAGTTTCGCTTTCTTATATATAGGGTTTTCCAATAGAGATGGTATGATTTCTAAGTGGCGTTTTGGCCCTTTTTAACATGTCATGATCTGTCATTTTTTTTCCATTGTATTCAGTAATGTTTACAATTTCGTCATGGCGAGAACAACGTTTACAAATTATTCAATATTATTATTAAAATAATCGTTTTGCAATTGAAACTTTTCGTGTGCTTTTGCCATTTTATGGTCGTAATAATCGTCCACCTGTACTCGCTATTCGTCGAATTATTAAAAATTTCGAGCGTACATTTTCTTTACACAATGTTCAAGTGCCAATAAGACAAAAAAAAAAACCGGTCGAAGTAATGAAAATATTGCTGCCGTTCAGGCAGCTGTGTTGCTGAAGACCGCAATTTTGTCGATTCCAACACGTTCTCAAGAATTGGGACTGTCTCAAACCACAACCTGGCGGATTTTGTGAAAGGATTTGGGCTTGCATCCATATAAAATTGTTCTCACTCAAGAACTGAAGCCCTTTGACCACCATAAACGTCATGAATTTGCTGATTTTGCCTTGGAACAACTTGAAAACGATAACGATTTTTTTAAGAAAATCACCTCCGATGAGGCTCACTTTCCTCTGATTGGTGCGGTAAATAAACAAAACTGTCGATTCTGGTACGAAGAAAATCTACAAATTATTCATGAACAACCATTACATTCACCTAAATTGACAGTTTGGTGTGGTTTTTGATCTGGTTGAATCATCGGTTCGTACTTCTTTCGAAATGAAGCTAGTATAGATCGATGATGACCAACTTTTTATGGCCACAATTGGAAGAAGTTGATTTTAACAACATCTGGTTCCCAAAAGACGGGAATACGTGTCACACAGCATGTACAATAACCGAATTACTGCTAGAAAAATTTGGGGGATTTGATTATTTCAAGAAATTATGACATTGAATAGCCTCCAAGAAGTTGTTATTAGACTCCCATTAGACTACTACTTGTGGGGTTAGTTGAAGTCTTTGGTCTTTAGCAATAAACCAGACTCTCTTCAAGCTTTAAAAGTGAATATTGAACGTGCTATTCATGACATACAACTTGATTTAGTGGAAAAAGTGCTCAAAAATTGGGTTCATCGAATTCCTTCCTGCAAAAGAAGTCGTGGAGGACATTTTGACTGATGTTATATTCAGAACTTTATTCGTATCGATTGTACTTCACATTAAATAAAAAAACATTTGAATTTCCTTAACAATAAGTGTGTGTGTTTTTTTTTTTTTGAAAAGAAACCATATCACTCTTATTGGAAAACCCTATATATCATTTCATGATCATGGAAGGTAGATGGTCTCTTACTGGAAAACCCTTTTTATAAGTTCTGTTGCATCGTCACGATAGCCGAGTGGTTAGAGGTAGAGTGAGAGACCTACGGTTCATATCTCGTTACAGACAAATTCATTTTTATTTGTAATGAACTAGTATTTAACTAGTATGAAGCTGATACGTTGGCGGGACAATTGACAGTTGGTAGAACACGACCATGTTAAATTGTTGTTAATCTGCACAGTTGAGCTACTAGTTAGTGTAAAAATGTAAACTAGTCGGATTCTAGTCACAACTAGTACTTTTTCCTGCAGGGTATATATGCAAGTACATACCTACAACTGCATATTAGCATGCAAATTTGTATCTCAGAATAATATTTTCAATTGTATTTGTTGATTATTTATGGCAAATTGCACAAATTAGTTGAAAATAGAAAAATTAACGGCATTATTATGACATACTACATACATTCTTGCACAACATATTTACATATATATACATATATATGTTTATGTAAATATAATATAGAATATTTATAAATGCTTATATGCATAGAATTATTTAAATATTTTTTCTACAAACAGATGACTTTAAACCTACATACCGAGTACTTACATACATATTTACTACGTGTTGCTATTCGCTTTTGATAAACATATTCATTTGGAATGTTTACTTGCCTCGTGTACCCACTGTAGGTGCGAACACAAAAGCAAAAAAAATTTTTTTTAATTATTGCGTCACGCCGTGTTGCGCTCACTGATTACAGTGCGTTTTATGTTTTGAATTTTTTTTTTTAATTTCAATTTTTTTTAATAGTGACTGTGTTGTACTTATTGTAGATTTGCTGCGACATTGAAATTCGCTGTTGCGTTGTACATATGTTCGTAGTTATCAAGGTACAAGCCATAATTGCTTCATAAACAGGCGTTTGGCGGAGCTGCGCAGATACATACATAGATACATACGTACATGTGTGCATACATGCCTATGTACATATATATGTACACAAACAAAGCTCATATGCATTTTTAGGGTGTATTAATTGTTGAAACTGTTGTTGTTGGTGGTGGAAAATACACCTGAAACATTTAGAAGGAGAAATGTTTTTAGTTTTATAATAAAAAAGTAAAATTTATAAAAAAAAAAAAATTTTTTCTTCTTCCCACATCTCTTTTCACAAATACTAACTTTGAGTGCGTAAAAGTTTTTCAGAAATGGGGCGGCATCAGGAAACACGTACACGTTTAAAATTAACAACAAACAAAACAAAATCAACCGAAACGGAGCATAAAGTGGATTCGAAATTGGCAAAAACAAATCCGAATGGTCAAATAGAATGTATTATTTGTAAAGTTGCGGTAAAATCGGCCACACTCTGGAAAGTGCATGTGAATTCCAAATTGCATAAGGAACGCATAATGCTTGTCAAGCAAATAAAATCGAATTTTCAAGGTGGCGGCGGCGGTACTGCCGAAGCGGGCGCAAAAGTGCCGACCACCGCCAACGCGAAAGCAATGCCAAAAGCGGCGGAAAAGTCTAAGGAAACTCGCACAACAACAAACACAACAACAACAAAAATACAGCAAATGTTACCAAAAACAACCATGTCGCAGTCAGCGTCAGCACTTCCTTCTGCTGCCGCTGCTACCAATGTCAATGAAAAATCAACCACCACCATAACCACCACCACCACCACCACCAATAATATTGACACACTCTTACCTGAGAAATTCTTTGATGATCCTGTGAAGGATGCGAAAATACGTAATACCGAGTATAAAGATCCGCAGGCGGATGAATGGGAACGTTTTCAGCGTGAAATACGCGAAGCATCTTCGGTATCGGTTGCCATAATCGCTGGTGAGCAAATCGAATCGGCTTATGATCGTGATATCGAAGAGATCAATGATCAAATGATTCACTGGTCGAGATATATGAATTTGGAGGCGCGCAAAGGTGCACTGCGTGAGAATAAAGGTCACACGACAGAAGCACAAAGCGCTGATGATGAGCACGAGAGTGATGATGAAGCAGTGACAACAACGGAATTTTCAGATTGGCGTTCGAAGGCATTTATTTAATAAAATAATTTAAAAAGCTACATGTTAAAATTGTTAATTTCTTCAAGAAATAAACAAAAATTTGTTTTAAATAGTAAAAAAAATAATTACGAAATGTTTTTTTTTTCGAAAAAGTTGAGTTTTTTAGAGGACGAAACTAGGCATGGAAGATGGCGGAACGCCGAAACCAGTTTGTCGAAAAACCAAAATTGACAAGGAATGACGGAAAATCGTTCCATTATAAATCAATGTGGCTAATTGATTACGATTAATTAAGTTGGTTAATCGCAAAAAAGAAATTGAGTTTTGGTTTTATCCTAAAGATAAAATATTTTTGTTTTTCATAAAAAAATATTTTTATAAAAAACCTTATTTTTATTGATTCCAATTAATTTAAAAATCATTGTATAATAGAAATAAATGCTGAGTAGGCAATCTAAAAGTGAAGTCCTTTATCGGCGAACCAAAACCAAAATCATTCTCCTTCTTGCTATATGGAGCAGAAGCGTGGACGATGTCGACATCTGATGAGACGGCGCTTTGAAGCGCTTGAAGTTGTTGAAAGAAATGTTTAGCGGAAGATTTATGGTATTCGACATTGAAATAGTTCAGCGAATAGAAAGGCAGCAGTGGCACTCTTCACCAGAAGGTACAAACCATCTGCTTTTAAACCGCCCATCACCGCCCATCACCGCCCTCAGACAGATCGAGATAGCTCTTTCTACTGAGGTTAAATGCCAACTGCAATTTACCTTGAACCGGAACACGTTTGAAAGGAGTAAGGAAGCTATGACCGCATTCTACTCCTGCAAGACGGCGATCGGTAAATGAAAAGGCCATATGTTGTATGCTGGCTATACAAAGCGGTAAAAAGACCCATATTATTCTACGGAGTTACTGTCTAGTGGCCAGCACTAGCCAAAGTTACTTACAGGAGCAAGGTGGACAAAGTTCAGCGGACGACCTCTACACTCATTACAGGAGCACTACATTCAATTGCAATGAAATTTCTTGAAATTCCCAAACAAAAAATTCCAGAGGGAATGAAATGCAAAATCTAAGAGTTCTGGATCGAAGATCCGTAGCTATCTTCACCGACGGCTTGAAACTCTATGACAGGGTGTCAATAACGGAAGCAGCTTCATGAGTACTCAACTCTAATACGGTAACTCAACCAATTACAATATATTCTTACAGCCAAGCTGCTATTAAGTCTCTTCAATGCAATCATCGGTGGCATAAGATGCAGAGTAATCTTAAACAAACTCTCGGCTATATGCGAGACGTCCGTGATTTGGGTTCCTGGTCATACGAGGTCATGGACGAGCTGGATAGAAGTTGAACTTCACAGGAAGGATCAAAAGAAGATGGCAGAATGAATTCACAACTGACAATTCTGGCCATTGATCGATAGAAATACAATTACTAAGTCTTTACCCCTTATAAACAGGACCTCCATAAGTATAACAACCGATGTAATAACCAGACACTGTCATATGGGGACTCATGCTAGAAGAGTGCTCTGCTTCTCTAACGACTTCTGCCGCAGCAGCAGGGATATAGTTGAGGATATTTCAGCCATTTCTTCAGGTTTGGTAACAAAAAAATAGTCGCAGACGTCAAAATATGGAGATGTTGGATAGGGTAGTAGTTCATTGCCAAATTTATGAATTTTTGCCTTGATGAATATTGGAACGAGTTCCCGTCGTCCCTTGTCAAATTTGATTTTTGAGACAAACCGGTTTCGGCGTTCTGCCATCTTCAGTGTCGTTGATCGAGAACGATATTATTCAACTTTTTACCCTGTCGGAGAATCAACTGAACAAAACCAATAAATTTTTGCCTTGGTGAATACACACGTATCCACCAGTGCATTGCCCTGATGGAACAGCACTTTTCCGCCAAATACGGTCGTTACTGATTGATTCTGTCCAAAAGCTCTGAATAATATTCGCCGGTGATCGTTTCACCCTTTTCAATGTAAAAAACTTTGGCCATGACCTTGATGGCCGACAGACCTACCTCGGCCATCTTTGTTTCGTGTACGTTCGCCCGGAGAAACCCGCTGTCTTGATTGTTCTTTGGTCTCTGGTGTGGTAGTGGGTCCATGTTTTGTCTACTTGGTAACTAAATGGCACAAAAATTCGTTTGGACTGCATTCCTTTGAAGTGGTTACGCAGTTGCGCTTATGGTCATGTGTGGAACCCATATAACTTTTTCATGTCCAAATATTCATTTAAAATGTAATGTGCCTACTCAGTAGAGATGCCTACATCTTCAACCAGCTCACGCACTTTTGTCCTTCGATCGTCCTATATAATTTCATGGATTTTTTTTCGATGATTTCTAGTCCGATGACCACTTTTGGGCGACCTGAACGTTCGGCGTCACTTTCGACTTTCGAATTCAGAGAGTACTGCTCGTGGGTTTTCCTTCATGTAGTCCAAGTATGGCGTCACAGCTCACTTGCATGCATTTACTCATTATCTTGCTCTCAGAAGTATTTTACGATTTTAAATGATTTTAATGATGTTAAATGATTACTGTGCTGTATGACGATAAAAAGTTACAACGAGTATTCAATCAAAAGACATTTTGAAATAAAATTAATAAATACAATAACTTTTAAGGTTATTCCCTCGTCCTTCTCTCATTTTTAATTTTGGCGACCACTGATTTAATGCGAGTATTAATGGCTCTTTGCAATGCTGAATTATCCTTTAAATGCTTTGTTGTTGTTGTTTTTCTATGCGTTTTTGTTTTCGTTTTCATGTTGCTTTTAACTCTCTATACACTTACTGTTCTTATTGCATTTTAAACGTCTTCTGCTCTCACTTTCCGCTTTAGCAATTTTGTATTTGTTTTACAACAACGCAGTAAATTCCGTTGACTTTTCGCGTGTGAAGGCCAGTGACCTACCCAACAGACAAGAAGAGACAATTTAAGAAAATTCACTAGCAATATATACATACATCTGCACATATGTATTGCACATTCTCGCACACATATCTAATGACATTGCCAACAAAGGAAGAGCGAAAGCATTAATTGCAACAGACGATGTTGTTGCTGTTCGTATGAGTTTACATACATAATATGTGCATACATATGTACATATGTCTATATATATATAAATTTGCAGTTTAATTTTTTTCTCAGCATTTTTTAGGTAAATAGGTGTAAAATTTATTAGTTCTCTTTTTTTTTCTTACTCTCTGAGTAATTTAACTTGCTCTCTTTTTTATTTTTTTTTGGTGGTTTTGCGGCGTTGGGTTGCTTGCCTTGGCCTTTTCGCTGCAAATTTTTCCTTACTACTTGATTGCGTTCTTCCCTCTTGTCTGCGTTATTTGTTTCTTTTTGTTTTTGTCTTGCAATATTCTGCGCTGTTGTTTCGTTCTTTTACTGTTAACTTTTGCAATTCACTCTCTTTATCCAACTTTGCGTTATGTCTCAATATACGGTACTGCAGCAAAATGTTGAGCAATATTCCTTTGTGCTCTTTGTTTGGTTTTTAACGAAATGTTTTGTTGCGGGAAATTGCGTGTTAACATATGTACTTGTATGTACGTATGTACATAAATGGATTTTCTTTATATAACAAATCTTCATGTACAAAAGTGCATTCAAGAATTGATTTTATTTCTCTCTTTGCGCTCTTCTTCTTCTACATAATGCAGCAACATTATTCAAAACGTCTTATGGGCGGGCGTGTGTCCCTCTAGTTCTTAGCTTTTTCTTGGACCGACACTCATTTGTCGTACGAATGTCCGGGCATATGTACATATATACATACATATGTTTATCTAAATATACATACATATATGTTTGTGGCTCGCGTAGCACACGTATAAATGGCGCATCGCCTTATGCTGCGCCACAAGTTCAGTGGCGTCCTGTTACTTATTTCATCCACTAACAGTAATTTTTCTGCTTTTTTTCTGTCGTTTTTGCCATTATTGATGAGTATTATTATCACGAATGCATCTACGCTCTACAATAGCTTTAAAGTGAATTCGAATGAGGCAATATTTATGCTTACAACATTTATAGCTCACTCAGCCCAGTGGCCGGATTAACGGTATTTAAGACTTACAAAGAGGTTTTAAACGTCACTTACTGAGTTTCCCTTAAACCTTTTGCGGTCCAGGCTTCGTGTGGAAAACGTGAATAAAGTCTAAGCTTATACTATCGCATTCCAAGAGCTCGAACTACTACGTGGTAGAGAGAGAGAGAGACACGAAATGGATCGGAAACTCATCTGTCTCAATAACGACGGAGCCAAGGTGGAGCGGAAACTCGGTCTTTTCTACCACACCCACCGACAGCCTGAAGCGAAAAGTAGACCTTTCCGCCCACCAAACAACCCACACAAAATAATGCGCAGTGGCAGACGAAATATTAGTACGCGGCAAAACCCTAAGACCTTTAGAAGCGGGCTGGTTAATCAAGAGCCGACAAATACCCACGGCCTGCGCCCATAATTCCAACTGCAGTCGTCAAGGTGCTAACTGTTGCTTCCATTTAATCCGGGCGTTAATAGATGTATGCCCTATTTTGGTTATATCCACCGCATGGCCTGGGCAAGCATTTTTGGAGCAAGCATTTGTGCGTACTGCGTCTAAGGTGCAAAAATGAGCAAAATAAACAGTTGGCGATGCATGCATCAGTTGTGCAAAATAGCCCTGACTCCAATATACACCCTGTGATAGTAAAGAACTACGCACAAATCTCTCTAGACGATCCACGTTTTGACATGTCGACGCATACGTCGTTATATATAATACAATCTGTCGGTGTAAAGAGCCGACTGTCGCGGGAAATATAGGATTTTAGTCGCCTCTTACGATAAACATACCTTACTGCGGGTAAATTTTTGAACCTCTAACTAGCAGGAGGGGCTGTTGCTCATTATGATTGCCTTCAGTCCCGTTCGTCCGAAAACTGGACATTTCCAGAGCGTAATTCTTCCTTGTATACTTAGTAGGGACATAAATACTGTTACACACATTTTATGCTATAAAATAAAAAATAATGAATGTTTTGGACCAATTTTTTTTACACATTTATATATTGTATACAAAAAAGCAGTATTCATTCGAAATGCCCGTCTTTGGCCTTCACGCACGCCTTAAGTCGGACTGGCTAATCATCAATAGCCGCACGCACCTCCTCCATTAGGAAATTGGCCACAGCACGAATCAAAGCTGTCCTAAGAGAATCAATGTTGGGGTAACTTTTGTGGCAAACCATGTCCTCTAAAACTGTCCACAATTTGTAATCCAGCGGGTTCAAATCAGGACTGTCAGAGGGCCACTCTTCAGAGGAAATTAATGCTGGTAAATTGTTTTGGAGCCAGTGGTATATTTGGGTCATTTTAGCTTTATGGGCCGGCGCAGAGTCTTGCTGAAAAGTCCATGATTGGTTTTGGAACATGAAATTGTTAAGTGGTCTTACAACAGCTTCCAAAACGGTTTCTTGGTAAACTTCGGCCGATGTTTTGACCCCTTGATCGCAAAAATGCAAGTCAGTTGCCCCATCATAAGAGACACCCCACCAAACCATGACTGAAGCTGGGTGATGACCTTTCTCGACCCGTGGAATCAGTTCAGATGCTTCCTTAGATGATCGTGCATACACCCTATCATTTTGTTTATTAAATTTTTCCTGCACGGTAAAAATTTTTTCATCGGTAAACAAGATTTTTCTGTGCAAGTTATCAGCGTGCTTCACCAAAAGACGTTTGCATTTTACCGCCCTATTTTTTTTCAAAGCTGCAGTCAACAAATGTCCGGTACGGCGTTTGAAAGCCACAAGTCCCAAGTCTTTTTTCATAATTCGACTCATGGACGTTTGCGAAACATTCATCTCCCGGGCCATGATTTTATATTTTCGGAGCGGATTTCGCAGAATTCTTGATTTGACAGCTTTGATGACTTGCGGCGTTCGAACTGTGCGTGGACGGCCCGACCGGTGGCGGTCTTTAACATCCCCAGTCTCCTCAAATAGTTTTATGCACCTGTAGACGAACATGCGACTAATGCCGAGCGGACGGAGTGTTTTGAAAATATCACCTTCTTTCATTTCACACTTAAAAAGCGCTATAACAGCGATACGGTTTTCATTATCTGACCATTCCATGTTGAAAACTCACACAATTTAGAATTCCCGATACAGACTAACGCTTTACAGGTTATATTTTATAAATCATATGGGAATTATGTGGTATGCTCAATTCTTCTATTGAAATGCGTGTGTTTAATGTTGTTAACAGTACTTATGTTCCTACCAAGTACATAGCTTTTGTGATTCTGTACTGTGATTCTGTCTTATATACATAGCTTTTTAGGGAGCATCAAAGACTCACTAAAAAAAAAAAACTAAGTTCTAAATGATGCGGTGACCACTCAATTGATGCTAACCGAATTTTCTCCCTACAGTTTATTAATTGCCTCTTACTCGTACATGACACATGACTGCTAATCATGCCTGCTTGAAAGAAAAAATATATTCACTAGACTTGAAAGTGATTTCCACTTTGTACTTCCTAGACTTCTACTTTCCTCGAATGAAACCTGAATTACTACAAGGTACAAGGTACCTATATGATAGACGTATTGCGTTTCCATCCCTGATATGGGAAGCTGAGAAAACTACGCGAATGCATATATCTCAGGACTCAGTGAGTGGAGCTGAGGCAAAACGACTGAAGACGCCATTTGTCATTTTCAGGACACTACATATCAGACCTGCAGTTCTCCGTGATTCTTTCGGCCGCTGCCATTTAAACCGAAATCAAGCACTGAAGATGGCGGTTCGCTGAAACCGTTTTGTTACAAAACCAAAATTGACAAGGGATGACGAAAATTCGTTCCGATATAAATCTAGTATCCACCCTGTCGGAAAAACACAAAACCAAATCAACTCATTTTAACCTAACTAAATCTAAATTCTTATTTAAATTTAGAATTCTAGATTATTTTTTAATGCAAAAATGTTTACAAATGCACGTGAGCATTTTTATAGCAGCATCGTCGATCCTCTTTACCTCTCTCCTCGTGTTTTTTTTTTGTAACGCTTCGTGACATTTGATTAATTGCATTTATTTGACTGTTCGGTATGGCTGATGTAAGTATGTAAATATGTACATATTTATATATGACACATTGCGGACAACACATGATAGACGACACAACGGAAGATGTCGCAAAAAGAGCAACTATTCTTCTAGTCTTCTACGTTTGTACCCATTCTACTTTACACTCGCTCAATGACGGCGATATCTGCGATGCGCTACTCAGCACAATTTGCTACTATAACAGTATACCCCTATTTCTACGATTTATTAATACTCAAAGTTTTCCTTCGTTTGGCTTTTGCGTTCTTTGGCGCTTGTTATTCTCAGCTCGCTTCTTATCGTCTCATCGTCATCGCCATCAGCTTGTCGTCTGTCTTCATTTATGTAAAATGTCGTCCACATATTACATCCGATCTTGTCGCGTCTCACCTTGCCTCGTGCCGTTTGGGAATGAAAAGGAAATGCAAATTTATTTTGCTGTTACATTTAAGTGGCTTCCATTTCTTATTTTCTTTCATTCTAAGTGTTCAATGTGCTTTTGACGTACCGTGACGGAAATGTGGGTTCGCAATTATTGCTTGCGAATATATACACATGGCGAAAAAAGTCTGCGTTCATCTAAGTATATGTATTTTGTTTGCACTATGAAAAGTCGAAAACAATTAATCATTCATAAACTTTTTTTTTATCATTTCTGGGCTTATAGCTTCCCATTATTCTTCAAGCGCGCTCTTAAGCATTTTCTTGCTGGTTATAGTACGCTGCCTAATTTTTCTTTCCAGAACATACCATAAGTGCTCAATGGGGTTAAGATCAGGTGATTGCACGTGTATACGCAGTTGTTTATAAATAAATTGCTCTCCGAGTTCCAACATTATTGCACTTTCTTTTAAATTTGTTTTCAAAATATTAAGATAATCATGCTTGTTCATGATCGACTCAATAAACTGAAATTTTCCTACACTCGAACTTGCCATGCACCCTCACATCATAGCACCTCCACCACCGTGCTTTACCGTAGGTACAAAATTTTACTTTTCTAGCGTTGTTTCGCTTTTCCTCCAAATAATCTTACGACCTTTTATCCCAAAAATGGCAAACTTACTCTCATCTGAAAAAATAACTTTATTCCAAAACTCTGGAGGCTTGTTTAAGTGCTCCTTCGCAACGACCATCCGCTTGAGACGATTTACGCTCGATATGAAGGGCTTTCTTCGTGCGACTCTGGCATGAAATCCAGTTCTTTTCAGAATTTTTCGTAACGTATCTGTACATAATTTCTTTTGATACTTTACTTCAATGTCTTTTAAAAGTTGGTTTGCTGTTAAACGTGGGTTAGACTTCACAAGAATGGTTAGGTTGCGCTCTTCTCTTTCCGTCAGTTTTCTTGGACGTCCAGAACGTAGCTTAGACTCATAAGATTTTGTTTGTTTGAAGTTGTTTATTACTCTGGACAAAGGAGTACTGTCTCCCAACAGTTTGATTTTCCTTTCACCAATTTCTATTTCTTTTCGCTTTTGCTCCATAGTCAAAAAAAGAATAAGTTTCTCCTATATTTATATACGCTTTAGCTTCTTCCTAATCGCAATTACTATCGTGTATCATTTAAAATTAAATTCAACATAAATAATTTGTATTTTCAATGCAAAAAACAATCGCTTTTTAAAGTGAACACACACTTTTTCTGCTCAACTTACTTACGACGCAGCTCAAATTCTACAAAATTTTGCTCAAACATTCTTCAAATAATTGTCTTCAAAATAAGTGAAAATATAATAGTGATCGTTTTGAAATGCATAACTTTTTTTTAGTTGAATACTTTAATACAGGAGTGAACGCAGACTTTTTCTGCTATGTGTATGCATAAGTATATCTAACTGCTATATACAAGTATATGCTCGTATATACTCGTATAGTTGGTACTATTGAATTATTCTATTATTTTGCGATCTTATTAATTTTTTTATATTAATTTTCAATAAAGTCATCGAAAATGATTTGAAATTATAAATATTTTTGTTCTTGCTTATTTCGAAGTAGTGATCAAGGAGACTGATTGATCTCTCGTGATCACTGCTTGTTGGAAATTAATAATTTTTTACTTCAAAAAAAATTGGTATTTGCAAATTGTTTAATTTATTTATGTTAATCAGAGTAATTTTTCAGTACTGAAGTGTAGGAAGTAGTAGTTTATATTTCGAATGGATAAATGTTAACCCAACTCAAAAATTAATTGAGTGAATGAAATATGCTCTCAGCCCTTATTTAGACGAGGACGGTTTGAAATTTTATTTACAGTATTTTCTATTCTTCTTTCACTTCATTGGCGTACGCACTTGTCTTCGCGATTATATCCGAATAAACAGTAGTGCGTCATTCGTTTCTTCTCATATCCGTTCGGAGTCATTTTGAGACTACAAGTAAATCCAGGTCTTTCCTCACCTGACCTCTTCAACGGAGTGGATGTTTTCCTCTTCCTATACTATGCAAGGAGTACTGCGTCATCTATTCTGACGACGTGACCTAGCTAGCCTCTTTATTCTCCAAACTACGTCAATGTCGCCATTTAACTAACAGTTCAGAGTTCCGTCGTCTGTGTATTTGCCGTTGCCAATGGGCAAAGGACCGTAAATCTTACGCAAAACTTTTCTCTCGAATGCTCCCAAAGCCGATTCGATGACCTCAGTCTAAAGCAGCACCTGTTGGCATGAGTGATTTTGCTCGAATTTCAAGGTTCACATTGTTGTTTGTGTTAAGTTGATTCCAAGATAGACGAAATTATTAATAGTTACGTGGAAGTCGTGCCTCGAATGCCCGGACTTGTTTGTTTGATAATGGGAGATATTTCGTCTTGTACTCGTTCACTATCAGAACAATTCGCCTCGCTATCTTATCCAGTCTGGATATCAATATCATCGGCGTACGCCAGCAGTTGAATGTCGCCTCTCCCGATCCTGACGGAACCTTTGGTTTTGCGTCAGTGTTAATTTACACATATGTTTCCGAAGAAGGATGCTTCTTCAAAATCGACGAAGAGATGGCATTTGTCGATCCTTTTTCAGGGGTATTTTTCTAGTTTTGGCCTATAGCTAGTAAAGTGTATTCAACAAATCTAAACCCATATTGAGAAGGTCCGATCAGTCCACTACTGGTGGACTTTGATCTTTCACACAATACACTCGACTGGACTTTATATGCATATTGAAGAGACTTATTCCACGATAGTTGGCGCAGACTGTGAGGTGTTCCTTTTCATGGGTTGAGCGGAGCACACTTAGGTTCCATTCTTCGGGCACGCTCTCGTCCGACCATATTCTGTTAAGAAACTAATGCATGCATCCTATCAGTTCTTTACCGCCGTATTTGAATAATAGTTCTGCCGGTAAGCCGCCAGCTACTGTCGCTTTGTGATTTTTTATGCGGGCAGTCGCTATCCGAAATTCATCGTGATCGGACGCCTTCTTTTCCCACCCTAGCGTTGTCATCGACAATCACGACTTTGAAATCGTTTCGGGGCAGCGCTTATAGCTACGTTTTAGGCGCTCATAGAAAGCATCTATGATGAAATTCTCCTTTTTCTTACGCTGTCGCGTGGGCTTTGTTGTGAACGGTCGCTTATCAGCCATGGTGAATACCAGGACTTGGCGACAGAATTTTGCATCACAAATCCAACACACAATTTGCGCCCCTTTATGTGGTCGCTGTAGTAGATTTCACAATAACCCGTGTTCTTCAAAGCGTGGCCGTAAAACGCTTGCAGGGGTCGTCATCAACAAGTGAGCCTCTTATCTGAGGCTTCTTGTGATTTGTAATTGGGGGCAGGGGGGGAGACCCAAACTCTACGCAAAGCCACGGAGGGTTCGCCTTCTCACTTTTGCTAGCCTCTAAAGGGATGTTTGTTGGGTATCCTGGCTGTACTGTGCCCAAAACAAGTAGTAGTGAACTGTTCGAACCATTTTCATATGGATCGTTTCTGTCCACTCCTAAGTGTATGGCAGTCAAAAGCATTCCTTACTTGCTTGAGCTTCAACACATAGCCCCATGGCAAGTTATTCATATCGTATATAAGGTTGGTTATAAATAGTTTCTGCCTTTAATTTTTCCATTCCATCATTCATTAATTATGCCTTCATTTTCGCCTGTTTCGGATGCTTCTGTAAACAACCAATATATGTATGTATGTATGTATGTATGTATAAATGCATGACACAGAACACTAACGCACCTACTAATTGCCTTTGCCTTTTTCGTAAACAAATCAGCCTACACAGAAATACAGTGGCGGACAAAAGTCTACAAACAAAAAGGTTTATTGGAAAATTTAACGATACAATTTATTTCAACTATTTTTACTTATCATAAAAAAAATAAAAAAAAATTATTTTTAACATGAAATAGTAAAGCTATGACAAAAGAAACGTAAGTCCAACATTGGCAAAAGTCTACATACAGTAGTACATATGTACATAACTTATCTACCAGATCTTGTTCTGAAACAAGCACTCAAATGCAATTCTAAAGCCTTTACAACGGTTTTTGGTACCTGCATACAGGAAGGTGTCTTCCCAAGAATATAGAAGCTGCAAAAACTGGTTTTAATTCCAAAATCTTCGGACAGGACTTCGCCATCGGCCTACCGCCCCCTTTCTATACTTAATAACACGGGAAAGGTGTTGGAGCATATAATAAAGAACCGCTTGGAGGCCCACATTGATAACCTACTATCACCGCTTCAATTTGGGTTTAGGAAAGGACGAGGAACGACGGATGCAATCAACGTCGTCAAATCTATCGCTGAAAGAGCTATTTCAGGTAAAAGATGGTTACATGGAGACAAACAATATTGCTTAGTTGTCACCCTAGACGTGCAAAACGCATTCAATAGCGCAGGCTGTTTCCATATAACAAACGCGCTAGAGCGCTTCAATGTCCCGCCGTACTTGCTCAACATCTTAAAAAGTTGTCTAAGCAACAGAGTGTTACAATACATTGCCGGAGAGGGTATTTTAAAGTGGATAATCACTGCAGAGGTACCACAGGGATCTGTACTGGGTCCAATACTATGGAATATTATGTACGATGAACTGCTGCGTATATCAGTCCCAGAGAGAGTAACCATTCTTGGATATGCTGACGATATTGCAATAGTTGTGGTTGCTAAAACTTTACCAGCTATCGTTCAGCTTGCTGAGCTAGTAACCGCGAATATCAAGAATTGGCTGGAATCAAAATGCCTTAAATTAGCTGAAAACAAGACGGAAGCCGTTCTCATTAGCAACCGGAAGAAAGTGGAGAAAATCCAGTTGAGAGTTGGTGACTGCACTATTGTATCAAAGTCATGCGCCAAATATCTAGGCGTCATCATTGACCATCGCCTAAGCTTCCGTGACCACCTTATACACGCAAACAATAAAGCCGCAGCAACCACCACTGCCTTAACCAGAATAATGGCAAACGTCAGAGGACCGCGACAACAAAGCAGGCAGCTTCTCGCGGGAGTAGTGAAAGCCATTATCCTTTATGGTTCTACGATTTGGTTATCGGCGCTGGAAACAGAATCCTACGCCCGTGGCGTTAGATCTTCTTACCGTCGCTGCGCCCTTCGTGTTTGCACTGCTTTCCAGGAAGCGGCGTTAGTTATTTCCAGGCTATTTCCCCTCGATATTGCAGCGCGAGAACAAATTGAGCTGGCGAAATTAAAACGCGAAGAAAGAAACAGAAGTACCAAGAACGCCGAAAGGCAAAGAAGATGGAATGACAGCGCTAAAGGAAGGTGGACTCACCGTCTGATACCTGATCTAGTGGCATGGCTAGGCAGAAAGCATGGTCAAGTGGACTTCTATCTAACACAAGTCCACAGTGGCCACGGGTGCTTTAAAAGCTATCTTCACCGCTTTGGTCATGAACCGGACCCATACTGCGAACTTTGTGGTCCAGAAGTCGTAGAAGACGCCAATCATTTAATCTTCATCTGCCCCCGCTTTGTAGGGCAACGGCGAAAACTGAACGAGGCTGCCGGCGTAAATGTATGCTGGAAAGCGTAAATGTGTGGAATACAGCTAGCAGTATCATAACAGAAATAATGCAGCACTCACGATGTGGCGAACAGCAAAGGCGAAGACGTGTTAACAGCGTACCAGCGACGGACCCCTATATTACCAGGTAACTTACGTACATGGTACATAGTAATGAGTACTGAAACCAGGACTGTTGAACAAGGATAACGACGGACGATATCGACTCAGACTAGTGAGCTATTAGCTCAAACGGCCTCCTGACGAAATACTGAAAGGTCTTAGTAGGGGTTACCGTACGGGGGGAGATGGTTTTAGTAGGTTAAAGTCTCACACTGACGGGGTTAAGGCTTTCGTTGCTTTCCATCTCCAACAAAAAAAAAAAACAACTTATCTTAGCGCAAAAACTTTTATTAATATCAGGTAACCTGCTCTTTTTAGTATTTATTTGGTCCACCGTTTGCATCAATAACAGCTTAAAGCCATCGTGGCATCGAAAATACTAAATTTGTCAATTATGAGGAAGTAATATTATACCAAACTTCAATAAGACGTTCTTTGAGTAATGCTGAGCAGGAAATATGATTTTTTTCTAATTTTTCGCTCAAAAATCTCCCAGACATATTCAATAACATTCAAATCTGGGCTTTGAGGTAGTGTGTGTGTGTGCCTTGGAGCATGATAAAGCAATATGGGCAGGGTGCTTTGGATCGATATCCTGTTGAAAGATCCAGCCTGCGCCAAGCTCCAAACTGCACCGAAGGCTTCAGATTAGCTTCCAACAATGACATATTTGAACCGATTCATATTACCCTCAATAAAAACAAGCTTTCCAACTCCAGATGACGCAACCGCTCCCCAAACCATTACGTTGTCGCCATCATGCTTCGATTGAACTTCGATTTGTATGTAAACAAGACTTTGCCAAAAATCCATTCCATTGTCTAAATGTGCTTTAGCGAACTCCAAGCGAAGTTTACGATTTTTTCAGAAATAAAAGATTTTTTACGTGGCGTACTACTGTGGAAGCCGTTTTTGCTCGTAGCTCTTCAAATTGTTCTTAAATGAACACACTTTCTTGATGAGTTGGCGATGTTTTCGGCAAATTTTGGAGCAGTAACTTTAGGATCATCATTCACTTCCTTCAGAATAAAGCTGATGCCTCTTCGGGTTAGTTTCTTTCGGCGGCCAACACGCGGCCTTTTTTTTCTTGGTAAATCCCTTTTTTTTAAGTTTTTTACAATGATCTGTACCTTTGGTGGACTTAAGTCTAAAAGTTTTTGAAATTTCACCATACGATTTCTTCTCTTTTCTGTGCTGAGTAACCAAGTTTCTTACGTCAATGGATATTTATTTTCGCGGAGCCATTGTTGATGTCAATGTGTTTAAATCACAACTAAATTCAATACTAGCAAAGTAGAAAATATAATTTTAAAAAAATAGTAAAGAAAAGGGTACCTCACCGCCATAACAACACAGCATATCGACGTAACTGCTCGTAAACCCGTGATGTATGTAGACTTTTGTCAAGGACATTTTTGCGTTTTTTCACCATAATTGTTTTATTTTATATTAGAGAATGGATTTGTTTCAATACAGGTGATTAGAAAAGGGTTTAAAATAAAACTGAACATTTTTCAGCTAAGTGATAGTACTTTTTACACGACGAATACAGGCGGCGGTGTATGTAGACTTTTGTCCGGCACTGTATGCCACTGTATGTCTCTGTAATTAGTCAGCAAATTGCATTACATTAAATTATTTTCGCATTTGTTGTTATTATTTGTTGTTGGAACAAAGAAGCGACAATAACAGTTCATTACACCATTATACCTGCCATGCATGTATGTACATATGCGAGTAGCTTTGTGTTTTAATGCAATAAAAGCAACTATATCCATATGTATGTACATATGTATGTTTGTCAACATCACCGTTGCAACGGCGTCATTATGATTAGTAGGTGCAACAAATTTTACGTATAAATATACG